>UXGC01000246.1:0-196030 GCA_900480045.1 Eurytoma adleriae | reverse complement strand
GGGAATACTTTTTTCCGATACTGATAATACGAATAAACCGGCGGAGTTAGCAACGGATGCAGTTCAGCACGCAAGCGACCGTTCGAACGCATAACAAGCCGTCGCAACGTTGCTTCGGGCACGCTCGGACGAATCGCGGCCGCTTTTCCGTTTGACTCCGACCCCGCGTGCGGCTACGCGGCTTAATGAATTTCGCGAGCGCCGGTCGAAAGCATTCGAGTTTTTTTTCGAGCTCCGTGACACCGCGAAACTCGAGAGTTTTTATATAACACCGAAGGCTCGACCAAAGGGGCAGTTTTCGTCGTGAGCCCCGTACATAGCAACTGTTTACGCTGAAATTCCATCGCTTGGAGCCGTCCGCTCGGGTAGCCGCATTGTTTAACGAACTGGGTTAAAATTAAAAATTCAAATTTACGCTTAATATCACCGTGGCGCGAGATGGGCGGAGATATTCCTCATTATGCTCGGCGGACTCAAAATGCAGGCATGTACAGTTGCCGAATGATTATCAATATTTAAGTATTTACACTTTCGCGAGGAAAAGCAAAACAGTTTATCAAATTATCCATTAGAATCCATGTCAACAAATTTTAAATACAAGTAAATTATGTAATGTAAACAAAAACGAAACATATAAATAATCTAAATAAATAATTGTACATTTGTCAATGTTTGTCAATATTTTTAATAAATACAGTGCTTCAAGAATATTCAAAAATTTTAAGGGAATTTAATTAGTAGTTTATTTAAAAAAGGCACATTTTATTAACGTAAAAAATTCATTCAACTTGAACGAAAAAATGTCAATAAAGCTCTGGTGTTTCCAACTTGGAAAAACGTCCGTTAGAAATATATATGTATCGTAAATATTAATTAATAGTACACTTTCATCCCCTTCGAGCCCACCGCGTCGAACATTTAATTACTATCTAACTCGAGTTTCACCGAGAAAGAAAATCTCCGGCAACCGCAGAGGGATATCCTTGCGCTCTCTACATAGCATCTCCTGTCGTGAAAGTATTCCCTAAAGCCACAACAAAAGCACGATCCGCTCGTCTCATAAACTAATTTCTAAAATCGCGTCAGTCCGGCGCAAAAGCGAGCGCCTCCGTCGAATCAATCCTCCTCCTACAAGGGCCAAAGCCGGAGGGGTGCTGGAACTATAGGCGAAAGCACGCGAAGAATCCGGCCGAAAACATCGGTGGCTCCTTTGAGCCTCGCCGCGCGAAGAAAACCGGCCTTTGACGGGGAAAGGAGGTTAATCCGTACGTCCAACCGGTCGGATGGCCGAGATATCGGGCCCCCGCTCAGCTGGAAGAGCGCTGCAGCCGCGATAAGCTCGAACGCGAGCATGGAGTGGGTATAGGTATCCGTGCACCCCCTCATGTAGGACCCACGCTTCAGCTACGCGCTCGGGAAGGTCTTATCGCGTCACGGGGAGAAAAAGTAGCGGCCAGTGCGCAATTTCGTCCCTTTTCACTTTGCCGGATTGATCCGCGTTTAGGCGCGGGATTACACGTCGATTTATACAATGGCCCGCGTTCGCTGCACTTGCCCAAGCTCAGCCTCGGCTATTTATGGAAAAGCCCTTGCGGTAATGCGACTAATTTCACGGCTTTTGCCTTTCTTTTCTTTCTCTTCCTTTCATAAGCCAATCATGGCGACGTAATGAGAAAAACTTGCCTGGATAAATAATAAATAAAATAAGTTCAAACGTATAAGACCCATGTATACTTTTTGGAGATGAAACTTGCTCTTGTTACTGAACAATGTAAACACTATAATTTATTTAGGTTCATACTTTGTTTCGAGAGCGAATTTGGCCGAAAGGCGCAAATTTACTGCATTCAATAATTGATTAAGATAATGCGCCGGACTTTGTTGACTAATTAAAGTTTCATACACAATCGCGACGTTTAAGACGTCGTCTCAGTAAGCCGTCACGACGAAGAGTGGAACAGGGTTCGTTAAGAAGCAATAGTCACGCGAGGGAATCGTTAATTAATAGAACGCGGCAGCAACCCTTGGAATCCGATTCCTCAACTGGTTCTTTTTCAAATTAAGTCGCGATAAGACAATTAACGCTGGGGCCGTCCTTTAAAAACGCAAGCCCGAAGAGGAGGGAATGGGAGCGAGGAGGAAAAAAAGGAAGCCGGGAAAAGCTCGATGGGATCGCGCTAGCGAAGGGCGGGGCGGGGCGAGGAGGGGATATTGCGGAGTTAGCGGTGCCGCTCGCTCCTCGTCGTCTGGCGCTGAGGGTACGTAACCTCGTTAACATAATGCAATTGCCGCGCGGACGCCTGATTGCTTCGGATCAGATAAACCGCGAAATGTGTAAGAGCCCGGGTCCCCGCAGTCGCGCGCCCCTCCCCCCGTCGCCTCTCGAGCGCAGCTGTGTATGCGCTCGCGGCGCCGTTTTTACATTCGTCCGGGGACGTCAGACGTCTGCGACCAATCGCAAAAATAAAATTTCCCGGCCGACGATGCTTGGGCGCGCGTATACCCCGGCTGGAACTAATATTCCGAAGCGGGGGTTGGGGACGCACCCAAGTTCCCGGGAATTGAATGAGGGATTCGAACGGAGAGACGAGGGAATGCGGAAAATTATAAATTTCGATGCGGTTTTATTGTTTTACTTAGGAGGGGCTGATTATGGACGCTTATCACTTGATTTAACGCTCAAAATATTTTTTTCTAACGATTCATTTGAATTTTTTCAAAAATATTTTTGCAAGCTGCTTCTATTACACGTGCATGTTCAAGCTCTAAAAAAATATAAGTTTATTTTTGAAAAAGTTAATTGGATGCTTGGCGAAGGCACGAGCTGCTGCACTTTTTCATTCGGAAAAAATTTAATTTATGCAATGTGAAGTAAAGTGTTATTCAATTTAGGCTTTAAATTTTTAAATATATTTTTGTAATGATTTAAAATGTTCCATCACTTTAGAATAAATAGTGTCGTATAAAATATAATTCATGGAAACATAACAGTTGCTTTTATTAATTCTTTCTCGCCATAAATCTTGTACCAATGGCCGGGTTAGTCGAACACCAATCCGTCACAATTGACCGTAGAGCCTCTAACTCCTGGTAAAAGACAAGGAACGCGATCGGCGCCTTCGAAGCAACGATTGGCCGGGCGCATACCTAGTTCCTCAATCTGGTCGAAGCGTCGTGCCGGCAATCCAATTTCACGCGGCGCGCTTTATGTAAACGAGCCGCGCACGTGTGCCCGCTGCCACGGATAACAATCAGCCGGCGATAATAGTCTGGCGCGCGCTAATCCGCTGCGGCGGCCAAGGCACGAAACCCATATCGCCGCGGCGGTGGCGCATATAGGTATTAGAATATATCCACGGTTACGGGCCAATCTTTCTTCCCGCTTCGGGCGATTGATGGACCGACTGGTGGAACCGCGAACTCTGCGTGACCCATTTTGCGCTCGTATTCCATCTTCGCCGGTTATCCGATTCAATAGCCGAGATTCTATACGCCGGTCTATTGGTCATGGTAACCCAATTATTTTTGCTTTTCGCTGATACTCCTTTTCTCCTCGGGATTCAATAGTTACCTCACGTAATTCTAGCTTCTTTTGTTTCAAGTATTTAAGATTGTAATTAGAATTCGAAATTTTAGTTATATAGAAACTAGTACCTTAAACCGATGGCACTTGCATCCCTTTCGTGAAACTTAATAACTTTTGTGTACAGTCCTTGTTATATCAAGCAAAATTCATTTTTACTCGTTAGTGAATTCTAACATAATAAACCGAGGCTTTTATTTTTGAAAAATGACTTCAACATTTCAATAAATGTATACAGTCCTACGTACGTACGAACGTGGTGATTCTAAAAAGTGCAGGGATATCCTCAGAATTTCATAAGCTCCACCTGAATCGTAAATTTCATCTCTACCCATGGAGAATTCTGAAAGGCGATTCTATTCTCGCGGGCTTTTTCCTTAAAAAAATTGTATTCACCACTGCAAAATAGAAGAAGCAGGTGGGCGGATCTTAGCCAAGGAAGAAAGCGCAGCTCCATCCCCGAATAAAAGTCCCGTACATTCGTCATTCTCTTACCGTCGTCGCCTCTTATATTCCCTTTATTTCGATTCTCCTTTCGGTGAGGGTTCCTTCGAATTTCGGATTTAATACTCCCATGGGACGCACGATTTTTTTGCCGATGGAGCTATGCAGGTAGTCGAAAGAAGGCTGATTGATGCTCATGCCAGAGGCTAGTACGACGCACGTACCGAATGTCTCCGAGATGCGAGCTTAAATTTCTTATAGGAATATCTGCACAGGGATTCCTCCTCCTTCCTGTTCTTACCTTCATTTTGTTATTTTTTATTTCTATTTTTGTACGTCGATATATATTTATGGAGAATGTTATGGAGAATGCAGAAATTAATGTTTAAAATAAATAAATTGTCCTCATATTATTCAGATAGAAATTTTTGAAGAATACAATATTAACACATTAAAAAAAAATGCAATGTTTTTAAAATTCGTTGAAAAGATTAATAAATTTGTCCAACACTTGCAACAAATATTGTTAAAAATTTATAACCGTTTGATAATAACCATACAAGAAGGATTAAAAAAATGAGAATGCGCTCACCCGATGTATCAAGCTTACCGAAAAAGCGAAAGCGCGCGGGTCTCCAAGAGCCCCGCCTGGCCTGCATTAATTAATTCCGCGTGGCGCGGGGGCGCAACACTCGCCGTAGGAAAAAAGCCCGCCGAATTGTTCCGCGGAGTGATTTTTTGCCCGCTGCGCCGACCGAGGCATTGCGAGCGCGCGGGCGCGCGTCGAAAGCGAAAACGCGTACACAGGGTGTGCGCGCAGCGGTTCGGCGGGAGATGGGGGTGGGTGCCTCCGCGAACGAGTGGCCCGGCGCTTTTCCCCCGTAATAATGGCAAATCATAAATCGTACTTTTCATATACCGGCGACCACCGCCGGCGGAGAGGACTTAACGCCGCGCCGACTATCGCGCCCGATGGGGTTCCCCCCTACGGCTGGGGGCGCCGTTGCGGTACTACGGGCTTCCGCTTTCGGAATGGCCTGGGAGAGTGCATTTTTTATGAACTTTCGATCTGGCCAAGGGAGAGAGCTAGGAAAATAAATTTTTATTTTGCGCTGATATTTGGTTATATTTATGAATTGCTCACTTGAAAGCCTATTTTATATAATATAATTGTCAATGCAGACATTATCTTTTAGTATAAATCTAAATTGAATCTTTCGTTTGTACGAAATTTTAAAATAATATTTTTATACTTTGGCACCTACGAGTAACAACTATTTGTAGATAAAGCCTAAAAGATGAAAAAGGATGTTTTGATAGTCCGACCTCGGCGATACTTGCCCGCACTCCCGAGCGCACTCCCCGTTTTCTCGCGACAGCCACGTTTTTCTCTTCGAGAGCTCTATCCGTCGCGTAAGTTGAAGTAGTTTCGAGTCTCGGTCGCTCTCCTTCTCCTCGCGCACTCTCTCTTTCTCAGTTAAATTACAGATATTTTGCGGTCCACTCGAGACTGCGCCGCGTGTCGGGAGTAGGCGAGTCGCACTCGAGTGTGTGTAAGGGCGGCGCGTAGCTACACGCGGCATTCCGATTAAAGTCGGCGAACTTTCCTCGCTCCGCGTGGCGTTACAGTTTATTTTCTCCGCGGAGTAGCGCCGTCTCTATTTTATATGCAGACCGCAACTTGAAACAACTCCCGGCAGCCTCGAGGCGAATCCTTTTAGCCGCGGCGGAGCTTCTAGATTGATATCGCGGAATCCGTTTTTCGAGCGAGGCAAACAATTAGGTTGCAATGCTGCCTGCCCGCCAACTTTCGCTTATCGCTCCAGAAGGTCGATTGTGTTTGAAAAGCGATTTACAGAGCGTTGATTGAGTTTCTGCGCCGTCCTTTTCATTCTGCAGCTTTTATCAACTTTATTTTATTCTAAGCCCTTTTTCGGGGCTCATTATAAACTCTGCTGTAGTCGTTTTGCTCATTTTTTTTGAGAAATTTTTCGTTACTTTTTATATGTTTTCTAATTTTAACATTTATTTTAGCCCAATCGAGAGTGAAATCATTTAAGTCGGTGTATGTAACGTCTCTTAAACCAACTGCATCTCGCAATATTGCGTCGTAGATTCTAACGTAAATATAATAAATTCTTGGCTGCGCAGTAAAAGCTCGTCACTACTGCTGAAATGAGGTTCCTTCAAAATATCTCCTCTTTTATTTACGATTGTTTATAAAGGTATATCTTAAATTTCTTGATCGCGACTCCATAAGCTCTCCCTTAACGAGCTTGCAGTAACTTTAACAACTTTTTGGTTTACCAAGTAACTGTACCGGGGTTGGTCGGGTCGAGTCTTTTTTGAGAAAATTTAGCAGTAAACTCAAAGTTTTGATAGTCAAATTTTATATCATTTTAGCTATCACTAAAATGGGATTTTCATTTGCATTTTATATATGCAAATAATGGGTAACGGATGTCGAAACTTTTTGAAATAGTAATATATAACGCATATCTTTTCCTTTGAAGGTAATTTGTTGTTTTCTATTACGCACCCCACTGAGAAAACAACCTCGGAATTTTATTTTAATCTATTCTAATTCTGTCCACATTTGGTTTTGAAATTTATATTTAAATAGTCTAAAAAATGACTGAAGTCCCTAGCTTCCGCGCGTCACTGGGAGATAAAATATTTATCTTTTCTCAGCTTACCACCGCTAAATACCCACTCCCGTCCGCATCTACTTATTTACCTCCAATAACCTTTTGTTCTCCAGCGAAACGAAACTCCTCTCTATCCTTTGTCCTCCATTGTCATCCCCTCAATTGGGCATGATTAAGCTCATTTCTCGCGAAGCTCCTACCCCCAAAGAGCTCGGTCAAGTATAGAGCAGGGCTCCCCGCGTTAACGGGCCATTTGCGTCGACTTCCCAGTCCCCGAATGCTCGAAACCCCGAAGTCGAATTCGCATGCGCGCGCACAAACAAAAACAGCGTGCAAGAGTCAGTGGAGGTAGAGCTCGGTGATGGGAAAAGGGGGAAAAAGCTCGAAGGTTCCGACGACTCGCGGATCGAGCATCGACGCGGATCGAGCACAGCGCGCCGGCTCAGCCTTCTTTATTTCCCCAGGCTGACCGCGTAACGAAGATAGGCGCGGAGTAGACTCGAGTTCGGGGATCGTTACGCGGCGGGGCCCCCCGCGTGACAAAGGGCTGTAAAGCATAAAACCCTGCCCCCCCCCCTGGCCACTCGGTCCGCCGAGGGAGAAAGAGAGAAGAGAGAGATAGAGAGCAGAGGGAGTAAAAAAGACAGATGGAATCGCGCGGCACCGCCGGCGGAGGGAGGGAGGAAGGAATTAGAGAGGAGCGAGGGGAGAGAAGGGCGAAGACAAGGAGACACGGAGGGCGAAGAAGGAGGAGGAGGATTTCAGCGGAGGCGCTCGAGGATTCGGGGGTCGTTGGGGCGTTCTATGGGGGTTCCTGATCTCCAGCTCGTTCAGAGAGAGAAAGACGGAGAGCGAGAGTGCGCGCGGAAACACGCGCCTGTCTACAAGGACGCCAGAGACGGACAGCGTGGGTGGAAGCGAAAGGGGAAGAGGGAGGAACGGAGATGCTGCGAGGACGAACGAGACGGAGGGAAAGTGAGAAAGAGGGAGAGAGAGCGCTTTAAGCTACCTTCACACTGGGCAGTTTGTACAAGGGTGCTTGCACTGAAGGTCGACTATTTCGATCCTGCTGAGTTTGCAATCTTTCCAGCCAGTTGTGTATTCGAGCATTTTATTTGCATAGTTTCTTTTACTTCTTTTTCATTTAGTTTAAAGCAACTGAATCTTGTCACTGTAACATTAAAAGTGGCTCAGCGAATGTTTAGCAGCCCTTACCTATATACTGCTTCGATCTTCATCACTCACTCTCTCACTCGCTCGAATCTAAAGAACGAGATCCATCCACGTCTTGCCGCTAGTTTATCCGCTTTCAACAATGCGAGTCGGCTCGCAGCGCTGATAAAGCGACAAAGTAAGTACGTCCTCCGCCGCTGAGATAAGCGCAAGACAGCGAGCGAGCGAGACGTCGCGCGCTCCTAAAAAGACATTGCGAGCAAAGAGAGAGCCCGCAGCGAGCGAGAGAGAAAGAGAAGCCTGCAGGACTCGGCGAGATCTAGGAGATGGCTGGGAGGGGAGGAGAGGACAAAAGGGGCGTGGAAGATCCAGGATACACGCGGAGGATATACGAATAGTTGGCTGGCGGACGGGAGCAGACGGCTGCAGCGCGCCGCGTCGCGTTTAAGGGCACTATAGTCGGCGCGCCGGTGCAGCAGGGGTGCCGGGAGAGTCGAATGAAAAAAGGAGAGAGAGAGATCGAGGGTGCGGGTGGAAGGAGGGGCGGCGCGTTCGGCTCGAGGATGCACGGCCGGATTTACGCCGTTAAAGGGTGCGCCGCCTCGACGCAGCGTGAACGCCGCTCCTGATCGATAATTAGACTTTGGGCGCGCGTCAGGGAGCGGGGGACTCCCGCGCTTATTAATTAGGCTCTTCGGAAAATTATTGCGCTGAGGGGGCGAGCGCTGTTACGTTCGGCGTCAATGCGCTGCCGGTGCCTCATTGAATTTATTTTCGAGGGTGTAGATGCGGATGCGTTCATATTTGCGCCTTCAAGATCCGTTACAAATTTTGCTTGATAATGCACTATTCATGAATTTTCTGACATTAATAACAGTCAATTATAAAAATTTAATACCCACGTTAGATAGGATTACCTCCAAATGCTGCAACAAAGACAAACAAAAGCAAGTCGCTGAAAGCTCTCCCCGCGTTAAAACGAACGCTTTTTTAAACGCCGACCCGCGTAATTTGATAATTATATAATAAGAGGGCGCCGGCCGCGGGGACCACGGCGCGCGAAATTAATCTTCCCCGGAGCGCGAAACCCTCCATCATAAAAAAATAAAGAATAACCTGGGGTGAAAAAAACAATTTCGCCGGGGAGCCCGGAAGCGCGGATCGCGGCGCGTCCCCTCGCGCCCTCGCTCCGAGCTGGGCGCCCGACGTATAGCCTGCCTCGAGTAGTGCGTTCATTAATTAGCCCCAGCGTAATCTGGAAAATCCGCGCGCAGCGATGCGCACCGGCTGGTGTGCGTGCGGGGCGGCGCGGAAAATGGCGGCATCGCATCGCTCGACCAGGGCCCTTCCTCCCGTTCGATCGCACGAAAAAGCGTGCATACGGAATATCCCTTTTCGCCCTTTCCCCACGAGCTCCGGTCGCTGGAGCGTCCATTGCCCGGCCGATTCGCTTCCTTTTTTTCTTCGCACAAATGGCTTTTTAAGCGATTAAATTCCACTGCACGTATTTTTGTTTTACCGGCATTTGTTAGATCAATTTTTGCTAGAACAGGTTCAATAGAATTTCACATGTTTTATTTCAATATTTAGTAGAATACGTGCATTCAACTTTCATAAGAGATCACAAGCCCACAAAACCCTAATTTTAATATTCAACAAGTAATTATGCCTGTAAATTATCTCATCAGCACTTAGCAATTGCGGTTTAATTAGTAGAACATAATAAATTCTAAATATCACTAATTATGCTTTAAACCTCTCGCTAGGGGAATAAAATTATGCAATTCTCATAAAAATTTTCTTTAATTTTTGATACTACCATATTCTTCAATATTATGAAACTACTATTGCAATTTTCAATACGAAAATACTTTGTACAGTAAAGCGAAAAAGTAAAAACAACTCGAAAAGACCAAGATGTTTAGTCCACAAGTTTGACCGCAGTGTCAACGGCCCAGGCAAAGCACGCGTCGCGTAACAATCGGGCCGCGACGTAGCGAGCGCGAAAGGTCAGGCCGGGCTGAATGGCAGACTCCGCGTAGGATGCGTGTGCGGGGCCTCCGTGTGAATCGACCTGTAGCGAGGGTGGAGGCTGCGGCGCGGCGGCAGTGCCGACGGGGGGAGGGGGTAGCCGAGACTCCCCCGCCGCCGCGGGAGAAAAGGTTCGAGCCGCCGGCGCGGCTAGCGCGCCGCTCCTCGGTCGATATTGCCGGCGCGCGCTACGCGCGTCGTCTTCAAGGCGACCTGCTCACGTAGACGGACGCCTCGGCTTTTCGCATTTTCCACGTCTTTGACGAGGCGAACGTAAGAAGAAGTGATTTTTTTTACATTTATTTTAGAGCTCAAGGAGTTTCTCCCTTGGATGGACACCGTAGAGTCCAGTTTTCGTGGGGAATATTTAATATGCTGCCTACGACGTAGTCGTCTTTAAGGGGTGGACACTGAGGATGAATTCTTTTAAGACAGTTCTTTCCGAAGTTAGGAGTCGACAGTACAGTAGTTGTTAATTCGTCATACGTAATAACCAGTATAGAAGAGGATAATTTATTTATTGCCTTTTTTATAGAGGAATTCGCATTAACTTTTATAATGTATGTTCTATTGTTAGGTATATGTTATGAAATATTGGATATTCAAGATTAATTAATTTCATTGAAAATTTATTTTATTGCTGCCCTTGATATGACTGTTATAAGTTTAAACATGAACAGTGCCAGACAAGTGATAACAACGCTGATACGTACGTGTCCTTGTAATTTTTTTCATATACCTTTGTTATATAATGAGTATTTGTATAATCGAAATAAATTTTTATGTATTACTAATTTTGAATATTATATACATTGTTCGAATGATATGTTGCAGAATAAATAATTTTTTATTGAATAATTAATTTAAGGAAGCAAATTGATTGAATTAAATTTATTAAAATAAGCATTATTCATTACGTAAATACAAGAAAAAATCTTGTAAAATTTACTGATACTTTATTTTGGTAGATAAAAAAAAAGGAAAGATTTAAAAGTCTAGGTTTAATAAGCTCGACTTCATTATAATTAATCAGGTCCTTTAAAGATGAAAGAAAGGCGAAATGATAAACAATGGGTGAAACATTTGAATTGACTCTTTAAAGTGAAAATCAACAGAAGTTGGGAGCAAACGAAACATCCCTTCAAATAGCCCAGCCACCCCGGCCATTACTTCCAATCCGCACATTTCAACGTTATTGCCCTCGCTCTTTCTCTGGAGCTCCCCGGTGCCCTGCGCCTTGGCAATACTTAGGCGCGAGGGCGATAAATTAGCCGCGATCTCCCTATCCGCGGCTCCGACTCCGACGGATTCCGGAGGCAAAGGGCGCCGGGATCCTGCCGAGAGAGGCGCTTCCTTTGTGGCACGAACGTCGCCCCGTCTCGGCCGTCCCCGCAGGCGCCCTAACGACGAGGCAGGCCTCATTGCGCAATCCGATCCCGTCGCCCACCCCCGCCGCTTCCCCACCTCCTCGCACGGCCCGCGGTCCCTGTAAACCGGCGCGCCGGACGCTGAAAAGGTGCGTCTGTGCGAGACCGAACGTTTGAAGCGGCCGCGGTGAAAAATTAAAGCGGCCCGCCCCGTGTCTGACCAATCGTGCGCTCGTACTACTGAATTACGCGCGCTGGGACGTACCTTACGTTTTCTCTTGCGGCTCCCCTTTTTACGGGCTCGTTCCTTTTACAAGGCCTTGCAGTTTATTTTCTGGATTCAATAAAAGATTATTAAGGCTGTTAAACCAATCGTTAAACTCTTTTATTTACTTTTCTTTACGTGAGTTACATGAAGTTACTCAAGTTATACCAGAAAATTTCTGATTATTAAACCTACTGTTCTTTATTTTATCGCTTGCTATTTAAGGAAATCCTTATTGAAAGAATTGCACTTCGCTTATTTTGTGTTTCCAGAATTTCAAAATTTTAAAATTCTTTAAGTTACTCGAATTTGGGAATTTTTCTTGCAGTGGCTGGCGCCTCGTAAGTAACTGATGCGCTGCCTCGTGAGAATCAGCGCTTTAAGCTTTCGATCGGCCTTGGAAAAGCAAGCCAAGATTACGCGACGACAATTTGGTGCACTTGAAACGTGTTGACCCGACGATAAACGCCGGGTCTAGAACTATAAACTTTATTTCTCATCTTTTTTCGCCAGCACTTTCTAGTAACTTCATTTTTAAAAATTTCACACTATACTTTTCTATAGAATACTACATCTTTATTTGTTTACGTTTATTTAATTTATTTAATTTATACGATGAAAGAAAAAGTGCAGTCCCTTAATTAACTTGTCGGACATCAAGGACAAAGTTCGTATATACGCGGAATTAGAAAAGTTAATAAAAAGGTATACATATATTGCTAATCCTTTGTATTCTGGCGGCACACAGCATTGGGCAGAGACTGCGCATATCAATCAGTCCATCTTATGGAGCGAGCTATCGCTTATTACGTAACTCGATTTAACGACTTTTCACCGGGTGCGTTCGACCATTCGTCTGGGACGAGGGAGGGAAGTTCGCTTATCATTCCTCATCCGCTCGTATAACTGCGATAGTTTCGCGGACTTTAGCGGTACGGTGACGCGACACGTATCGGCGAGCGCGCCTGGAAAATGTATGAGCGGCACAGGGGAGAGAAAGGACGATGGGACGACTAATTACCCGAGCAGTATCACAAAACGAATGCTCCGTGTCTGGACAACGAGACGTACTTCTCGGATGCTCTGTAATGAAAAGGATATTATTCTTTTCAAGTCGGAAATAACAAATATTAAGGTTTGCTTCAAACATTTTTCTTGCGATTATTTTTCTTTAATGTATGATACAAGTTTAATCAAATGAAATTGTAAAAATAGGATAAGATACATTAAATTTTGTCCATGAGAAGAAATTTTAGCATTTGATTGGAATTTCATGCTCTGGATTTCCAAAGTTTGTGAATATATAAATTTATATTCAAATATTAACAAACTTTTTCGAAACATTAATATTCTGCCTAAAGTTCAATTGAAATGGCAAATAAATAAAACTGCTGTCATATTAAAAACTTTTAACATTTCATAAAGTTTAGACATGATTAACGAAGTACTTTGACAGATATTTTTCAAGCATTTAATGAATTAAAATCGAATGAAGAACAAAAGCTTTACACGAATTCATACCCTGATTTTTACTCAGAGATCTTACCTAATGTATAATTATTAGTTTACAAAGCTGGCTTCAGCATTTCTTTTAAAACTACATAAGAAGAACAAAAGGTCGCGTAAGCACCGGTAACAAATACCCTCCGCGCAAAATAAATTTCAGCTGCGTGCAGCAGTCGCGCGCAGGCTAATTCTGCTGATCCGCATCCGTCTCAAAGAAGCCGCGCGCCAGGCACCGCAATCCGCGGAAAAAAGCGAGGGGGAGTGGCGAAACATTCCATTACGTCGCCGGTGTACGAAGCACAGCCACGCGTAGCAAGCAGCGATGAATTATTTCGGGTCTCGAGGATGCGCCGCGGCGTGTCCCGCGGGAAAAACGCGAAGAAAACTCAGACGTATACGCGCCACCGCGGCCTCGTCTGACTCTCCCCGTGCGCTCCTCCTTTTTTTCCTCCTCGAGCCGGGCGCGCAATTTATTGCGGTCGCCGTGGGATAAGTAGCTCGGTGGCTGTGGCGCGCCGCCCGAAACTTCGCACCGGGACGAGTCCACGGTCCAAGGTCGCCAGTGCCGCTGCGCTTGTCGATAGAATTATTAAGGAATAACCATAGCGCTTTCGCAGCTAAGTGCTCGCTTGGGTGCTCTCTTTTATTCACACTAAGTAGCTACTGCTCGTGTTTCTGCACTGAATTTGCTCCTTCTTTTTACGAGCATCAATAGTTACATGGAAAGATATATTTCTTCTTTTTCTTTAATCATAGTATCGGACATAGATAAATTTACAGTAAATAGCATCAATATTACATAGCGCGTGTGATTAAAAAATTGTTTCAAGTCTCCTTGAAAAAATCAATTCCGAGTCATACTTCGCTCGATCTACTTGAGTGCATAAAATTATAATTTCCACGAGTACTTCTGATTTTGAATAACTTAAAAATCTTCAACAAGAGTGCAGAAAAAATTACAGCCGGTAACTTATTCAGGTAAAACTACCTTCATATATTTTTAACGCAGAAATCCAACAAACATCGTATACTGTATACCTATAAAAAAATAAAAAATAAAAAGAACTGGATGGGCGGCATTCGCGAAAGTTCATAATAATTTTAACGATCACGAATGAACCAATTTCTCATTTTCTACTTATCCAATAAAAAGTTTTTATGCCTCAAGGATCCAATATCGAAGTTTTTTTTCGCCAGCCAAAAGTTAGCTCTGGCCACCAATGCATCTTGCGGAGCCCCGAGGGCGACGAATCCACGCGGTTTCCACGGCCGGCGACGGCTTCTGCAGAAAGTCAAGGCGCGTTCCGATGTCTATCGTCGGGCCTTTTTAAACAGCGACTCTCGCTCCCGATCGAATTTGCATCGATGCCTGTTTACCGGCGCGACGTCGGGACTGATCGAGTCGACGCGCCGTCGTAATTCACCGTTGCGCGACGCAAAGTTTTTACGGTGCGCGCGCAGCCGCCGAAGTTTCCTTGCATTCACAATGGGCTGGGGGAAAGAGTTGACGAATAAATTTTTCCGCGCGTTCGCGCGGAAATGAGCGCCGGTGTATTTTGGAAAAAAAATTTTCGGACGCACGGGGTTGTTAGGCAAATTTTCCGAGAGATTAGAAGTTATGCGGCAGTGTCATTTTGCTCGGCTCGTCGGGTATCTCGCATTAACTCGTTCAACTTTCCGAACTGTCTACCGGAATATTGCAAGGAAGTTCAATAAAGTTCCGCGTCGATAACGATATTGTTACCGTCGCATAAAAAATTATCCTCCTCCTACATTCTTCGGTAATATTGGATCTTGTCAACTTTTTATTTTAACCAAGCAATTTAGATTTGCTAATAAATTAGCAGTTGAACTAAATCGTTAATAACTTCTCGACATCGAGCCAATTTTTAAAATACCTATAATATCTGTTAATCTTGAAGGAACGTCTTATTCCTCGGACGGATTAAACTCCCGCCCGAAAGTCCCAATTACGCTTCAAGTCTAAAATTATCTCGCCGAAAGATAAAAAAAGCGAAGCGCAACACTAACGACTTCGTTAAAACTTTAAGCCCCCATGCGCTGCAAGGATTTCCGCAAGTGCGCGTAAATCTACTTTAAGAAAATAATTCATTTATAGCCTTACCTTTGGTAAAAAGAAGTAAAAAGAAGTCGCTTAAAGGAAACTAGCCCCAATTTCCCGCCGCGTAGCGGATCAAGCCCGCGTCAACTTTTCAAGTTATAGCGAGCGATAAAAGGGGTGCAGACGAAGAACCTTAACGCGCGCCGGACATGAAAAAGATAACGTCGCATCGCAGTGGTGAAGGCCTCGCGAAACTTCGCCAAGATCAAATTGCGAATTAGGAGAGGATCAGAGTGTCCTCGTTGTGGGGCGGGATTCGATGACGGCGCGCACCTGGAAAGGCCCGTGTTCTTTTGTAAGAGCGTGGGATTGCGTTAATGAGCGCACCCGCGCCTCTAGGTCCCGTCTACGCGGGTATGTATGGCTGAAAACGAAACGCGCCCTAGCGGAGCGCAGCCTAATTGGCGCCCCGCCATTGTCCCCGGATACTTGATTTGGCCCGGCCTCAAGTGCTGATTATAAATCTGGAGACGGCGTGAAATGCTGACGACGGCGAGTGAAGGTACATTATCCTCACTTTTTAATTGTACATTGATGACTTTTTAACCTGATTTTTTCGTTCTAGGTATTTGGAAATTTTAAGGCAGATGTGATACCAATATGTTTTCGATGATATTGATCAGAACAAAAGTTTGACAAAGTTCGTTTATTACTGAAAATTCAATAATTCAATAAAATTATACTGCCCAGAAAAATCCGCACAGACTTGTACAGGAGCGATAACGTTCCAAAATTTACGGGACAGATTTACGCCCAAGCGGCAAGTCTCCGTCTGCGTGTCTCGCGTAAGAGAGCCACAGGAGAGTAAGCGCAGCTCAAGATTCCCGGGACCACTCGCCGGGTAAGACGACACGTCCGCACGCGAGCCCTCGAGCCTCATCTCGCGGCGGCGGCCACTCAAGAACGCCGAGCGCCGCAGCGAATCGATTTGGCGCGGCCTTTCGCGGTCTTCATCGTCGCTGAGGGGCAGAATAGAAGATTGCTTTGCTGAAGGGATACAACGCGCGCTTAACGTCCTTCGATTTCCCGAGGATCAATTTCCCTTCGCGTTCTACATCGCGATAAATTAATACTGTCTGTTTACTAATCTTTTCAAGAATTGATGAAGTTGCTTTAAAGTCGTTCTTTTTGCAAAAGAATCAACTATAAATCGATGTTCAATTATTCTCTAAAATATTTTGAAGCAACTGTAGATAACAAGATAGATTTTTTTTATTAAATTTTACTAAATGCAAAGTGCTAAAACAAATCTCATTAATCTTTTATTTCCTGAACTTTTAAATCTGCAATTAAGCCTCAAGAATAAAAGCGCTTAGCCAGCAGTAAAAAGTCATTCGATCAAGCAAGAAGAAAGACGAAAGTTTACTTAAAAATCACCAACGGAAAATCCAATTTATTTTAATTAGAAAAGAAAACAGAGAGCAGAGCGCGGGCGGCACAGGCGCGCGGAAAAACAATGCACAATAAGTGGAGCCGCGCGTCGGCGATGCAGCGAGAATCCCCTAAAATAAAGAAACATCGGAACTTTGTTAAGGTTCGCTTCGTTACTCGGCCGGCACATTCGACTTTGTCCCGAAACTTCGCCGCACCTGTTAAAGTGTGCTGATTGCGGCTCGCTTCTTCAAAGTCCATCCCTCCGAACGGGTTGGACGCTTCTGCCCCTCCCTGCAGCCGGGACAAAAAAATGACGTACTCGGCGCAAGGACGTTCGAACGGGAATCCGATACCGCGCGCGGGGGTCCCGGCGATTCATTAAGTTAAGGCGAGAACGTGAATGTGGGTCGTCGCCATGGCGACACGCGCACAACGCCGCGTGCGCCTTTGTTGCATTGCCGCGCGCGAATTTCGTCCGGCCGTGGTTCTCTTTCGCAGTTCGCTCGCGGTTTGTATGATGCGCCGCTCTCGGTTCTGCCCGCGGTCGCGCATTGGGCTGCCTCGTTTCCGCGTTGAGTCGCTCACTTTGCTCACTGCATTTGCCCGCGCGGCGGCAACACTATATACGAACCTCTTTTAACTGATTACGAAGAGCAGATTGAAACATAAATGAGAGAGCACTCTGGCATCGTAGAGGGGAATTGACGATTGTGCTACTTTGATAGTCGATTATCATAAATTCGTGAAACGTGGAATTTCCTTTCGTTTAAATTAACGGTAAATTCTTTATTTGACAAAGAATAACACCCCCGTTTTTGCTTTACAGGTACGAACATGCATATGGTATAAAAACAAGAAGAGAAAATTGGGTATCTTCGTAACCGTAAGTAAACATCATTAAAAGTTACACAAATATTTCTGATTTTAAGAATAAAAATTGATCAAATTTATTTAAAAAGTAAAAACAGTCATTATGGCACTGTTATATGAAATTGATTAGTGAAAACAAAAGCGTGGATGTATAATCTAATTGACTTTTAAAAAATGCATGGGATCGTTTTTCTAGGCATTACGGCGAAGGACGATTTTTCTACTCACATTCCTCATAATCAACCACATACTTCTCGCATTCCTCACATTCACATTCAACAAAAGAAATAATTAACGCGATATCCTCCGAAAATTTAATACTTGAAGACTCTTTATTCGGCTCTTAAAAAAATGTCGGATGTTATCGTTCTTTTCGTAGGAATAAAAAAATTTAAATGAAAACGCCTGTTGGAGAGAGCGCAGCCGTTCATCCCGCTCGCGCGCATATGAAAAATCTTTTTCATTAAAGTCAGCGAACTAGTCAGCCCTTCCTTCTTGTCTCCACGGCTTCTCGAGCGAGTCGTAGATACACGCGCGCGTACACCCGCGTAGCTTGGGCCTTTCATTTCTCCTTTTTTTCCTTTCCCCCGCGTGCGCGCGTTCAAAGTAGTTATAACCAGCTCGCATCGCTGCGTCATTATACGATCGTCGCGATATGCGTTCAAAAGAACACACTCAAGTGTACACATTTTTTTGTGTCTTTTTTCGCGCGCCATTCGTATAATTAAACAGCGCTACCTGAAATTTTGAAATAGGGGCGCCGATGAAATAATGATTTTTAATTTATGGATGCAAAGAATATGTTTAACGTTAAATACATCTAACAATATTAGAAAGTGAAAATAAAGACGCGCAACGTCTTCCCAAGTGAAAAAATGCAGCATCGTGACACAGCTGCACCGTCAGATCGGCCAATGAAGGATCAGCCCGAAGAAGAAGAGAGCTGACTGAGTGGGCGCGAAAAAAGCGCGTGAGGGGAGGGCCGAGATGAAGATAGGCGGGCGAGAGAAGATGGGCACGCGCTGATGGGGTTCTGCCGGCCCCCGATGTCGCGCGAGTCTATTTACCCCCGCAGAGATAGCGTTGTAGCCGCAGCCCGCGACACAACAAACTGCAGCCGCCGTAGTAATTTTCCTGCGCCACGCGCCTTCGGCCGCGGACAAAAGAGTTATTGTCTAGTGCCTCTCTCTGGTCCTCTCCGTGCGACTCGACGGGAGGAGGAGAATCCTTTTTTTTACCCCTCCGCAGCGTCGGGCATTAATGACGCTGAAAACTCTCGGCCGCGCGTCGCATGAAAGAGCGGAGGAGACGCGGCCGCGAAAATCGAGCCGGAGGGCTTCTCCTGGCCGGCCTCGACGATCATTTTCACCTGCCGCCGCATCCTTTATTACGCTTTTTTCACTTCGCTCCTGTCGGCTTCACCAACTTTTTTTTCTCCTTGGCTAATGAATTGAACAATGATGATTGATGATTTTCAACTGGTTCTATAAACTGTTCGTTATATTTTCGTCTGTGCCAAAAAGAATTCGATAAAACTATCGCGATATCACGATATCACGATCAAATTTAATGATGTCATTTGAACATCAATGTTAATAAACCGTAAGATCTGATAATCCTAGCTCCTCCTGATGATTGCATACCAAAAGTTACTGAAACTCCTTTATTCTTTTATAAAGACCAAGTAACAATCTTCTCTGAAACAAAAATATATAAATATGTAGATTCGGATAGGCCGTTCAAATGTTTGAAAAAAGCAAAAGCTATAAGCCCAAAGAAACAATAGCAGGTGTATTACACTCGATCAGCAAAGCCCAAATATACTCCATCATACTCTGCCGATCCATTGCACCTTTGCGCGTTCGTTCTAAAAAGAGTTGAAGAGTTGTATTTGACTCAAAAATATTTCATCGTCGAATGATTTAGCAAGTAGCGGAATCTTAAGCCTTCTCGAGCGTACGTCAAAGCAATTTATCCGGTGTGAGCTCGTCGCGAGCGGTCCGAGTCGTGCGCTCAAACGAACCGGCGATTTCGCGGCGCCTCGCAATCGCTCTCAAAGAAACTTGATTAATTCAGCGCAAAACAATGAGCCGCGGGACAATTTGCGAGCGTCGCCGCGGCAGCGGCGAATTTCGATTAAGCCTCGCTGAATGCCTGCCGAAGGGGCAGCGCGGCGCGTTACGGCTTGTCAAGTTTTACTGGGCGCGACAGAGTGCGGGAGAGGAGGGCGGCATTGTGCGAGCTCATTGTTGCCGTCGCGTTATTCATCCTCCTCCGGCCGGGAAGTTCCTTCGACACTTCATCAAGGACTCCGGGGAGGTGCGCACGGGCACGTGCACTGGGACGCACATGTCGCGCCGCGGCTCTTCTCTACACCCTTGCGCGGCGCCGCCAGCGCAAGGCTCCCGGCGTTTATTGCTTATTGCTTCCCGCGCGCGGATTAATCTGCGATTTGCGAACTTTTTCCCTTCCAGCATGCGGGACTGCGATGCTCCCTCGCTCTCGGTGGGGAACTTTCTTGCTAGATTATTGCACTGGATTTAGTTCGGCCTCAGTTATTTTTATATCCCTCGTACTTTGCGGAATAACCTTTTTTTAACTCTCGTACAAACATTTATTTGTAGTTGTTATTTATTCTTACTTACTTTCGATTTACTTTTTGCATTCCTATTTACAATAAAATATTTTTAATAAATATTTTTAATAGTGTGATTGAAAAAATGAAAAAAATCGACAATCCTCTACAAAAAATGTAAAATTAGTACTTAACTGAAAACAAAAATCAAAGAAATAAAAATTAGCGCTTTTGATTTTTAATATTTTTATTAAAAAATTTTTTGTTCACGTTTTATTCTATTTCATAAAGATAATTTCTTCAAAAGAGAGTATCAACTGTTTTTCAAAAATTTAAATAACCTCAGTGGAAACTTGCATAGATAACGTATTTTAAAAAGCAATAACTGCGATACTATTAAAACTACAAAGAATTACGTGAAGAGGAATTAATATTGTTACAAAAAATCAATTACAGTACCATAACAATGTTTTAAACAATACAATTTATGTGCAATAAAATATTACAGTCTAGCAAGTTCCCGTTAGTTGCCTGTATAAATATCTTGCACTTGGTTGCAAAAGTACAGATAGTATATTTGTCTCAAATACATAATTATCCGATGTTGGTAACATTTAATTACATTTAATTACAATATTTTCTTTAAGATTACAGTTTAATTTGCAAATTACCTAATTTTTAATTAAAGCATAATGAATAATAAGTTCCTGATGCTAGTGCTACTTGGAATGGCTCCGCTAGCCTTTACAGGTTTGGTAAGTAAAATGATTTAAATCAATTTTTATAATCTACGAAATTTAAAATTCTGTACATTATTAACTGAAATATTTAATAAAATAAAGCTTCCTCGAGGAGGAAGCAATTGAACATGTTTTAGTCCAAAATTGTTTTAGTAAATAAGTTATGCACACCTAATAATGCTAATCTAAGCGCAGTCAGCTGTTTTGACCGTAAGCGAATTTTTTCATTTTAAAGCTTATATTACAGAAGTGTACAGTGATTAACCCTAATAAAGTCACTTTTAAATTTTGTAAGGAACTTTTAGAAAACTAGTTTTTTTCAAAATTATTCACAAAACTTAAAAAGAAATTGCTATTTCTCTCTCTGGCTCTTCTTTCATAGCGCCTGATACTTTTTCTTTCAGTGCGCATATCAATAATTTTTGAGTCCAAGTTATTGTCTTACGCTTACTAAAGAACCTCTGTTACAGAGTGGATTTTGTAATTCGGAGTGATTCAAATTGTTGACATGTTAATCACTGGCAGTACCAACATATTGCCACATCGGCATGACTATAGTACACCTAAATACGAAATCCTAATAAATGTGACATTATTAGGTGAATAGGGTTATTAGGCAGATGGCATTATTAGTTGCACCTAGCTTATACTTCTTATAATTTCTATGAAAGTCAAATTTTTCTATAAAGAATAATAAAATTTTAATTCAAGATTTTAGATAATATAAAGTGCACACTATTTAATTCTCAGAGATTTCATTAATTCTTATTCCTGCATTACAATCTTTGTTGTCAATTTTGTTTGGATAAAATTGTAATCTATTCGATTTGTTCAAGCTGTTGAAAACCCATCAATAATTGGTTAAAAAATATAATTAATATGAAAATAAATTTATTTTTAGCTTCCGTCTCCAAAAGGATACGGCATTCCTTATGGAGGAGGAAATGGTGATGGTGGCTATGGCGATTCTTATGGAGGAGGAAATGATGACGGTGGCTATGGCAATTCTTATGGAGGAGGAAATGATGACGGTGGCTATGGCAATTCTTATGGAGGAGGAAATGATCAGGGTGGTTACGGCAGCTCCTCTGGAGCAGGTAATGATAAAAGTGGATACGACAATTCCTATGGGGGAGGAAATGATAAGGGTGATTCCGGCAACTCCTATGGAGGAGGAAATGATAAAGGTGGATACGGCAGCTCCTATGGAGGAGGAAATGATGAGGGTGGATACGGCAGTTCTTATGGGGGAGGAAATGATAAAAGTGGATACGACAATTCCTATGGAGGAGGAAATGATAAGGGTGGTTCCGGCAACTCCTACGGAGGAGGAAATGATGATAGTGGATACGACATCTCTTACGGTTATAAGTAGAAATTATAATAATAATGTATATTTAAAAAACTTGGTAATATGGCAATGGTCGTACAATGTTGTTTCTTGGATATTGTAAACTTTATTGCAAATCAATTTATTTAGAAAATTACATAGATATTGCCGTTGTTTTCATTATCATGAGAAATACACATCTCAAATGAATAATATTTTCTCTAAAAAAATATAATTATTTTTATTTTCACGCAAAGTACCCTGAACCACACTAACGATTTAAAAAAGTTTAATTTTTACATCACGTTCAGATCTATGTTATGAAATTTCTATCACGCATTAAAAGCAGTCACCGGATCAAAAAGCTAATTGTGTTTTGCACGAAATACCAGTAAGCGACATCTGTTGCCATCCAGCTTCGCATACGCCATGGAGATTCGATAACACGGACCATCACCGGTAGGAAAACAAGTAAGGGGAGGGAGCTTATTTGAAAAAAAAACTGGCGGGAAAAAGGGTAGCATGACACCGGCCATCGATTCGATCCATAGTGCTTCCTCGTGTGCAACCACAGGCTCCCCGGAATTTCGCTGTAAATAAAAGATTCGCCCGATATGACATTTGACGAACTCCTGACCCAGTTTGCGGCCGATCGGGCAGGTTGAATTGCATCGATTGCGCGCACTCACTCCTCTCGAGTATTCTCCCGAAATGACTGGCTCGCTTTTTTCATTTATTTCTGTATCTTTTAATACTTTGAGCGGCGTTTGAAAAATGTAGAGATCTTTCAACGATGCTAAAAATATTCTTTTGATATGTTCAATGCCATTTGGATACAAATAAAACGTTTTATTTGGTGGTTGAAGATTACTTTACATGTATACTTTCAGTAAAGTTATTTTGTAAAGTTTCAAAATGTATTTTTTAAACGTGCAGAAATGGAAAGGAATGGAAGTATATAGATCAGTGGTGCAATAAAGGGCGAGAAGAAGCCTCAGATTAGCAAAGTCATTGGCTCCTAGAAAAGAACGAATGGATCGCATGTTTTTCAAGACTGAAAGAGGAGCAAAGTGGTAACGACGCAACCATGGTCATCGGGATAAAACAATAGTCGACCGACGCGGGCTATTGTTGTCGAGCTTGGAGATCCGTTATGTGGTCTCTTCGTACGGACCCTCCTCCCCCCTCCCTTGGGCTCGAATAGGCGCATCTCTATCTACGTCCGTCCTCGAGTTCCATGTATGAACCACTCCAGTTCTAATCGCGTAAATCATCGATGTCGCTCATTGCTCGAAAATCACCCACAATGATTGCTCGTGTTGACGGGAAAATTGTCGAGGTGCTCGCACGAATCGAGCTACCAAGCTATGCTGGGTAAGTAGTCTGGGAAAAGGCAGTTTTAGTCGGAGATACAAGAGTTAGATAATAATAATCGGTGCAGAAGGGAGAAAATCGATTGCATTCAGTCGCAGACACCGAGCGAATGACATACTTTTTATTTTACTGTGTAAAAAATTATTAGCCTATTCTTAAATGCATTGAAACTTAAAACAATAAGTGATGAGCTATTTCTTACAAATGAAACTGTGCTTGTAATGCCGTTACGTTCTAAGTATTTGATGAAAACATCATCTTTACAATAACTGCAAGGATCAAGACCAGAATAGTAAAATTTACAGTGGGGAGGAGAAAAATGGTCAACAATACAAGTGAAAGTGCAAGGGCCCGGGTTATTCGTCCGATAAAAGACGGTGTAAAAAAGGCTACTACGATGGCTAAAGGGGAAAGAGTGAAAGCGCCACGAGGGCGAACAATCGGAGAGCCTGGAGTTTGATGAATGGTCAGCTTGCGCGCCTAATACGCGGCGTTCGGTGCCCGAAGAAATTACGACGCGCGCGGCGCTTCTTACAGATTCGCGCGGAGCCGCCATTGTGATCGAGTTAAGCGAGAAACCGTCGAGTAAATGCCGGCGATTACTTTCGTGACGAAGCAATTTAGTCAGTGCGCGCGCCGGGATGAGGAGGGGCGAGGAGGGGCGAAGAGGGTGGAATGAGTGGGGTCGCGCTTAAAGCGCCCGGAGTTTAAGTTAATGGCGAGGCAAACAAATCATTCCGCAGCTACGAGGGGGGCGGCTATTAAACTGCACAAAACGCACGTCCCGTTTTGAGAGGCACCCTCCCTGCGCGCGAGGGAAGAAAAGCGGCACCCGATGTATTATTAGCCCTTTCGGTCTTCCATCCGGGCTATCAATGACGTATAATGATTTTCTGTGTCGGCGGATGTATACGATACGAGGTGGGATTTTATAAAATGAATCGCGCGAAAATTTCAGGCTATTTTTCATTCGGAATGTGTTTGAATGATGAATTGCAGGTTTTACTTTGAAGATAAAAAATTGTTTTTCTGCTTTTTCTTTTTTTATTGAGATTAAAAATAATTTTCTTTTAAAAGGAAACCCGAATTTCTAAAGCCAAACGGGTTCCAAACGTCAGTTTTTGCAACAATTTCCCACGCTGTATTACCAGACAGATGATAGAAACCAGTGCACAGACATCTTTTCGGAGTCTGCATGCAAGAAAACCCCAACCGCTAATGAGAGCTTAATGAGGTACAGACTTGCCTGCACGCACTCTCGCAGTCCGTGTGCATATGTACACATACGTACGCGCGCGTCGAACGGGAGCGATGACAGATTATTAAAGTATCCAGCGCGGAATACGCGGCTCGGTCTTCTTTTTTTAGCGTAGTGTTTTTTACTTTCATCCACTACTCTCTTTTAAGCCGTGCGCGAATCTGGAAAGGCTCTTACTGCGCCAACCGTTGCTATAAATATTTGCTTTCGTTGCATAATCAACAGCAATTAGAATCGCAACTCGCTTTAAACAAGTAGAGGATTGAATCACTGCTTTATTTTTTCGTTTACCTTCGAAATGCATTACAAGATAATTTTTCTCACTACTTGTTAATTCATTTTCAAAATAATTTCGTACAAATAGGATGCAAACGGATTTTACTGTTAAACGTCAATTTTAAAAACAAAATACTTATATAATTCTTCTATTACTTAAGTTTTTAATTAATGACATTTAATTTGGATGCCTGTATAAATAGCGCGAAGACCCGTAAATGTAAAATGCAGATTCTCAAAAAAAGTGCATTAAAATTTCACGCTCGGGGAAATATTTATTTTCATAGGTGAAAAATTTCTTATGCGTTCTGCAATTTAATGCATTTCTCGGAGGCGCGCGCTGCCTTAAATTCCCGGGAGGAGGTGAAGATAAGGCCTGCGGCGAAAAGAGAAGCGCGTACGCGTAAAAAAAAGCTTACATTAATTACGGCCACGTGCTTGGATTGCAAGTCTCGAGCACTCGCTCGCGCTCCCCTCGAGATCTCGCTAACATTTCGAATTTACACTGTCTGCGCGTATACTCTCCGCCTCGCTCTCCGCAGGCTCCGCGCGGCTCTCGCGGAGATTCGTGTCGGGGCGCGCTGCGCCCACGAACGGCTCATATCGCGCGGATCTGGAACGTGCCACCTTGGAGATTTGATCCAGGCGCGACGAAGAGAGAGAGAGAGAGAGGGCTTTCCTCGCTTTTGCCAAAAAGCCTAGCTCTCTCTCGCCTACGCTTGCTCCGCCTTCCCTTCGAGATGTCATTTTACGGGCAGAAATGAAGTCCCAGGCGTTATGCATATATTGCTCCACCGAATCGGCTGTTTCTCCGCGAGCGCAGAGTGATATCCACCGGGTGGAACTTTTGCGACGTGCATCATCGAACTTTTTTATCGGCGAGGCGACGGCTGGCCCAGATTCGCGCGTTTAGCCCTCTTGGACCTCTTGGACTGAATTGGAATTGGCTTCGAGTCAACGTGCCCGGCGTACTTTGCACGAAGATTTTATTAAATTACTGAAATTTGTAGCTGTCTGTAAATTGCATCGGCAAAATAAATTCTTTTCATTCCCGACAACTAGTTAAAAAAAGTCTTTATCTACAACGGAAAGGCAGCATCGTCATCTACCAGGGTGAATAGTAGGTGCACTCGCGGGTGAGGCAAGGTCAGTGCGCGGCGACAATTTAGCCCCTCCCGCTGATGTGCACCGAACAATAAAATCGGCTGTACGCACGCGCGCCAAATCAACGGGCTGTGGATTTACGCTGCTGGCGAAATTCGTTATGCGATTACACGAATACCGGCGGTCCATAGCGATAGCGCACTTTGCGCCGATGTCCACTCGTCAATTACCGTTAATACTCAAATCCAGTGCTGTTAAAATCTCTGAAGACAAATTGTGTCAACCACGTATGAGTAATTGGCTAGTTCGCTATGATTATGCGTATTAAATTACCCATAAAAAATATAATAAATTTGCCAGAATATGCATAAATAAAATATTCTCTTGGGTAACGCAACGCGATAACAGTCGAAATCGCAAGATAGGAAGTCAGCGCGAATAGGCCTCGGCAGATGAAAAAAAAATGAGCGCAACGAGATGCGTGGAGGCGAGACGATCTCCATTAGCGTGCATCTCGCATGCAGAAGCTCCTCTCGAGGCATCAAAAGGCGCCGGTTTTGCAAGTCTCGGAGTTTTCCGGGTGCGTTGTACACGGACTGCCGGAGGTCCGATCCCTATCGGTCTCCCGCCAGCCGGCCGGCGTTGCATTTGAATTGAATGAGAGCGATTGCACTGCACCAAGCCTGTACATACATTACATGCTTGTAGAGCCTTGATGAAACTCGTTTTTGGGACGCGGCGCTGATTGCCGAGCCATTCTTATCCTGCGACTCTGCGTGCTGGCGGCTCTTTGACGCAGTCGAAGAGCCGCCTTTTAAAGACGAATTTAGTTTTTTCATTTATTCCTTTATTTCTAAAGATGGATGCTGCAGAAAAGTATTGTACATTACTAGTAGTTGCCACTTGTAAGTAGAAGCAGACAAATGTTAAGAAAACTATTGCACTTTGAAGTAACTTTTAAACTGTAAACATAACAAAAGTGCAATAGAAGAAACTAAATTCTTCACTCTAATCTCGGCGTTCCATCCGAGGCTTCTCTGATGCAGGCGTTGCGAGTGTCCGGTAAAAAGCGCGGAGTAGCAGCCACCGAAAAAAATTGGCGCGATGGAACTCGCCGGATTGGCCGGCGGATCTCGCATCGTTAAGAAGAGTCGGGGCGAGCGATCCGTGTCGGGCCGCGGTCCCGCTCGCTAACCGGGCTTTTCACGCTCGTCGAGCAAATCCGACCTTGTAATTAGCCTGCCGGCGACGAGAATGACGAGGGACAATCGCGGACTTCACGCTTCTTGCGTCGGCGGCAAGCAGAGCACATCCGCGGACACGCCGATGATACACCCGCGGCCTTTTTCGCGAGCGCGCCCCGACTCGAGAGGCGACGGCACCTCGTCGAGGGAGCGATCCGCGGAAAAACGCAGGCGCGCCCGAGGATCTTCCTATTCATCCGATCGGGAGGCTGACCCTAATCCGGACTTTTCTGCTTTCTAAACGGATGACGGCTTCTTGCGAATGTCCGTCTGGGTCAGTCATTGTTTTTATCGATCGCGCTGATTTTCACCATTGTTCCAACGGCGTTTTCAGCGCGGCTATTATTGCCGAGCGGAGAGATTCAAAGTTGCACAAGAAGTCGGGTAAGAACGTTCGTTAAAGATTTTAGCTTGCTCCAGAGTACAAGAGTCGTCTTTAAAAGTGGCTTTTATTCAAAAGTATTTTTATTTTCTTCTATCCAATGGAAAGTTGTTCGCAACTAAGTGAAGTTCATTGTATCTCTTGTTGTGTTGCTTCGAGTATTTCGTTAATTAAATATCAGCAAATAATTGGAAAAATATTTTTATAAAATTCTAAAATAAACTCGATAAATTTACAGAATATTTAACTAATAGTTTCTTTTCTTTAGGCTTTTAAAACCGCCCTTTACAATGTTATAATTTCCAGGACACGTAACTAGAGCTGTCAGTGGATTTTATGAAATACTGTAGACTGGCGAGTTGGACAGATCTCTGCCAAGTACGATCCACAGCGTTTTCTAAGCATGCAGAGGCCTCCCCAAGTTTTTTATTATTTTTGTGTGCAAATGCCAACTCATCCGCGGCATATCAACTGCTAATTTTTTTAATTATTATAAATATACAAAGCTATTAATTTATTTAATAAAATAATTAATGTAATCGAAATTCCACAGTAGCTCATAAAACCTTAATTAAGCATCTCCTCTCGGCATAACTTTTCCAAAAGATTAGCCTGACAAGAAGAATAAAAAAGTCCACACACATTGCTGAGCTTCATGAATGAAAAATGTCGACATGAATTAAAATCCACGCTGCTGTAGGGCACGTAAGAACGAGCGAGGTTGATTACCGGCAGAAGTTGCGACTGCATTATTCATCGGCGCCGATGACGCGTCAAAGGAGTTCGCGACTGGGCGCTTGGGCCTCGAGTGCCGTTGTCGTCCTCGGCTGCAGTGGCTGCTGAGCTGCGAAGAGGTTCGCGGCTCGCCGGGCGCCCGAGTGCGCGCGCGACGCCGCTTTCGAGGAGCGTCGCCGATCCACCAGAGTCTCATAACGCGATCTCCAGACGTGTACACGCCCCGAGTGTGTCCTACCTTCGCTCGTACTCGCTATTCGCTAAATTTCTTCATTTTTTTCTTGAGATACCTTATTTAAGGCCACAAAGTGAAAATTCTTAAATTAAAATTTTTTTATTAAAAAAGTATTCGAGAGAAGCAGATGTAAAATTAAGAGTTATGTTCGGTAAACCCTAATGATATATAAAAATAAAATGTCTTATGAAAATGAAAATGCGGTTAAACATTGACCTCGCTACACTTTCTTTTGGAAAGCAAAACGCATTCACAATGTTTACAAAGAGATCACCGTTATCGTCACAAAATCACAAACACCGAATAAAACGTACTTTACAAAAGACTCGATAAAACTTTCTCCCGAATGAAATCTGTGAAAAAGCAATCTTACCTTTAGCGGGAGAGACGATTTTTCGATGTCCCTCGTATACCAGTTTCTTCCTCGTCCTTTCGGTTTTGTTGCTGTGTCTCGCGCGCGGCAACTGACGTCTACGAGTTTTTGTCGAAAGTCGACCCCCGCGTGCCATTTTGTCTTCGGCCACGTCCTTCTCATTTTACGCTTTTTTCCAGACTCGCCGTGAAAGTCGATGTCCAAGCTTTTCACTGGCTAACAGATGTACGCAATTAGAAATAATTTATAACATTTTTCCAACAGACCGCGGTCCGTCGCTTTTTAATCGCAGATAGCCAAACTCATTTGTGAGTTGTGATTTTTTTTCACTGTCATCTCTTCCTTGGAAATATATTTATCAGTTACACGGATAATTAAAAAAAAATAATTTAAAAAATTGTTTTATTTCCATTGTAATTTTTGCTAGTATTTTTATAATGCAGTATTTACGACATATACTGCATTGTAATAAATTATCCTTTTTAAATACACTTTTCCAATATTTTTCGCTTAAAAGTTTAATGACCAGCAGCAGTAATGAAAATCATGTTAATTACTTTTGCAGAAAAAAATCTTGTGCAGTTATATGTTATTCCGACATTACGACGAATTCTTTTGATGGCAGTGGTATCGGATGAAGACGTTACGTAATGTCAATAGCCATTGGTGCGAAGCGGCAGGTTGTCCGGCCGTATAAATCTATGTCAGCGAGTGCGACGAAGCCTTCGAATGAAGGGTCGGGTGTGTGTATATATAGATAAATAAAGGGAGGATGATTTTCACGAAGAGCCGCTGCGACTGAAAGTGATACCTCCAGAAACCTTATGCATTTGACAAACAATTTCACGAGCCGTACACTGGGGTGCTGGTGCTTTGTTTGTTATCGTACTTGTGCTTCATAATAATCTGACGTTTTTACGTGTAATCCGTTTTATTGCTCCTCTGACATTGTTGGATGTAAAATTCAATGATTTATTGAGAATTCTGAAAAAATGATTGGCGAGACAAGAATTTATCAGATGAAGTAATTCATCTCCCAGCGATTCAACATACTTTTTCTTAGCTTCATTGTAAGCGCGGCTCTTTCATTTTTCCAACAAGTATCCTCTTGTCTGTCGAGGCTCCTCGAGCAGGTGTTATGCCGTTGCGCACCTGCTACTCATAATTCATGCGATTGTAAACAGCATTACAATTAGTAAACTACACAATCAGCTTCTGCCACGAATGACTTGTAAATCTTTTAACATTTAGTGTATTATTTATGCTCTCATAGTTAATTTTTACGTGTATACATTTATAGTTAAAAATAAAATACATTTTCAATATACACAGCATAAAATACCCACACATGTGACATCGAAGGTGACAGCAGAGACAGAGCAAGACGTCAAGAACAGATAAATCGAATGACTTTGGTCGGTCAATCAGCCTGCACGCGCGAGTTTTTTCGAATGAAAGTCTTGAAAGCGCAACCGTCGGAACCCCTTCTTTCTTTGCGCATGGCAGACGGAAAAAGGAATAAGCAAAGTTTGCGCACGGCCGACTCGTCGAAAGCATAACTCCTCCGCGAGCTTATCGATCCCCATGACAAATACAGTGGCCGAAGGAAGCTCGTGCCGAGACAAATGGAAAGCAATTTCGGAAGTTTCGAGCAGCTCTCGCGAGTGTCTCGCAAGAGCGCTGACAAAAATTGAGGGAAAACGACCGGCCCGTGGCTCGCGTCTCCCCTGGGGATCGTTTGCGCTCTTCGTATCCCATGCTGTTCACCGAGGTTTTCACGTTCCTGACGCGAGGTGCATAAGTCGCCGTGGGACCCGAAGTGGCTACGGCGCCCACTGTGGCAAGGACCGGCTCCGCTTGTTTAGCCCCGGCGTCTTGCCTAATTATCGATTCACGCGGACCCGACGAGTTCCGGAGAGGCGAGCAAGTTTCACACGAGTCCACGCTGACGTGGGTTCGTTTCGGTGGGATAACTAATGAGGTCCTTTTTGTGGCTAATTTGTGCTAGCTTTATGCTTACTTTAATCTTTTGCAGTAATCTGTAGTTATCCTAACTTTCCGCTTATATTTTACCGCAAGTCAGTGTTAACTGGCAATTAATTAATTCTCAGCATAAACGAAATAAATTCAATTTCGAATTTCCGTAATAGAAAATAAAATCCGGAAGTGAAATAAACATTAATACCTCGTACGTGAATATATAGGTACGTTATTACAACGGAGGAGATAAGTCGGAAGATTTAATATACGAAGCTGATGAATAGAACAGCGAGCGAAGGCGTGCAGGAAAAAGTTGTTTACCGCCGGGGGCTAATGCTGCAAGTGATTTTTCCAGAATTACGCAGTTGACTTAATCCTCGTGCACGAAAGCCCGATAGTATAGAGGAGGGAAGCGAGCTCGGGTCGGTCTTGGCTAAAATCGTGCGAGAAAACTTTTGCCAAAGTCACATATTTGTCCGACAAATATAGCCGGGGCGTTATTACGGGGCAAACTCGTTTAAGTTGAATGGCATGCATTATCGCATTCGCGCAAATGAGCAAGTTTTGTGTACCACTATAGGATCGCCCAAGCTTATCCGAGGACATTACAGAAAAAGTCGGATTTGCTGCGCTTATTATAATTACTGCGGAGACTGAATAATTTGAAATAAAATTTTTCTAACGAGAACTATTACTTTTGCTTTTTGAATGAATTATTTAGTTGTCGTCAAAAGTATTATTATCAAAAGTATTCCATGAAACTGCAGTTGAATAAGGAACAATAGTGCAAAAGTGGAAATCGTTTCGAAATCTCTATACGTTCGGTCTAAAAGACCGGGTCCTGTCGAAAGCCTCCAAGAGCCAACGAAGACGTCGTCTGCAAAACTCTGCTGGCAGCGTGTTCCGCGGTAACGAGCGGCAGTATCCGTCCGTACGACGCCGGGAGCGCGATCGGCGTCCGTCCCTCAAAAGTCGCGGAACTTGCTAAATTGGACACCGGACGTCTTCCCGTCCCCGGTCGTCGTCTTTACAGGGAGCTCGGGGTCGGTCGCCGGCGCGCGAAAGGCGGACGCGGCAGATATCCGCCACTTATAAACTCGAGCGGCCTCCCCCGGGGGTACGGTACCTACCTCGGCGGAAGGTGCCGCGCGCACCGATTAGCGCACTCGCGGGGACTGCTCGCTATTTTGTTGCTCGACTTGCCCCTCCGGGCGAGGCTTGCTTTGATTCTCGATCAAGTGGACGCTTAAGTCGAGTGAATTCATCTCCGGCTGCTGCGAATTCTCCCTAGTAAGAGGCGGTAGCCGCTGTAGTAAAGAATGTACTCTCATTGTAGTTCAGTTATTGAAATGAAATATTAAAACGGAATTTAATCGAGAAACACTCAAATTAATCGTCCCTTTGACTTCTTTAAACGACAGTTTTCGATATTGAACGGCGAAAATTTGAAATTTCATTTACAATTGAATCCAAGGTAATGAAATTGGCGTTGGCGCGGCAAAAGTGGCAAATTGGAATGTAGAAGCAGTCTCCCCCTGTGGATAGCATGAAATTTCAATTTTGCAATTGCAGCGTGCTTTGACGTTTTAAAAATAGCGCAGGTCAAGTGAAATTTACATTCGTTAAGTGCCACTTGGAATCCGGTTTACATCGATTTCCTACATCTATCATTCACTCAAATAGCCTTGGCGATTCTTTGACCCTGCTTTTAATCAAAATTCAATGGTTTCATTGACGCTATCGAAAATGTAATTTCATAGTACTTGAATGCATACAAATGAGTCCTACTTTCCTTTTGAGTTTATTTCTCTCTTTGATTGGAAGTTGAAGAAAGAGAGCGAGAATAAAGTTTAAATAATTCTTGGAGGTCAATTATCTGTTAAATTTAATTTATTGCCAGTTATACATTCTAATATAATATTCTTTTATATTGCAGAAAAACATTCGGAGTAATAGAAGCAAACATATGTCCTCTATCTTAGCTCTTAATTTAATGACTATCAGTTATTAGGTCAGAAAAGTATTCCGCCGGTATGCAGTAATAATGAATTAACCCACTTGCGAATATTTACTAAGCAATTAAATTTATATTTCGCAACACATGGATACATCTGAAGTACTGAAATATACACGAGCGAGTTATAAATTGAAGCAAATCAGATTCTTCTAAAAGCTCGTAACTAAAGTAATAAAGGCAGCATCGCACGAGAGCAGTAATTACCCCAATTACAATCCAAAAGCAAAGCAAACATTCTCATGCCGCTCGCCTATCGACCAGATCATCAAATGCTCGAGCCCAACGCATTCGCGCAGGGGCAATTCAACGTGAATTCACGAACTCTCAAAACGCGTTTCCGAAAGGCCCGACAACGAACAGCGCAAACACGCGCGCGCTTATACGACCGAGCGCGCAACATATTGCGCTTCCGTCGTGAAAGCGAAACGCGCGTTATGCGCACGCGTACCTGCCCCAAGTGCCTTTGTTTTAATTAGTCTTTGTTCGGGCACCGCGGCTCTGCCTTCGCTCGGCGGACCCTCGCGCGACTTTTTCGCCCCCGATAGCGGCCCGATTCTCGCCTTGTTTCGTCCTCGCGAGGCCATTGTGTCGTCGATTGGGCCGAGCTCCCCACTGCGTTGCAGGCGCGCGCGTGCGACCCCTCGTCGTTCGCACGTATAATGCGCGCTTTTCACGCCGAGGGCGAATTTTCTCCGGTGCGAGGTCCTTTTTCCCGGGGGCACTGCCCCGACCATCAGCCGATTCGGTACGGGTTTATGGTCCGTCGACGATTTTATCGCGCGGCTTCTGCTGCATTTATCGCTGGACTTGATTCGCTCGCATTTATTACGTATTTTTAACGGTTGCTCGAATTATTGTTCATTAAGAGCCATATTTATAGCTTTCGTTTGACAATCCCTCTCTCTCTCTGTTTCAATGTGGCCGAGGAATTGCTGTAAATTTTACACTTGCCTTCCGCTGGATAACTACTCTTTGGAAAATCGCAAATTTGTAAAGTAAATTATAAGATCTTGTTTTTAAAAATTCTGACAGTACAGTGCCACATTTAAATTATTTAAAATTATGCACGAAGGAAAAGGAAAGTCCTAGTAGGTAAACATTTATTATCATCATTAACATTGAATAAGCCCAGTGAAAATAATGACGAACAGTCATCCAGCATAATACAAAGCCATTTTCCCCTTAACTCAATTGTAATGCATATTGCAGTAACATTCGTCAGGTCCAGCATCGGCCCATTTCCCCGAAAGATATACGCGCTCGTTACCGAAAGCGCAGAATAAAGTTTTATCACTGCCAATTAATTCCACCGACGCGTCCATCTTATTTATGCACGATAAATTCTTGTTTGGCCGGGCCAGTCTCAGCGCGCTCGTTAATTGCTTTCAATTAAACGAACGAAACGGACGGGCGAGCGTCACGAATTCCCCCTCCGCTCCCCTCGACTGACATCCTCGAGCTCACCTCGTCCCGAAGATGTCGCTCTGTCGTAGGTACACTAACCCACATAGAAGCGCAAATGTGCCGCGATGGCGCGAGAGAAAAAAGGAAAACGCGAGCAACGTCGCGGGCTCGTATTTTTATGGAAGTTTAATCCACGCTGCAGGCCGGGCTCCCCCCACGGGGGACATCTGCGCGACGCCGAGTTTCGCACCTCCCCTACACCGCGTGCCGCGCTGCCTTCATTTTTCTTCGCTCGGCCGAGCACCGGGCGAGATTAATGGCGCCGTTTAGGCGAGTTCGTTAGGCCACGCGAGAGAACGCCGAGGACTGCGAGCGGGTGACTTATCGCCGCCCCCGGGAAAATCTGGAACGCATCAAATTTCGACGATGACGGGAATTATGGGCTAATGATCTACAGCCGCAGGCGTTTAAAGTGCCGCTTGCACTGGGATGAGTGCACGTAACGACTGTCGCAGTCCATCTTTCGCGTTGCGTCAGCTTCGTCAGTGATTCATTCATATTTTTTTTAATAATTGCTACATCGAATTCGATCAACCGTGCAGTGATTTATATTTATTTGCGATTACTTTTGAGCTATGCACGCTGTCGCGTGCGAAATATTGGAACTTTTGTTTTGTTTTAGATCAAATTTTGTATTTTTAAAAATGGTAAAACAGCGGGAAAGCTGTGCAATTTGACACTTTATTTACCGTGGCGCGTACGAGGTGATAAATATTAGGTGTCAAGAAGTGAACTTACAACATTTTGATATCGTGCAATATAGCGAAATTCAATAACACCCCGGAAATGTTTCCAATTTCCTTTGTATTTGTTATCAAAAACGTCATCAAATGTATCCCCAAAATCAATATCTGCCATCCATCGACTAGAAAAAAAACTTCGGCCTACAAATAACTCTAAACAAATTTGGTCAATCCCTCAGCTTAGAAAGGCCTCAATCTATCTGGGAGCAATCAGGATTTTCCATAAGAGCGCAGTATCTCGTTGCAGCAGGCATGCTCCGTGAGCCAGCTCAGATCATTCCAGGCGAATGTACTGAATTCGTTAACTCAATTCAGTCCGGAATGGCGAAAATCCTGGCAGTATCCTTGCGCCTCCATCCGCCCCTCCAGACCTGCCTAAGCCAGCGTCCTAATATATAAATCAATCTCCCGAGATACTCGCGACTCCGGCAGTTCACACGTTTCCCATCGGCGCGCTTCTCCGGGGGCTTGCCTGCGCCCCAAGCAGCCAAACTTGGAAATCCCTCCATGTATCGATTCCCGGCTCCCCCGGGCTCGCGGTGACGCCGGTGACGCAGGGGCCGAGCCGCGGCGTCGTGCCTAATGGCCTGCGAGTAAACAGCGGCCGAGGAGATAGGGCCCCGGCGACCGGCGCGTAATCGCATTACGCGCGGCGGCAGGGGTGGACGCGCGTCGGTCATCTGTTCGTTATCACGCGAACAAATTCGTGGCGCGCCGGAAAAGCCTTTACTCGCAAAGGGCTGCCGGCAGCGGGGGTCGAGGCGGGGGTGCCCCATTGTACGTCGCGCGACGCGCGTTTAATTTACGGCCGGCATTGTTTTTCGGGAAGGCCCCCACGACGCAGCCCTGCAGTACCCCCGCGCGATATTCTGTTTGTCAGCGATAGCGCTGGGTTATGCGGCTAGATAAGGCTTCGGTGAGCGCCGGCTTTGAGTCGCTGGCTGCCAGGGGTTCTGGGATCACTTTTTCAATCCCCCACTGGAGTGATAGAGTTGTTCGGAAAGGGAACATTGAAAAGCGTCCAATTTCACGCTGGTAATTATTTATCGGGGCTTGTTATCTTCTCGATGAACTTTATTAAATGGACGATCAGTTGGAATGGAATATTGGAATGCGTCTTACTTGGAGGGAGGCCGAGATGCGGTGCTCTTAAATGTTAATGGTTTGTGAAGAACATTATGACATGGATGTCGTTTAGAAATAGTCAATGGGAGGATAGATACGAATTTTGTGATAACTTTTAATTAACTTTTATTATTTTAATATACCAATTTAAATCACATATTAAATGAGAAAATCAATGAACTGTGCATTTAATAAGTAGGTAGAAGACTAATACCGAACATGATTTAGCGCTTTCAAATTTTAAAATGAGATTCTCTTTTAGGATCAAAAAAATTAAATCGTTTAACTAACGGAGAAGTTGCTTATGTACATTAAGACACACTGAGAGCACTTCAATAATGAAAAAATAGCCCTATTCCTCTTACTATATGAGTAAATCCCAAAAAAGCAGAGCTACAACACAAATCTCTTTCGAAAGCAATTAATTACGAAGCCTTCCCGCGTGGCTATAAAAAACGTCCCATAAAAGCAAGTGTCATTCACGCTGCTCCAGATCCGCTGGGCGCGAAGATCGCGGCATCGACGCAAAAAAAATAATCGAACGCCGCGGTGGCAAGATACTGCTCGCGCCGCCCACACCGAATGCGTCGGTGTTTTTATGAATCGTAAAAAAAAGAGCCGGAAACGCTTTGCCGTTCGTAAAAGTCGAGCGCGCGCCGTATATACATTCGACAGAAAGCAAGCGTCGCCCGACTCGCGCGCGCATTGCTCTCGAGCCCGCGGCCCGAGGGACAATACCCTGGTCCAGATATCGGCCCGAGCCCGAGTTCGTTTTTCCGCGCGGCTGATGGCTTCCGACTTTGATCCGCCGAAACGGCTTTTCATATTCATTCGCGTTAATCGCGCTCGCGCGCTTACGACGCTTCCATTCACAGTGCAGGAGGCTGTACGCACGCGCGTCCTTTCGATTTTTCTCTTCTTTTCGGTGCTCGTGGGTCTCGTTACAAGCTGATTGCGGGATTTTACGAGTGCGATGAAGCGCCGGAGTAAGTGACAGCAGCTTTCGGCGATGCTCGGTCTATAAAACGGGGCGTGGTTGCCGTAAGTGGAGCGATAAAACGAGCTTTGGGTAAATTCTGGTAGATTTTATGTGCAACAATAGGATGAAAAATATTTATTCAAGAAAATTTTTCGTTACATCAACAGTTAGGTACAACTATATGCGCAAGTCCCGGCGATATTTTTCCTTTATTAAAATTGTACAAGTTCAGAGATCGTTTGATTTAATGCATTTCTTTCTGTCACAGTGCTTTCCTCGCACTAGAGGATCACAAAGCTTTCGCAAAGGTTTCGGTGCAGCTGAACGGATCGCTCGGTTGAACATAAAATAATGAGGCAGGAGCGCCGACACGGTTGAGCTATGGGGGAGGCGGCGATAACGAGCGTCATGATTGACGGAAGGTGGCCGACTGATAAACTGGAATTACCCGAACTCGCGGTGCGCGATTCGCAACGCGGCCGACAGTCCTTGACATTTTGATCGTTACAAATGCGAATTCAAATGTTTCTTTAAAACCAGCGTGTTTTCATAGCTGTACCTTAAAGTGCTGCTTCAAAATGCTAAAATTATAAATATTTTAGTAAACGTTTTTAGAATTTACAGCAATCCATCAAATTTCATAAATCACAGAATTAAGAGAAGGAATATTTTAGTTTGTTATTGTAAATATTATGAATTGTTATTGTGTAAAATTATTCTTCAAAACATTACTATTAAACTTCATACCTTGAAAAACAACCAATGTTTTTCCATTAGTCTTGAAAAGATATGAATTTTACTATATAAATATTTAATTTAACTGACAATTTGATACTTCGCATAAATAAAATTTAATCATTTAACTGTCCTGCACTCCAGTGCCATATCCAGGCAATTAGTTGATAAAATATTCATTTACCACCGATTCTCGATTCAGCTATTTATGCGTCAATCAATTTCACTGCCTCACGAACATTGCAAACATTTTACATTTAAGCAGTCCCTATTGAGTAAAATTACAGTCAACCACATAATAATAACAATAACTCCTTTTCAGTGTTTGTAGTATGCACAATCGAATAATTGGCATGTTCCGAAAATAAATTGACCGAATGTATCGACGGAACCGCAAAGATCCTCTGGAGCAGTCCGCTGAGCGTAGAGCTCGAATAGAGTTCCCAGGGCATCGAGGCAAAAACCGGACGCGAGAGGCTGCGGCCAATGTGGCACGGATCCGGCACTTGCGCCACGCGGGACGTCCTTACGCAAGCGTCGACGCGGGCGTCGCCAGATGTGCGCCTTCGTCGCAAAGGGAGAGCCCCGCGACTGAGTGGCACTGCGCGTGCATAGCGGTCGGTCCGCCGATTCGCTCGAGTCGCATGTGTCGAGGGAAAGTGTCGCCCATTGTCTTTTCCTGCCTCCGACCTCTTGCGCTCTTGCGAGATGCCCACGGCCGAATCCACTTTCCGCTCGCCGGCCTCCTCTCGCGCGTGCGGCTCGGGACGACAGTGCATTTTTATTTTTGAGCCCTTTTCGATCGCCCGGGAATCGGCGCTTCGCTCGGGCGGCTAAAAGATGCGCGAATATCGCCACGGTCCATCCGGCAGATTTATCGCGCATCGTAAAATAAACGAGAAACGCTAGCTCAAGGGCGCTCGAACGTAAAAACTATTCATCACAGAGGGTACCGCTGGCTGTATTTATTCCGTAAATCCGCTCGTAAAATTTTCTTATTAAGAGCGAGACAAACGAGGCGAGCGGTGCTGCAGGAGGGACTTGCTAAACGAGCCTTCCGGGGAAGACAAACGAATATACCTAAGCGAGAAGCCGAGCTCTCGGGAAATAAAAAGCAAGACTGACTGAGAGGCGGGAATATAGGCCGCGGATATTTTCAGGTCACTTTACATTACTTACTCCCCGACGTCTTCGTACACACGGGCGAACGAGTAATCACGTATATATAGATGAGGCAGTGAGACCGAGGCGCGTCTGCGCGTCCTAAGATGAACGAGTTCACTGCTTGTGCACGTGTGTGTGTATGTGTGGCTACGAGAAGCGCCCGTAAAAGTGGCCGTGGAGGAAAGTGTGACTGCCGATTGTACGCTCGTACAACTTGGTTGTACTCGCGGCGCAGATCCCGGGGCCGTTATTTTCGTAACTTTTATTATCGCGCGGACGCATTTATATCGCGCTGGGTTAGAGGGGAAAAAGCTGGAATCGATGTGGAGCGTGAATCGCTAATTCGTTATAAATGAGGAGAGATAAGGCGTTACCTCGATTCAAGAGGCTCTTTAATAATCGAGCATTCGGGTCAGCTTTTAATAAACGAGCCCGGTGATTCGTTTAGCTGATGGATTTTCAGTTTTAAAGACCTTTTTCCTGCACTTTTGATAAGATTGTAACCTTTTGTGCCGGTTTTTAAACTTCTAAAGTGGATGGTTTCGAAGTGCAGATTTTGTTATTTTATGAGGGGTAAATTTACTTTATTTTTTTTATATTTATCGACGATTTAATTAAGAGCAGACCACTAAAGATAATTTTTTATTGCTATACGTTAAGATTTAATCGGTCCCGTAAAATAACGCTGGAGAAAAGTGAGTTTTCTTGCTATTGTCGTGTTTCTTACTTCTTTTTTATTTTTTGTCACTCTTGAAGCAGTACTTACCATTTTATAGTTCATTAAATAAAGACAGTAAAACATTTCATAGAATTAAGTAGTTTACTGAATAATTTAAACGAATAAAATTTGACAAATATCAAATTACTTCTACGTTTCAAATTAGCAATTTAACAACTCAGATATTTTTATAGATTTTTCAACAAATGAAATGTCAATACCGAAGTCAGTCAAATTGCATTTTTATGTAACTTTTTATAAATTTGAAGTTGTGAAGATCGATGTAAAAAGACCGTCGGTGAAAGTTAATAAAAAAATAGCTTATACTTTATCGCGCTTAAGTATGGAAGATGAACTCTTCGCAGCTACATGAATAATAAAGTTATTGTGCTAAGTTAGTAAAGCCTTGAAACTATATTACGTTCATGTACAATTCATAAATTTATTCATTTTTTATTTTACTACATCATCGAGACTATAGTTTTTATTGGAGTATTGCTTACTGCAAAATATTTACATATTCACTAATGTAACTTATAAAAAGTTCAAAAAACATGTATTCAATTTTAATTTTGAAAAATTTAATTGTATTAACAATTATGAAATATATCCATCTTGCAACTTACTATTAACAGAATTGAATGAGGCGAACGAGATTAAACAAAACAAATATATCGATACCTACGAATTCGACAAACTATTTAAAATTCATGAATAGTAATGGAGAATATATTCTTTATGGACAAATTAAAATTTTCAGAACAGTTAACATTTTCAGTTTAGTTTGACGCAGTACTTGTGCATTCATTCTCGCGGTTCTCACTGTGCCAAAGCAATTAGTAGGCTAATATTAATGTTTTTTAAAAACGATTAATTAATTTTGTTTGAAATGAACAACAGAAAGCTACTCTATAGCAGTACATTTAACTAGTGAGCCTCGTAAACAAAGGAGCAGAAGTCAAGGCCGCCTCCGCCTCGCTCAGCACGTACACCCGCGAGCATCGGGCAGCAGTAAGCAAGAGAGAGCGGCGGCGGGCCGGCGGCTCAGCAGCCCCAGCAGAAGTAGCGGCGACGCATCGATTGCGCGCCGCGTACAAACTAGGCAAAAGTCGGGAGGAAAGCTCTCCCTCCGCGAAAAGCCGGCGCGCGTGCAGGTAGCCTCCGGGGCCGCGCCGCGCGGGGCTCATGCACGCGCACGCAGACAAAGAGGTGGCGGACGAGTGCCGCCTGGTGCGCGCGTACATAACGGGAGAGAAAAAAAATCGAAGCCCGCAGACACGCGCCCTCGTCCCTCCCCCACCGCGGCGGCGCGGCCCTCCTTCGGGACTCCCGCGCGCTCCTCCGTGCGCTCCTCCGCCCGAGCGCGCCGCCGGCTGAGCGCCACTGCGCCGCCCCCCTCCGCGGCTCCGGGCGGTGCGCGCGCCCCGGCGACCAGCGGCGATACTGCTCCCGCGGCGGCAGCGCACCAGTCGCCGATCGACGCTCGTGAGGCGCGCATGCGACGCGCGCGCGACCCCGCACGTGTGTTTTTTATCCCCCTCCCCTCTCGTCGCGTGCGTCCGCGGCCGCTGCAGCCGCGCGATCCGCATTCGCGTGTGTGACAGCCCTCCCGCAGGGCGGATAGCGAGTGATCCCGAGGACACGGCTGCGGGGCTCTCCTCCGGAGCGTGCCGCTCGTTTTCCCTTTTGTTGGCCGGTGGCCCTTTATGTTCCGGTCAGCGCGACTGCGTCGGCGGACGTGAGAGGACGCCCCCGCGTTGCCCGAGTGCCCGCCGGTGACAGTGCGTGCCGCCGGCGCTCCGCCGCGCGAGGCCCGGTGATTTGTTATGACATGTGTGTGGGCTGCCGCGGAGGACCAGGGCAGCCACCCCGCGAGTGAGGAGCCAGCCGAGACCCCGCCAGCTCGACCCTTCGGACATTCCGGAGCAGCGCAAGGTGAGAGCGGCGTCAAGGACGCGGAGCGCGCGGGGAGGGCGCCGGCACGTGTGCTCTGCGCTCGACTTTTTTTGCTTTTGCCGGCTCCCTCGCCGCGCGACCCCCTCCGACCCGATAATGCCTTTTCGTTTGGGCGAGCGGAGGCTGCGGGCTCTCGTCCCCGCGCCTCGGGATCGATTCAGGGATGAGCGCCGCACCGGAGTGTGGGTGGCCGCGCGCCTGCAGCCACCGACGTCCGACCAAGGATGCACGTAGAAATCGATGGCCCTTTAAGCGGTAACGAGGGAGGAGACTCTCGCGACCGCCTGTTCTCGCCTCCCTTAATAGCCTTAGAGCCCTTGGAGCTTTTTTGTACGGCGCTTGCAAGGGGAGCAGGTGATTAGCTGCAAGTCCCGTGTCGATCGAAACTGATACATAAAAAATCAGTCTATCGTATTTTTTCAAAAGTCCATCATTTTTTACTTTTTATTATTGCAGCAATTTACGAAGTGTGAATACTAATTGAAAAAAGTTGACTGCTGATAAAAGCAACGGCAAAAAATTTGATATAAACAAACAGAATGCGTATTTAAACGGTAAGCTGCTCCAAGTTCAAAGAGATTCTGAAAACATCATATGTATTTGTTGTTTACTTTATAGAGAACTGTTTCAGGCTCCTATTAGTTGAAATTCATAAAAATATATTTTGTTTGACGAGCTTGTTTTTGTTTTTTATATTGTATATTGCCTTTAATTACATAAATAAATCAACGTTTTACATAAACGTGACAAATATAATAATTGTTAATCATGAATTATATTTCTTTCTAAACGTAGTGACACATATTGGTCCTAAAAACATTGTCATTCTAATATTGTATCCGTTTAAAGAATTTACAGTTATTCGATCTCAATTCGTTTGTTAAATGGTAATGCGAGATTTTTTATTCAGTGACAATTTGATGCCGTTACATACGTTCTTGTAATTGGTTTTTAATTATCGTTCGTACTTATGGCTACCATTACTTGCCATCCATCTTTACCAAGTTTTTTTTATTGTTAAAGAAACGGCAGTCAGCAAAGTGTTTAAGATTAATTGGCATAAACATCAAGATTGTAAACCCAAAAAACTGCACTTTACGTAAACTGAAGTAAAATAAAAAGCAAAAATTAAATGAATGGATAATTATGAAGTAAATTAGAAGCTTAACGCAATGTAAATTCAAAATTAATTTTCATTAACATTAGTACCGAATCTGTATATATTATAATACCGTTGACATTTCCATTAACTTTATTCGTTATCCATTTACATACAAGTACGGTAATGACCCATTATTATTAATTATCTAATTTACGTACTAGCCATCATGCACCTGCCAAAATTTCCACTTTGTACGCGCAAACTCTTTCCGTTTCTTTTTTATAAAATAATAAACGTTCAGTAGAACAAATGATAAGAAAACCTTTCTCTATTCAAATTCTGTTCCCACTCCAGCAAAAAGAAAAATAGTCTTGAGTAAGCCACTAATGTTGACGATAAATCCGGCCACTTAGTCTGGAAGCTTAATCAAGGAAAAACATCAAGTTGACACCGACACCGCGAACGCTCCGAAAAAGGAAAAATCACTTAAATTAAATTCGAGACGAGCCTTGCCTCAATGACGGTGGGCCTCGAATTTTCACTTTCACCCACGTACACGCGGGTCTCCGCGATGAGGAGGCGCCGCCGCGCGTACAGAATCCGGAGAAAAAAAGCGGTGGTGGCGGCGGCGGGAGAGGATCGCCAGCGCGCGAAAAGAACCTTATTTGGACGGCGCCGAGGTCGCGAGCGTGGAACAAGAGACTCGGGGCCTGCCGCCGCTGCTACAGCCCGATCGCCTCGCTCTCGCCTCTCCCGATCTCGTGATTTCGAAATACCCCAGCGTTCTATAAGCACCGCCGCCGCCGCTGCCGAGCGCACGCGAACAAAGTGGATCGGCACTCCGTGTGTAAATAGAAGCGGCTCCATTAAAAGAAGTCAGGATCGCGGCCGATAAACTCGGCTGATCGCTTTATTTATTTAAATCAGTTTATTTTTACCGAATTTATGTGCCTCTCATTAGAGCGGCTCAAAAGATTTGGAGTCGAAGAATGAACTGGTTCTATTTCGACGCAATCTTCACTTTTTTTGTGCTGATACTTATTTCGTTGTCGATTAAAGCCGTAGAAGGTTGTCTGTGTTTTCCCGTAAAAAACTGCAAATCCTATGAGTAGAGTGAATCACTTTGTTGACGAGATCCGATACTGTATTAAGAGCAGTTTACTTTACAATCAGGGAGATTGAATTTTATTGCAATTTTTTTTTTAATCTATCCAATCCATTGCAAATATAGTCATTCTTCTTATTCAATCTGCCGACAATCTACTGCAAATTTTTCTTTATTTGCATGAAAAGTCTTAGGTCTTCTCTTGTTGTATTTGTAATATAATTTTTTAAGTTTGACAAAACATTGATCACTCAAAGTAAAAAATGGTCAATACAAAAGCTTTGAGATGGTCTTGTTCATATTTCACAACTGCGTAAGCCAGGATTTTCCATGCCGCAACAAGTTTTTCGTGGAAATGATTTGAGCTCAACACTATACGTCGGACGACTTATTTGACCAGGGCAAACTCCCGGCATTGGAGTACGTGCTACAATATATATTACCTAACCGTGTACTCTCCTTTGCAAGGAACAGAGAAAGAAGCAGGTATACGACGATGTTGAGATGTGCGCGGAAGTTTGGTTCTTCGAGATTGGCCCGATCGCGAGCGTTGTTTATTCAAAGACCGGTCCGCACGCGCGATATACCACCATTCGGGACTGCGGGCATATAAAAGACTGCAACGGAAATTGCGTGCCAGTTTTCTTCGTTTCGCTTTGCCGAGCGTATTATGTCCGATTGCCTCTCCCGTTCCTCCGATTCTTTTTCACCCCACGGCGGTGGAATCTAATTATCTGATTAGCCAAGTGTGGACGTACTCGTTTATCTACGACGCGTTTGCATGATGGATGGCAACACGCCGCGGTGTAAATCTTCCTCTTCCGCGGTGCATTCGTTCGGGTAAATCGCTTCGCTCTGCGTTGGTTAAGATACCATCGAATTTTTTAGTTCTCGTAATGTTGATCATTTATCAAAAGCACTATTTTATCTTTCCTTTATCTCGAATTTTATTTACTCAAGTAGGCATGAAATGTAAACAGAAGAAGCATTTATCTCTCATTTTGATCGAAGGATTCGAATAAGAATTAAATGTTGGTTGAATCAAAGTTATTTTTGTCTATTTAACGTACCTTAAAAAATTCATCTAATGTGTAGACAATTTCTGTTCAAGTCTATACAATAAATTGACTGTTTATCTCGTTTCGACTCCAACTTTTTCACCGGTACTTTTTTTACAAAGTTGCAAGGAAATTCTCGGAAATTGAAGCTAATGAACCAAAAGAAACTGTTTTAAAAAAAAGTTAATTCACACTTAATGTCTCGGTGGCTCAGCCCATACAGGTTTAGAATGGAAACGCACCTCTTATTTAATTGTAGCAAGCATGAGGTCGCGTTATCTTGAAGGTACCGCTCGGGAAACGGATTCAACGATTGTCGACTATTTAATATCGGTCACGCGTTCCGTTAGGCCTTTCGCCTTTATACGCAAATGCATATAGGGCAGACATTTAGTTCAAAACACTTTTCACGATGATCTAGTTTTCAAAGAGAATAAAATAAAAAAGTTCTCTTGCTGTGACGAAAAAAAGTGGTGCACTGTAGACTACATCTATGCAAGCTGACCTCTTTGAATAGATCAAGATAAGTAAGACACATTTTAAAAATATGACTGAATATTAAAGTAGTTTTGCATTATTTGTTGCTATTACTTGAACACGTTGAAGAAATACGTTTTAAGAATGATCAGATCTTTGTGCCTTTGAATTCGGTCACATGCTCGCAAAAGCATCCTACAAAGCAGTTGATTCCCAAAAAAATTTTCGACTCGCAGGTATCCTCTCAAAGCCGGAAAACCCCTGTGACGTTGGAGAAAGACCTTTAAAAAACGTACACACGGATACCGGCCCTCGCTTTTTCCCTCTCATATATCCACACGTGCGGCTTTTCATCTCTTTATCATCGTATTTTCCCACCCCCTTTCCTCATTTTACCCCTTTGTCGGAAAAGAGCGAGAGTGAGAGAGCAATAGCACCAACGAGTCGTCTGGGCGATAGTTAAAGTAAAATGCAAAAAAAAAAGAAAAGAGAAAAGGGAGGGCGCCTGGCGACAACGCGTATATACCGCCAGACGCGATATTTTCGACGTGAAGCGACGCCTTTCTGTTTATCTCTGCAGTCCCACGAGCTTATACGTCATAATACACGAGCCCATTGTTGCGGTCGCAGTCGCCAACTCCTCCTAAGGTCAGAGATGGGCCAGGCGCGGTAGTACGAGCGAGATGGAGGAGCGGAGGAAATTTAAGTACTGGACGTGTAATGATGCTGCCTGGGAAGAGTGTGGTGGTATAAGCGGGATTAACTCTTTCCGAATTGGACGGAAGGGCTTAGCGTACGTTGCCAGCGATGAATGGATTCTCTCATGGACCGCCGGAAATTTGCATATGCACGCTGTGGTACCCGCTCTTTGTCGTATCATGCATAAATTATTGATAATGTGATGATCTTGTGGTATAGAATAAAAAAAGAGATTCGATTGATGTGAATAACTTTGTTAATGATTTACCATCTACAAAGGGAGTATTAAATTTCTGCATAATCCGAGAGTATATTTAAGTTCTTTTGAAGTATTAATTGCAGTGACTTTCAATGACTTCATTTTTGCTGAATTGTTTTCCTTACTTTGCTTTTTTTTAAAACAAGCTAAAAAGATATAAAGAAGTAAAATAATTTTTTTCCTTTATAACTTTTCGAAAAATCCATTTGAAGAATGAAAAAAGTACAAAAACATAACCTTGGAAGCGCGCTAGCTTAGGGAAAAAACAGTTCGTGTCGATCGAAGCATCGGACTCGATTTATTTACTAAATCCGATCCGGCCGAGCGCACGAAATTTCCTCTCGGTCGTCCTCCGGTGTTGGGCCTATAAAAAGTCGAGCATTCTCTCCGGGCGGCCATCCCCCGCATCCTCTATTTATCTATCCTACTTCTCGTGCATTTCCCTATCGCGCTCGCGCCCGTTTTCTCAATCTTCCCCATTCATCGGCCCTATCATTCGTCCGCGGCCTTTTTTTACAAAAAAAGAAAAAAAAAAAAGAAAAACACGAGTCGTGTCTCTTCCGACTCTTTCATAAAATACGTATCGCCACGCGCGTGAGCCCCACAGCGGCAGGAGAGTGCAGCCTTACGAGCGAGAAAAAGAGCGAGCGCGGCCCAAGTTCGTTCACCTCTTCCGCGTTTAAAGCGCATAAGCGCGCGCACGAGACTAGCTGCACCGCCGACGCCGCTGCAGCTCTCACTGTGAAACGACTCCGGCGCGGTGCGCATCTCTTTTTCCCCTCTCGTCGCTGTAAACAAACAAGGCCACTCGCACCGCGCGCGTACGCGGCCGATCGTCGAAAAGGCAACGATCTCCCCCTCCCCAAGCCCCCTCGCGCCGGGATCCCGCTGAATGGCGCGAATTTCGAGAGAATGAGTTTCCAGCCGGCGGACGATCACCTGTCCCGACGTCTCGCGCAGGCTTTCTCTCTCTCTCTTTCCCTCTTCTTCAGTCTGCCCTGCTATCCTGGAGATATTTTTGTGTTTTTTTTAACGGGAGCCCTTTATCATTCCGAGTCTTCATTTTATGTCTTGATTACTTTTTCCTCTAGCGCTTTATCTCTTTTTTCACAGCGATGCGCTTTTTCGTTATTTATCCTGCTGGGGATGTTTTCTTTTCATTCACGATTTTTCTCGCTATTTCTATTTGCAATGCCATCACCTGCTCTTTTCTTTTCTCGTTATTTGCTTAGCTGCCTTCTTTTTTTTAATTATTTTAACGATATTCGTGTAAATTGCCCGTAAGAATGATTATTACAATTGGAGCTTCTGGTTTGAGATTTCTGTTTTTTTATCGTAGCAAAAACATCTAAATTTAAATTCTTCAAAAAAATTATACCTATCTACATCGCACTTAAAGGGTTTTTACTTTCAATAATTTCTAAGCTTGGTTATTCAGCAATTATCTATAGTGTCAATTAAATAACATACATGTACGGTACATACTTCAAGCGATTGCAACTCACTAACGGTTAACGGTACTACTGAACATTTTAAACATTATGTACAAATGCAATTAATCGTTCAAAATTTTATCTACGCGTTAGGCGTTTTACCTCCGACATCTATAAATTCTGCGTCAGTACATAATTCACGTAAAAAAACGAACGCGCCATAAATTTGAGAGAAAATGAATGTACTCCTGATTTTTATTTGATTGGTTATGAAAAGTTCCGAAAGTTAATTGCTTCAAAGTTTTGAATTGGGTCGGTAACTGAAAAAACTTATGCCAAGCGGATTGGATAGTGTTAACTTACATAGTAATGAGCTTTTATTGGATCGAGAAAGAAAAAGTTTCCAAGCCGAACCTCGAACGTATATATAACTTTCAGCTCCCAAAATTCGTTGGCTTTGCACTGGAATCGATGAATATTTTAAAACTGGTCGTTGTTTTCCATTCTCCTCTTAATTAATTTCTCTGCTTCATTTGAAAGTTTAATGCAACTTTTAGATATAATGATAGAAGATTATACCGATTTTTTAGACATCAGAAGTTTTTTATTTTACAATCTCTTATCTTTTTCGTTAAAAGTGAATGAAAATGAAAGCGTGTATGTCCAAGTTAATCTATTTTAATCATTTGTTTATGAAACCACTAATCAGTGATACTTAACCGTAATTTCATTCTTTCGCAATCTTTAATGTCTTCTTTCCTCGTTAGGCTAAACTACAGTGTTTCTTTCTGTCTATTTCCGAGCTGTGCGCCTCCTACCTCCTCTTAACTCTAGCTATCTCTAAAACACTGATGAGTTATTTTTTAGTACTACAAAAGGGGGAATCGTTCATTTTTCAAAAAAAACATCACCTTAACATCTCTGTTTTATCCACAAAAGCAAACACTATAGAATTAAAAACCCTAGCGTTACAGAATAACATAATCTTCTCCTCGCTGTACCAAAAATTTCTCGCACCGTTTGAACTAAAAAAGCGAACAAATTCCAGCTGCAACCGTCTCTTTTTGGCGGTGCGCAGCCATGCGTGCGCCAAAAGTGCGTGCGCGAGAGCGGGGTACGGGGCGGGCGAGAAAAAAAATACGCAAGGGAAGTAGAGGCAAAGGTATAAAACACGAAAGAGTGAGAAGGAGAAACTTCGGGTGCGCCGGGCAGGTAGCTAAACCCTGGTGCGCGTTATGCCAGAGTGGAAGATAAAAGCGAGTCTGCTACCGTTGGCTTAAATCAAAGAACCGCGTATAGGTGCACGCTCACCTACCGACACGACGCGACGATCGTTTTCCTTGCACTTCGTGGCACGAAACCTACGGCTTTTGACGTAGGAGCAGACTGAAAGATGGGAAGAAGGATGAGCTCGGGCAATGAGAGCAAGAGAGTCGAAAAGTGAGATAGTATCACTCGTGTGTTCCGGTAGTAAACACCCAGAGATAAATGCGATTTGGCACTCAAACAGTACGTGCGTCAGCGTGTATACGCGTTCACTCATAAACGTGCACGTGCGCCTGAACATGCACCGGAATATTCTTGTGCTTCTAAAATTTCGATTTTTCGAAATATGTACATCGCCATGATTTTGGAATAAGCTGTATTGAATGGTGTTGCCTTAATTTCCTAGATATACGAGATTTGTCAGACCTAATTTTATACATCAATTATTCTAGTAGGCTGTAATTAAAAATGTTCCTAATGTATTTCTGTCTGTTTTTTACGTAAAATAATATTTTGTAGTATTGGTCAATCAGTACCGTTGATTCATGACTTTCTATCATCAGTTTACTTACTTTTCAATTTTTATCCGAACTTGAGCAATGCTTAATAATTCATAAGAGAGTAGAACACAGTATTTCGAATAAAGCGAAAAAAAAACAATCAAAGTACGCGTAGGCAATGCCGAGATTTTCAGCTCATTTTTCATCATTAAAACGAAATTTAACCTCTCCCGTCCTCTTTTCCACCGCAGTGCGTCAGGCCAGTCTATTCCGCTCGTCGACGCACGGCGGCTGCTCCGGGGAGCCTAAAGCCGGTTCGATCGCGCGTCGGGAAAAGGTGCGAGAGCGCGCTATAAAGTCCGCGGCTAAAATGCAAATTTAAAGCTCTCCTCTCCATTTCGCGCACTCGTCGTTGTCTCGCCGGCGTCTCGTCGCGAGGTGCATTTAACGACGACGTCGTCGCCCCGACGACGGCATATATAGGCGGTGTAGATGCGCGTCGCGCCCATGCACATACACGCGTACGCGCAGTCCGTGACACGCGGAAGTGCAACGTCGCAATCCTCCCCCACCATACTGCCACCCCGGGATCGGTTCGCCGCTCTCCGCACGTGTGTGCGTTAGTCGCTCCAGAATGAGGGGGGCGGCCAGATTAAAGGGAGGCGAATGAACAGTTGGAAAATGTTTCCCGCGCGCGTCGCTGCTGTACGTTGTTTTTTTTACCTCGTCGCTCTTTTGAAATTTATAAATTTCTGCGTGACGCACTCGCGCCTGTGCACCGGGATGCATTTTCACGGGGATCGTTAAATTTTTGTTACTTTTTTCAGCCGTACTGCACCTTTTGTTTAGTGTTTTTTTTTCAGAAAACGATCCTCTTTATATTGAGATAATTGTTTGTATTTTCAGCTTGTAAATTTTTTTGCAGAGCTGGATTTAATTGTTGGATTTGAATTTGACGTTGTCGGGTGAGCGGAAAAATTTGATCCTTAATTTGTTGGAACAAGCTGCTTTTTCGGTCTCGCGATGAACGATAGAAGTGACCGACGACGACACGATATTGGGTAACGAGATAAAGCTGTTAATGCGGTGACATCCGGGTACCCGGATGGTTTCACTGATTTTTAAATGCCCCGTGTATACAGCGATTACATTCAGAAAGATAGTTTTGTCAATAAGCTCAATGAAACCACAGTTAATTGGTTAATAGCAATACCTTTTTTAACTAATTTATTTCCAGATTTCACGGTATTTACATAAAATTGTCGACTTAATAAAAGAGATTAATCCATAATGAATTAATTTTAAATCGTAGTATATCGAAGTTATTACACCGCACTAAAATTAGAGAACAGCGAGTAAATCGAAGTTAGTAATTTTGCCAGTCGTGTAGATATTACGTCAATGTATTTTTGACTAACTTGTAAAGGGCACGTATACGTCAATGATGTTGCAAACTTTGCATTGGACAAAGTAAGGGAAGTGATAATGATGTTCAATTTTATAATGTTGTAATAATTATGCAAAAAGGTATTGCACTTTGAATCCACTTTAAAGGAACACTCTCTCCACATCAGAATTGAACAATCGCAAAAATGCAGTTATTTTCGAAAGAAAAGAAACTCCTCGGTGTATTCTGGCTTTTTACGAACTCGCGCTCGCCTTCACGGGGAGCAAAAAATGAAAAATGAAGATCCGCAGAGGAACACTTGGAGGGCGCCGACCGGAGAGAAGAAAAAAGGAGTGGTAGAAGGGTTGAGCGAGCGAAGTTTTGCTGCGTATGTGCGAGACACACGTCGTTTTCACAAAGAACCGACGATAATTGTCCTTTCGCCGCGTCGATGGGCTGATTGCTCCCCCGCACCTCCTTTCCTCTAGCGAAAGCTCCGCGCCTGTGTAATAGCGCAGGTGCGTAAGCGACGCTGCCGCAGCCGATTATTATTTTCCCCGACTGATTTTGTCCGTGTGCGCATACTCGGGACGTGATGCAACGTCGGCGTCGACAAATTGAAAATTTTACGCCTACGCGCTCGATATTTCGACGGTGTGCGTCGAGTCGTCGGCGGATTTAACGGCTTTCTGATTTTGGACGATTTATCGCCGGGTTGCTCAAACTTTCGCCTTGAAATTGGGAATAATGGCCGCTTGGTTCTCTCGCGGCCCAACACATTGAATGTAGTTATTGATAAGAAATGTGGGACAGCTGTAAATCAATGATTTATAGAGGACTTTGAGATGAAAATAAATTTCTTACTTAAATATACTATTATCATGGCTAATGAATCAGAACATCGACTTATAAACGCGAGTATGCAAATAAATGATGATTCATATGTTTTTCTTTTGAATTTCATGAATTTTAATATGATGTTGTTAAAAAGCGCTTGTTGTTAATGCAAACTTAAAATTCTAATGTTCTGCATTGTATATATGTACAATATACCTTTACCAACAAGATTGTGCTCTGTTGGCTAAAAAGCAACGATTCGCCAGATATTACCTTCATCCTTAATTTCTTGGCACATTCAAGTACCCCTGTTCCACTTTCGGATACTTAAGCCCGCGAGTAATAAGGCGAGCGGGTATCCCAAGCAGCAGCAGCAGGGACGATGCGGTCGGCAAACTTTTTGAAAATTTCAAAAGCAAGCAGAGGACGGCGAAGAAAAAAGAAAAGGAGCTCGTGCGTGGGCCGTTCTTTTTTTAGAAAAAATAGCCATTTACGAGCTGCAGCAAGGGGACTGCGTCTCGCAAGAAGCTTCGGTCGGCCGGCCGTATTAAACGTGCCAAAAGGATGTTTCCTAATTAAAGCGAGGCCCGCGTCCCCTCGTAACCGAGGCCTAGTCAAGGCGCCTTTAATAGGGGTAATTAAACTTTCGTCGTCCTTCGGAGGAGTTGCGCGCCCTCCTGCCTATGTCATCTCGGTGCATCTCGACGAGCACCAGCTGCCTTTCAACGATGGGAAAAAATTGTTCCTCAAGAGTTTGGGTAGGCTGATGAAAAAATGACTTGGATCTCTTTTATTTTTTAACGGGTAGATTTCTATTAATTTTTATCTTTTTTTTCTTTTTAGCGCATTTTTCATTACTGCTAAATAGAAAATGTTTATTTCATCTACAACGATAAAATATATATTCTTGTAGTTGATTATATTTTGTTGGGCATTTGTATATTGTTCGTCAAAGATGGGACAATAGTATTCAATGTAAACAGTGACGTAATGTCTCTTAACAATAATATTTAGGTGTGTCACAAAAACTACCTCCACTAGTGTCGAGGCTTGCACATATCTTATAATGTTAATGGGATGACTAATTGAACTATGAAAATCCAGAGGTAATCGAAGTTATATAATAAGAAGAAAATTATCTTATCCGCGCGGCTGAAATATGCAGAGCAAAATGTGATGTAGTTAGCGAACCGCGAAATAATGGGATAACGATAAAACGAAAAAAATGTCGAATTTTTCAGAGGGCCAAAGTTAAGAAACTAATTTCGAGGCGGTAGTCGCGCGGAAAGGCGCGCCTGGGTAATTTCAATCCGTTGTACGCTCGGCCGGCGGGGTTAGATGCAAAAACCATGGCGGCGAGCTTCTCTTTCTCTCCCGCTTCCCAAGAACGAACGTCAACAGACTCGCGCGCTGTCGCGCCGTAAAATCGTTTTTGCCGTAGATCATAAATTTTTAACGAAGTGCAAACCGTACGCTAATACCCGAAGATTCTTCAGTCTCGTCGGATATTTAATAATTTTTCAACATCCGCGCTTCGGTTTATTACTGGGAAGCACTTCCTAGTTCATATTTTTTAGTGCGTGGTAAGGCATTACAAAGGCCCGCTTGTAACTAAGCCTGCAATATATTTTTTTCGTGCACATTCTCGATAATTGAAAATTGAAAATGTTTTGAAGATCCTTAAGAAACTTTTTTATTAAGTTCTCTTACTTTGATAATTTTCACGATAAAAATTTTCCCTATTCAGTATTCAGTACAAAAAGCGTACTCCCATTAAACCGCAAACTAAATTCAATATTTAATTCAAAAACAAAGATTATTTTTCTCCAAAACATAATTCATTATATGTTCAACGAATCCAAGAAAACTTACCTCAAAGTTTGGAAGCTAAGTTATAAGGCTCAGGTGTAGAAAAGGCGCAATGTTTCCCCATTCCGATTTCCGATTAATACGTCAACTTCGATCTCTTCATGCGACAGGAAAGTTGCAGTTTTCCCCGAATTCCCGCTTGGATTAACTGAGGAAGAAGGGGAGCGAGACTCTGTCGCCTTCTCCCGGTTTCTCGCGCCGTAGACTTTCGACACTCGAGCGAGCTCGCCCCCGCGTCCTTGGTGGAACTTTCGATGCAAATATTCCCGGAGATCGATAGTCCTGTCTGCGCGACGACGTCGGAGCCCGCGATTGTTTTGCTCTCCCGCGAGGAAATGCTGATTAGCTCGTTTACCAATTCTGAAGAGCGAGATGCGCCCCGCCCGGAAAGGAAATCTCGATAGCCGCGAAAAAGTGGCGCGCGATATTAGAAACCCAGTTTAGGATTTTTTTTTCGAGCGAGTGTCCCGGATATGGAAATAACTTTCACCGTCGGTTTACTGCCACGCGGGCTTATATTTCCGCTTTTTGTCTTTTTTAGAAAAATGGAGCGAAACTGGGGTGCGCTTGAATTTTCATGAAAAAGGGCACCACAAAAGCGCCATTTCGCCTAGCGAATATTGCCGCATATCTCGGATCATTGATATGCCAAACAATGTATGCGCACCTTGGTGAGCTTTAACATTTTTTCTAAATTAATAAGCGAAAAAAATCTGTGTCGATAAAAGCGCAAACCTGTTGCTGGAAGTATTAAAAAACAGTGCTCTTTTACATAAACTCCTTTGTCGCGCTGTTCTATCTAGGAAGGCTGATTTTCATTTTCAACAACGCATTGTTGTGATACCTCGGCGATCAATCATTCTTTTACGATCGGCGCGCGTTTGAAAAGCATCGCTCGAATAAGCGCGCGCTGACACGCGGCTACCGAAGGTTCAATTGCGCGGCCTCTGCGCCGCGGACGGCCGCATTGCCGCAATTTGAATTATCGCTCGGTCCAATCGACATTTAACGAATTTTTATCTCGAGGGACTGACGTCAGCCCCAACAAGGAAGGCTTGTGCATTCGGTGCGTGCGCGTGCACCCGAAGTCTTCTTGCGGACGCGCATGCTCGACATCAGTAATCAAACGGTAATGATGTCGAATCAAGAGTGTTGAGCAAATTAGACGACGCCTCTGCACTTGACATCGTTTCTGCTCCTCGCTCCGATTACTTGGGTAATCGATGTTTATTTTTATGGTGTCGGATCGTTCAGTTCTTGCGATAAACCAGCTATTTATATACATTGGGTGAAAACGCTAGCAAACGGACAAATCGATCGATAATTATTTATTCATTCGAACGATGTAATTTATTTCGTGTAGAAAATCGTTTGACGGTATAATTACACGATTTCTCAACTGTTGCACTTATACCATCTCTATCATTAATTTGACTTATAAGTTGGCGCCCATTTACGGCGAGTTTTTTCCCAACCGCAGTATATACTTTAAGTTTTATTTTAGCACCAGAAATACGATCTTATTATGTAAATAAAGTTGAAACTTCCGCCCGAGCAGATAAATTTAAGCTACTATAAGATCTCATTTACTTATGTGACACTTTAATCAAGAAGACACACCGCCTAGATTTTTTAAGAGCGCGACAAATCTTGCAGAATGACGAAAATAGGAAAAAATTTCGACCGCAAGATTCCTCGCGACGGCTCGTGCGAAAATTTAATTCCGAGGAGGAGTAGTTGCTTGACCCAGTTCGCTTCCGAAACAGCCACATGCGTGTGTGCGCACACATTCACACGGACGAGAAACAAAAGCGAGCGCGAAAGAAAGGCGTGGGCCAACGGCCTCCGCGAAAGAAGCTGGGCCGCCCGCTTCCTTGTTTGCTCGTGATACCGAATTTTTTTCCGCGCCCGGCGAAACGATCGCGGAAATGGAGATCTCATTTTTAGATAGCGCCGCGGCGCCTCCTTTATTTCCATTCTTCCTGCGTAGGTGCGCGCGGCCCGCTTCCTAATCTCGGGGATAAATCGGAGCCGCTCGACGGTGGACGATTCACCGAGCGATTCACTCGCGTCCGGCCGGTCGTCGTCCTTTCCTTGAAGACGTTCCGTCTCGAAGGACGGGCCGCTCGCGGTTTCTTCTTATTATAGGCCAGGCGGTGAGGAGAGCGCGAGTCGAGGATGCTAAATTAAAATTTAGAATGGAGCGGCCAAGGGGGAGTCTTCTTGGGTAATGGGACTTTCTTTGCTCGAGAATAAATGCGCAAAACATTATACCGTTACGTCGGCTAGGGAACAATAAATTCGAGGAAAAACGTGACCCTCTTACTCGCGGGAATGCCTTAAAAATGTGCACTTAAGGTGCAAAATGACTGAATAGTGTGAAGTACGATAAGATCTATTGTGTTTTTACTGCTTCTGTGTTACGTACTATTTATCGCACGCGTTGTGTATTGTACACGCAAAAACCGTAAATTGCACTTTATCTAGTGTAAACTGCGCTTTCCATTTAAGTTTTTAAGTTTCTGAAAAGCTTTATTTCTTTTACTATTATCATTTAAAAATGTTTCGAAACGAATTTCTAATCCTGCACAAAGCAATTGAAAGCATAAGCTTGAAAACGCCGTAAAATCTGCATTTACCTTTGTTACGTTTCGCAAGTTATCACTGGATTCCTCCTTCCGTATGGTTTTCCCGTGGTCGCCCATGACTTCGTTGTTGACGTCAAGAGAATATATCTGAATGTAATAAAGAGGGAAATTTGCTGTGTGTCAGTGCATGCATGTAGGTATGGTAAAAGTAAAAGTAAAAGTAAAATAACTTTACTGAAAGTTTTTTGAGAAAATTAATGTTATACAGTGCTAAAAATGGAGTACGGTTTTCATTTCCTACAAGTTTATCGAACGCATTTGTCGAATGTGCTTGTATTTTTTATTGTTCACTGACAGTATAGCACGGTATAAAAAGAGCTAAAAAAACAGTATTTTATTCATTTTTCGAAAAACTTGTGATAATAATTCTGATAATAATCAGAGGTCGATGTTTCTCAAGAATAAGAACTACAATTTGACTGGACTACGAAGGACAAGCGACGGAACGAGAAAATAGCTGCGGCCCCTACCTCACCGCGCCAAACAGTTTTCTCCCTCGTTCAACTCGCCTTTGTGTTCATTCAAGGCGCCGCAGCGGTCTTTACAGCGCGAGCACCGCATGTAATTTGTATTCAGATTAGGTTTACACGCCTTTCGCACTGGATGCTGCGACGCGTTGCTTCGTTGTGGAAAAAAATACTCTCATGACTTCTTCTGGCCGTTTACGTCCGAGCGGATGCATGCCGTGGATGGACGACGTGCTATTGTGCTCCGTCAAACTGAAGTACTATACTTTGTGGCTCATTAAATAAATTAGCGTGTAACTTACCATAATTTAAAGAAGATTATTGTTATATTTGCAATTTTGTAAAGGAATCTTTCCAAATTTCTACTTACCCGATAAAACACTTTTTTTTAAATTTGTTATAAGAGTAAATATTGAAAATAATGTTCACATCTTCAAAATTAAATATCTTCGACATTCATGATTGATGAAAAGTTTTATCAGTTTCTCCTAAAAGTTCGAAGCAATTATTTAAGAAAACGTAATGTCGATAAAACGCATGTTGATAAGCGTTTTTAAACGCACTTCAGACTTATCGGTAAAACAGCCCAAAGCTTTTAGATTAGAAAAGCCCCTAATATGAGTTATATTCACCACGAATAAAATTAGTATGTCTAGTAAACTTACACGTAGTGAATTGTTCTATTTTGGAAGCTCTCCAACGTGCACGTCTCGAAATCAAAATGAAAATATTCTATTTCTCTGTACACCCTGTAAATTTTTTTAACGACATCCTCGCAAAGATAACAAAATTATAAATCCTAACGATTAAGCGCGAAATTTGAAATTTAAAAACATCATAAGTCAAAATAAATTGTGGACTACCAAACATTTCCCTCATTTTTCGCATGAGCATACTACAACGGGCTTTGAGAAATGCGAAAAATAAGCCCTTGATTAACCACGTCGGTCCCGAAGCTCAACCTTAATCTTGGAGTTATTCAAAGTACGCGTACGCAAGACATTCATCAGTAGAGCGAAAGAATCCGCCCGGAAAAATGTGCGCAGTCCGGGCCGTGGCTGCTAATAATAGCCCGGCGGGCTCGCGGCGTGCACGCAGGGAGTGGTGCTGTCCCGGCCGGGCTGGTATTTCGAATCGCGCTTTGATTTTGTTTTGCGAAAAAGCCGAGGTATGCGCGACTTTTGAGTTATGCAACTGGCGGCTCGCGTGGCGTGCATCGCTCTGGCCTTGGCATGTATTTTTAGTGCGGGAAAATGCGTGGCCCACATTGGGATCGTTAAAGTGCAAGGAGGTACGGAGCCGTGTTTCCGGCGTTCTTGCGACGGCTGGCGCTCGTGCAGTGGCGAGCGCGGGACATCTTTTAAACTGTTTTTCAATTATTTTATTTTTTTATTATATTCATTGCGTGAGTCAGTGCACAGATAACTCGGAGGTTATTTTTTATTTTCGTATTTTTCTTTCGACGGCAGGCACGAATGCTAAACCGTTTAAGTGTAATTTCTATTTATATGCTTGAAAAGACTTGTTTACGAAATACCTGAAAATAAGTCGTGCAAAAAATGTACTTTTTCGGTTCTTTGACGAAAATCAAAGGTATTCACCGGAACTTCCGCGTGCAATACGCACGCTTACGAACTATACAAATTCGCCGTGATCGGCCATAAAAAATTGTAAAATATCGCACCCACCCAAGCCTCATTACGTATTCCCCGAATACCCGGAGCGTGCGTACGCTCTTCAAGTAATTCAGCCCCGGCACTTGCGCGCCGCATCGCAAATAAGGAAGCCCGTCTCTCCCCTTGGAATCGTCGAATTTGCGTAAATCTCCCGGCTCCGCTGCCTGGGCGCCCCTTATTTCTGGACGGTTTGTTTTGACTTTGTTTTTCGCGATTCTACGGGTGGGCCCCGCCTTTGTTCGCGGCCGACTGCTCCAGTATTGCGGCGCCCGCGCGTTTGCCCGGGCGTACAAATTTATCCGGATGCTCGGCACGGGGTAGCGCCTTCAGCACTCTGGAACGGGAGCGACGCGCATCTCCGGCTCGTCTAAGCAAACACGCGTGATTTAAAGTCTTTGCCTCTTCGCGGCGCTCCGGATCTCGGGATTGCGTTGTTTGTTAACGAGACCGGGTCACTTGGGTTTGTTTTAGTAATGCGATGAGCCTTTGTGCTTGTGCACGGAAAAGAATGCTGTTAATTTCGGAGCTGATTGGGAATACCAAAATGGATTTCCCAAAATAATTTTATTACGTTACGGATTATCAGTAAAACATTTTTTTATTTTTTTATACTTAATTCAATTATTGGACGATTATAATTATAAATTTTAATGAGCAGAAGGCGAATTATTATTATAAAATATTCAATAAAATAACAGTATAACTTTTTTTGTTTCAGAGAAGACCTGGCCGTGCTATGGTCATGGGACTTCGATTGACAATCGAGCAGTGCAGTTAAGGTGAATTATCTTTTTCTTTTTTATTGCTGCTTTACATAGAAAATAAACTACTCAAATAAAGAAGTAAGAGAATTAATTTGAAAAAAATATTATTCTATAAAAAGTTGACGTTAAAAGTTTTTTAACAAACTTCAAATGATTAAAGTACATAAAGTGTTGAAATAAAATTCTGAAATAATGTATAGTAGTATAGACCAGTACTGGGAACTACTTTAAATGCAAAGCACTTTATTTTTATTGCATTATTAAATACACTTTCAAGTTACTCTTGAATAAATTTTTTAAAAGAAACTAATAATACTTGGGTAAGACTTAGTTAAAAAAAAGTTACTATCGCGTGATAAGACCCGAAAATAAAAAAATGAAGATATTAAAAGTATCACCGAGATACATAAAAGTCATGACTCATCGGAAATGTTTATCACCGAGAAAGTTCAAATGAAACATCCACTGATAATAATGCAACTCACTTTTTTCCGAAAGTGCGATTTCTCCTCGTTAGTAATTCGAAAAGAGGCAGAGATTTCACAAGCTGGTGAAGCGTTTGCGAATCGAGTCCCCTCCCCTACAGTATCTCTCTGTTTTTCTCGTGCATCTGCTTGGTCCGCGGCGTGGCAAGGGAGAAGCCAATTAAGAAATCACCTGTGAGCCCGTGACGGTAACCCAGTGAAGCGAGCGTGCGAAATCAGCCTGGCGCTTAGATCCATTGTCACGAATTCACGAACCGCAAAGACAATAAATTCCAGGTGTGCCTGGGAAAGATAGATAGAGAAGGAGAAAGTGCAATAGCGACTTACGCAGTGAGCATCACCAGACTCTTGTTCATCTTTTTTTGCCACACTACACGATATGGATACTATAAGGGGATGTTGAGAGTTATCCTTTGCGTTGTATGTATTCATTAGATTTTTTTGGGAAATTAAAAAATAAAATTTAAGTTCTCCGATTAAAAAAGCCAGAATTTGTCCAGAAAAATAATAATTATAATATAAGATTTCTTCAAGAAAATGATAAGTAATTTAAATAAATTGTGATTATAAGTCATGCTTTTAGGAGAAAGGAATTACTTAGTGTAAGGTTAAATGTTTATGCGACAATTGAGTATACCCGGGGGATTTTACTGCAAACTCTACTTGGTAATCCAGCGGGATGAAGATATTAGTTTTTATATAGGAGATGATGTAAAGGAAGGAAGATAAAAGCAGGAGGCCGCGTGTGCGCGTGCGTGTGGCGTGTGCGCATTTCCCAAGTGTCTGGCTGAATTATCGTTGCTATTTAGTCGAAAAAAGAGTCGGCGCCACCCTCCTTTCTAGGCTCGCGCTCCCTCTCCCTCCGGCTGCGCCGCTCGCTCTCCTTTGACCCTCGCTTTGACCCGTTCGGATTCCCCCGCGCTGATCCAGGCGAACCGACTCGCCCCCTTTCGGCCTCGTAACGGCTGGGGGGAGAGCGTAACGAGTGAAGAGGGACTCGCCCAAGTTAACTATTTTGATTAAAACTTGCTTCCGCGTAGTCAATATGCGCGCGAAATTAAGAGTTATTTTGCCCGGAGAGCGGAGGACTGAAATTGACTTTGAGCATTTTAAAGGGGACCGAGGAGGAAAGGATGGGGCTCTCTGGCAGAGCTGAGGGGAAACTTGCAAACTTATCGCGCCGCGCAACTTTTTTAAGTGCTCGACCGATTTTTTCCCCTTGGATATTAGTTGTTTTAAAGTGATTTAATATCTCATAAAGTTGCTGTGTAACCAATCTCGTTGATGAATGAAAACAATTGAAGTAGGGTAATTGCATAGTGAGTTGACATGGAAAGAAACAAATGAGTCCTAGTTGATGAATATATTATGCATTCCTGACAATTTTTTATTCTTTGAATTATACATCGAAAATGAATGAATAATTTCATTCATCATATTAATTTGAATGAGTAATGAGGACGGCGAATAAAAGATTCATTCAATTTTTTAATATTTACAATTTCTTTTTACAACTTTTCTTTAAATTCAAATCGAATTTATCATTAATTTAACAGCTACTTGTTTGTATTCATTACTTTTGCATCCATTCCTCCCTGCTCCACGTTATAAAGAATAAAAGATATCCAAGACATCTTATCAGCGCCGCACTGAACATTTCTTAAAATTATTTTATTATGTTTAAATTCTTAATTTTCTATTAAACTTAACATAATATTTTGCTTTCAATTTTGTTTGTAATTTTCAAGTCATTCTTTACAGTGCGTAAATTAAAAATTTATCACATGATTACTTGCAATAAATTACCTTTCTTTTATACTATTAAATGCTACCGACATAGGCGCATCTTGAGCCTTGTACACTGTCCGGCTAAAAAATAAACAAGAACCGCAGCCCTTGTAATGTTCCCAGCGTAAGCGCGGAGGCGCTTTAATTATGCCTTAATTAAAGGCTATGCGGGTAGCGGATCGTCGGGAGACGCGGGTGTCAGAAGCGCCGCAGCAGGTGGGCGCCGCGAAGCCTGCACCGCTTCGAACCGCCACTTTGCTTCGATACCCCGCCGGGCGCAGGGGCAGAAAAAGCGCGCAATAAAAAAAAAAACCACTGGCGACACCGGAGTCGCCAGCGAGTCACGCGATCCCAACCCGATGCGTACAGTTTCTACGGATACGAGGCGCTGGTGCAAGCCGCCTCCCCTCCCCCTTTTTTTTCGAAGAGTCCATTTGCCGACCCGCTTCGATCGCATTTCAAACCAAGTTTTCTCGCCAATTTTTTTTATAGCTTTTCTTTTAGCCCGTCGTACTTTTCGTAACGGTGCATCGATGATTTACGCCCAGTGATATCGCGCCGACGTTTCTCCGCTGCTCCAATGGAGCATGCGGGAGTTTCTAAGTTTTTGTAACGGCGCGCGCACGGCGATCTACTGACTCCGACATAGTGCAGTGTCGCGTGTTTTGTTTATCATTTTACAACGGTGATTTATTTAGTGCTTGCGTCGCTACCGACTTAATTTTTCCAGAATACAGAAAACGAAGTTTTCAGTACATACCTGAGCTTTTTAAAAGAAATTTTCATTTTGCGGGAACAATGTCTTCGTGGCTTTTAATATATCTGGTCGAACAAGAAAATTTACAAATTCAGAATAATAGAGTCAACTTTAAAAAAGCATGAATATATTTCTTCCCTATAAGGAACTCATGTAAAATACATGGACGAAAATTCGATTCAAGCTTGGATTGGATAAAAGCAGGTTTTCAGAAAAATGCTATTTCAACGCTGCGCCCAGCCCATTTTGCCCCAATAGAAATGCAAAGTGCATCAAGCGCGGAGGATCCGAAATTGTCAGTAAATTAAACCTGGCCAAAAAGCAATCCGATACGACCGGCAAAATCTAATATCCACTGTTGGCAGCAGCTTTGCAAAAAACGTGCCTCGACGAATAAAACCGTAATGCATACGCCGCGAAGGGACGTCGAACCGGGGGACTTAATGAAGTGGCGCGAAAAGTAAAAGTGGAATCGACATCTCAGTGTCGCGAACTCGTTTACTTATACGCGCGGGAGCCGGGATTGCTCCGAGTTCTTGCATCGTCTGCTGCGTATCAGCGACTTCTTGCCCCGCGAGTCAAGCGAGCCGCGAGCATTAATTCGACCTAATTACCTGCAATTAGAGCGTTCTTTAAGCGCTGGGTGTAAGCGCCTGGGAGACTTAAATTATTCTCGCGAAATGTCATTTTAACCGATGCCTTGCGACTCTCAGATTGTCGTACCGTTGAAATTACTAATGAAATTTCCTCGAAATGTTTAAGTAGATATTAAAACCTCAAATTTTGTTTTTACGTAAAATAAAAAACTGTTAAAAAAGCCTCAGAAAAAGGGGAAGAAACACAATTTACCGTTTGTTGAAAACCGTCAGAATCGAGTACGAAGGAGCAAAAAGGATTTCCAAAGGCGCAAAGAAATGAGCAGCGCTGATCGTCGGCGTGGGCATGTTCTCTCCCGGTCAAAGTACAGGCTCTTTCGCGCGTGTTCGAGATAATACGGAGCCATGAGGCACGGGATACACGCTCGATCCTTTCTCCAGCGCTGACTGCCGCCGCGGGCCCGCGGCAGTACGGTCACGTTTCGATTCAGACGCATCCGCCTCCACCGGGAGCGCAAACTCCCTACCGGTTGGGAGTCCGAGGATTGCGCGGTTGCAGCCGAGAATCTATCCGCGATGCTCTGATGAGAAAATACGCTATTTCTTACAAATTTAGAAAGATCCTACCAGAATGATTTTCCCCATTTTTAACGAAATATATGTTACGTTGAATGCGAAGAAAGCCGTTGTTTCGCCAGAACAATTATAAATTTTTTCTTACGGTTAATTGATCGTGAACATTTCTTGCATGACTAACTTTTATTACGTGAGAACTGAAAATCTGATCAGAAAGCAGGACTAATGCCGCGATTCTTGTCAGTTTAATTTAGGAGAATTGATACTTTATGATTGAAGAGAAAGCAGCAGTGAATTTGCAGTTATGTTACAGCATCGATTCAATCATCTGATTTAATCGAATAAAATAGCCAACGTCGTTTTCGCTTATTATGATTTAGAGAGCCACAACTCGATTCGTAACTGGATTCTAAAGTGAAATGAAATGCATCTAATTTAAAGTGATTAGCGCCAGCCTTATTTATGTATCAAGCGCAGTCGATCACCATCTTTCGTTCATTTTTCGCACTTAATTGATGCGCGTTTACTCGTTAAAAAGGAAAAGTTAACGCAGTGATTATCGCTTAATTTTATCGGCTAAATGGAAGTAAGTATTCAATCAACCCCGATAGTATAAACGAGAATAAGAATAATAAGATGAAAACAATTTCATCTCTCTTATAAATCGGCAATAAAAAATTTGAAGACTTATCATCTCCCTCTGCCTCGGTGAGCTGTTGTATCGCTGTGAGAGAAACGCGCGCAAAAAGTCTCTATAACCGCTCCTCCAGCCGGCAACTCCCCCTGAAAATAATCAATTGACGCGAGCGCATCCTGCGTAAAATGCACTTTTCCCTTTCGCCGTACCCTGAACTTGGTCGAAGCTCACCGCGCCACGGCGTGATGAATTGCGCCGGTTTTTCCCTCGGCGCCAGTGCGGATCAGCTCGTCGCCGCGCGTCTGGAACCTCCTCGTGACGAGGCGTTTTGTACCACCGCCTCTAATCGACGGAATCCTGTTACGATGGCTAGCTCTTTCTCTCCTTCTCGTGGGGAGAGAGACCGGCTTCGCGCGCATCAGATAAATGCGCGCGAGCCCGGCCAATAAAACTCGCCGGCCGTAGAGGAGATCGACTTTTTTTGCCGATTCCTATATGGTACCTCTCCCTGACGTCTCTCTTCTTCCACCACCGTCGACGAACGGTACTGCGATTTTTTCCGCATAAACGTATCTATCTCTGTCCGTACGTGGGCTTTCAGGCTCTTTATAAAGCGTTGAACCAAGAGGTTACTTATCGGTCGAGCGAATCCATTTTGATCGATGCTGGAAAAATTATATTTTTTTGTGTATCTACGTTTCAACAATATTTACAGGTATTGCAATAAAACTTCAAAATTAATAATTTTCCTTGAGACTATATAACAGTTCTGAATTAAATTATAATATAAATAGCTCAATCTATAGAGATTCTGACATTTTCAATCTGTTATTAAAAAAAATTAATATTATTTCAACATCGAGATTGAGTACGAGGGGTCGATGAAAAAAATTCTATTCCCATGTCTACTATATATTCTTTTGCGACGATATAAGAACTGCTTACCTGAAATACGCGTTATGTAAACAAAGAAGCAACAGAAAAACTATATTGAATTTACCGGGGCTTTATTATAAAATTAATTATCTAAATAATCTTTCCCTGACATGTATAGTTACGGGTCAGTATCAACAACGTGTCCGTACCGTTGCAGCCGAACTCGTTTGCAAACTCTAACGATCCATGGTTATCGGCCTTCTCTTTCAGACTTCCTCCACTCGCGCATCAGAGCCATAATGTTTCCAACTTTACGTGGCCGATCTATATCGTGTATCACAGGCTCACCGCGTCTTCGCTAAAGTTTTTCTGTAATCGCGTAGGTGGTAAATTAACTGTTGTGAGTACTCCTTAAAGTAACACAGGACTTTTTCCATGCTTCCTTTCCCGTTTATTACAGGTTAAATACTCTATTTTCTGTAGTTTTCAAAACAAAATTACCTTTTTGTGATTAAATATCCCAATTCTAGCGGAACTTTTGAGAAGACAGTATAAGTGAGGATCTTCCTTTGCGCATTTGCATATCTTACTAGTTTTATAAAAGATTTACAAGAATATTTTACGTATTCAATATATTTAAGATTATTTCAGTAGGTCAAGACGAGTAGGTGGAAGATCGAACGCCGGGCGCTGCCAGTGCCGCGCCAAGAAGTTGAAACGGGATAAAATGAGCCACGCGCGGACGTGGAAAGCGCGCGCGCGCTCGTCAGCGTTTCGTATTCTTTCTCGTCTATTGTGCATAGGCTGCGCGCGGAGCAGATGTGGGAACGGCGTGTCCCCCTATTCTTCTGCTTCCACGTCAATGTGCAGCTACTCCACCTCCTACGTTCCTTCAAAACTCGCCTAATTAATGCTGCAAGAATCCTTAACTGACTCGCGCGGGGGTTCACTCTCTCTCTAAATCTTCTGCTCTTTTTAAAGAACTCTTATATTTTTTCCTACATTTCGTCACGTTTATTATTAAAAAGAAGGTTATTGTTATATATTTTTATAGTAAAAAATTTTAAATTTGATACTGTAACGTAGATATTTCTTTTTGAGTGTAAAAAAGTTATACCTATCTCCTATTCAGTTATGTAAAATTAAATCGGACAGGACAAATTTTCTTTTCGTTTATTAAAAATATAGTTACTTAACGAATTAAATATTTACCTAAAGCGCTTATAGCGCAGTGCGGAAGATTTATCCCGTACAACAAATCTTGTCGTAAAAATGCTCCTGTGTGCTTTAATGAGGTGCAATAAAAATACCTCGTGTCCCGTGTATTTACGATCGCATGCACAAGCTCCCACCGATCCTATACTTACCCATACCCGCAAAATCGCTCGGGCTCGCGATCAAAATTCCCGAGTTTAAATGCAATCGTCGCTGCAAAAAAGCATGCAAGCACCGTTGGCAACCCGCTCACCTTTCGGCCCGCGCGCGTTTTCTCGAAAATTCAAAGCTACACTCGAAATCGTAAATCACAAAATCATATCGAGCCTCGCGTCCCTGCGCGTAAATCAATAGATTATCTGGGTGAGTCGCGATAGGCGAGGCTCGATAAAGTCGCGGGAGGATTTACGATCGCGGCGGTGAGCGGCTAACGCGAGTGTAGGTACTTCGTTTACGGTAAGTTTCTGGCAATTAGCCGCGACCGCGGCGAATTAAGGACGGCCGGAATAATCCTGACCGCGGTTCTTACGTGCCCGGCGTCGCTGCCGGTTTAAATTCATTAAGACGCTAGGGGGAGGAGAGAAAATTATCGGGAATCCGTGAGATTGATGAGAAGCGATGATCATCGTTACTGCGTTGCACGCGACGCTTGCGTTAGCGGGAGATCCTTGTAGCAGCGCGCCGCGGCCGCTTGGGAGGGAAATGATGATGAGGTACGGGAAAAAGATTTATCAAGGGAGCTAAGATAAGTATGCGTGATGGGGAACATTAGCGTTTGATAATTCGTGGAAAAAATTTGTTCGCGATTGCGTTGCTAGATAAGTACCGCCTTGTAAATTTGTAAGAATTAATGCCACGAGAATGACTGCCATTAGTTTTACTAATGATTTTTAATGTAACTAGCCCATAACAACAGTTATTAGTTATTTTCTAATATTGTTAACGCATTAGTTTTCTGATTGAGCTGTCAAGTAAATTTTAGATTGGCTAAATAGATAGATAAATATGGCGCAATCTGTTTTCCACTATTCCAAAAATATTTTTAAAATCCCCAATGCCTACCTATATCTTTGAAATCGTGTTACAATCCATTAGTGAATGTAACAGATAACTGGAGGATTATTCAAAACAAGTCTGCACTTAATAGACAATGTACCAATTGTCTCACTTTATCGGTCTTGTTCTACTTTTACATAAGCTGTAGTATCGTCGAATCACATTCAAACTTGTTCCGTCAACTTTCTCCAAAGATCAATAAACGCAGATATTATTCAATCTGCAATTCTTTACGCAATAACGCACTGCCGTCAAGTAGTTGCAAAACATTAAGAATCACGCCCACGTAAACGAGAGGGAAAAGACAATAAAGACCACTAAAAGATTAACCTTGTAAGAAAGATGCCGAGGAGAAAAAGGCGTAGAAAGAAATGTCGTCTCACTAGAAAAGGAATTACTAGGTGCGAAATATTACCCACGCGCGGTTTTCTTCGACTTGTTTCCCGACACCACGCAACCTTTTTTGCTTTGTACTTACCAAGTTTCACGTAGTAAACATTAGGCTCATGTGTGGGCGCGAATGGCACTGCAAAAAAACAGAGCCATTACGCTCGGTACGAAAATGCGTGACTTTCGTATTTTATTCATACTTCAAATTCATAAAATTTAACGATTTTTTCCTTAACGATCTCCTACAGAAAAAGCCCAACAAAAAGTCTGAAAGAAACACATCAATTCATCTCAATGCCGACTTAAAACGATTCCCCTTTAATTACGAGTCGTGAAACCTCTTCGGGAAGCAACTTTTTTCTCGAGATCCCGTAACAGCAACGCGTCGCTCATTATCCACCTAACGAAAAAAAATTACAAAGCTAGCGCCACAGAAGCAGAGGCAATCGATCGGCTCCACGCCAAGAGAAAGAAAAAGTTGGAAAAGGCAACTGGATCACTGCTCGACGGGGGATCGGAGAAGAGCCCAGCCGCGAAAATGGTTGCGATCGCGTGCGGCTCGCCGCGCGGGAGTTTCGCGCCGGATAACCGCGAGCGCACACGCCGTACTTTCTCTATCATTACGGTTACGTAAACGGCGCTGACCTATCCCGCCGCTCGGCTGAGAACCAACGAGTAAGAGGATATCGCGCGCCGGTCCCGCGCAGAAAATTAACTCCGCCGCGGAACGGGCACACTGATTATTAAAGCCTCGCAGCAACACACGTATGTACTTTACTCTGTTTTTTCGTTCCTTTTGTTTCCAGCAGACAAAAGGCTTTTCTTCAATGACTGCGCCATCTCTTTTTTTTATTGCGACCGGGGATGAACTTTTAATGGCGCCGGGGCAAACGTTGCTGCTTCATAGGCAATCGACGATGCCCTTTGACTGTTTTCAAATCTCAAGTTTGTAATGAATCCCGAATTAACGTTTTTTTTTGCACGCGTATAATTTTATTTTTAACGCAAAGAAATTGAAATTTACATTATTCGGTAGCAGGTTTTACTATATCGTACTCTACAGATATTTACTGTCTATAAATGAATCAAGTGAATAATGCTTTATTCACAAAGAAGCTGCGAAATTACATAAACACTGTTCATATACTTCAGAAGAACAAACACTAGCATTCAGCGGGCATATTGTTTACAATAACGAGTTAATAGAAATGTACCGCGCAACAAATGCAAGCGCAATACGTCATCGCACAGTCCCGGCGGTAACGAGTTAATTTCACCATTGTTCCGGTTCGCGCAGAAACTGCGCCTCACCGCACAAGGCGCGGAGCGTGTACGCCCTACTAATGCGCCGCCGGCCATGTACTTCGCGCGATGCATCGACCTCACGTGTGATTCGGACGCGCGCGAAATGCGAAGCAAACAACACGCCGCCTGTAGCGCGGGGGAAAATGAAATCCTAGGTAGATTCCGCGCCGCGAGGCCAAGACTCCGCGGACTGTTAATTGCAATCAGGTCGATCACCGGAGCTCTTTGCAACGCCGCGCAGTCGGCCAATCTCCTTAATTCGCCATTGGTCGGGCGAAACGGGCGCGGAGGCTGCAGCGAGCAAGCCGAACTTTTCCTTGCTGTGTTTTTCACGAGCGTCGCTGCGCGAGATTAATCGGATACGGGAATATTTCATTTCGTGCCGAGCTGAATTCTTCAGAGAGTTTGCGCGCTTTTTTTCTCGGGGTATTTCGCGCGTGCCTGAGTCGGCGCTTTACAAGAGAAAAAGCTCTTTGTTTTATTATGAAAATTTTTCCAAGTTTTCCGCGTTCGATTGTAACAAAAGTTTGGCTACTTTTCTACTTTTATTTTGAAAGAAAATTTTATGACATTCTGGTCAGTTATAAATATAATCTACGTAATTAATCATCGAAATTTTTTATTGCAAATCGAAAATGTAGATATTAATGACTTAATTAGGTAACGCGTCTACGAAAAATACTTACTCAGATTATGGTGTTGGAGAGTAACTTATTTTACGAAATTACACAAGTTGCTCCATTAAAGGAGTTACGTATATTCAGAAATTAATTACAACTTTAAACCTTGAATTAAGGTTTTCCGCTCCCCTCGCATCTTATAAGTAGGGATCAGAGATAGTAATTTAGTTTTAACAAACCCGTAAACGTCAATCCTAATCGTCTGATTTCGAGGTAAGGCTAATTTATATTTATGATATTTTTTTAAATCCAATTTCTCACATCACACCATTTCACCCTTGCCACTGCAGCCGCGAAAAGGATAGAAAAAAATCCCTTTGAAAATTCAACTAATCCCGATTCCCTCGCAAGACCAGCATCCCAGCGTCGCTCGAGGTATCGCCCCGAAAAGCGCGAGCACTCCCGGCGCACCGAGGGAACGCCAGGGCCATTCTGCCCCGCGAAATAAAACGTAATTTACGTCGCTGTAAAATTCTCCCTTGCAATCGTCGCGCATCGGCAGCCGCGGCGATGGCGCGTCGCCCGACCAGGGACCCTTGCCTCCGACGCCCTGGGGGCCGAAATTGCAAATATTCCCCATTAAAAGCAGGAATCGGGAAAGGAGGCGCGTACGTATTTCGCTCCCCCGTAATAAATCATAATGAGAACGGCGCGCCGCTACCGGCATGCAGAGCTGCGGCGCGTGTATAAGCAGCCGGGCAAACACGACGGTTCGGAGCGGCGCTCCCCTCCCGAGGCCTCCGACGGCCTGCGCCCAATCGATAATCCGCGCGCTCCCCGCCGGCTCCATTGTGAATCTGATTTCGGCCGGCGCTAAGTCGCCGGGCCAATTATTTCGATCGTGGCCCGCGCGAATCCTTCGACGGAGGCTCGAGCAGCTGCTCAATTAGCGTCCCGACGAGAGCCGAGCGTGCCGCTGCATTAATGGACGAGTTGCTGCTTGCTGCTTGCTGCGTGTTTCAGGATCTTTTCCAAGAACTGCAGTTTCTTTCTTCTTCTCTTATTTTTCGTTATCAGGACTGTGGTGGGGCACTGCGATTATCTGCGACCGATTGCGTTCGCTACGTCAGTTCATGAAGGAGAAATTTCTCTTCGATTATTAAGAGACTGCTTATTTAGAAATGGATTGATAAAAAAATCTTATTTTTATGAATTAGTCTTATTATATAAGGCGTTTTTCTAATGTGGCAACCAACTTTATAAAAATTCAAAAATTGTCAATATTATATTAAAAAAATGGAGAACATTCAATACAAATTCTAATTTAATTAATTACGATAATTTCTCGTAATGTTTATTAAGAATGCAATAACAATTTCTTAGAATTCTACGTGAGACTGGTATTTTTTCTTTAATATCAGTTCAGCCACACCTTCATTAATTACTCCAATAATTTGTATTAGTAAATTGTTCTTAATTCAATCTATTATGTCATGTAGCCTAGTAATATTGTTCACGTGCAACTAGCTATTAGTAAATTTTTTTCATCAACAATGAGAAATCATGAAACCTTGTTACTCGACCGCACATGAACTTTCTAAAAAGGACTGAAACGAAAAACGACTTTTATTGATTTCATCCTGCCGAGCTAATCAATTTTGAATCGTCAGGCCCTTCTTTTGCATGCCTGCCCTGAAAGATACACAGAAGCGCTCGCGGTGATTTTCGCCCTCTCACAAAACGACGGAACTAATCGGTCAGGGCTTTTTTCGATCAACCTCGGTTCCCGCGTGCTGCGTGTCTAATCGTCGGGGATTGAACGAAACGAAACTAATTTCACCCGAGAGGGGGGGGGGCAGAGAGAGAGAGAGGCCGGACGAACGGGGTTCAATCACGTCATTCTCGGGTATTCTCGAGCGGCAGGCCGATGTACGCTTCTTGGCGAATTACATTTCGGACCGACGCGCGCATACAATTTGTGTGCCTTGTCCCCTTTCTTAATCTCGCTTTAATGCACTGACATACGACGCAGGCTCTGATCTCTCTTCCGATGCACGCATTGCGTTCTCTTCAATGTATTCGTCAGCAGTTTTAGCTCCGAGCGAGAGTCATTTGTGATTTGACGAAATTCACGATTGTCTGCGAGGGGGCCCCTCGGCACTCGTTTTATTCTCGATATGAACTTTCGATCCAGCTGTTACAATTTATAGTTACTATATGATTAAGTATTCTTTTTAGAATAATTTTTTGGAATTTGTAAAATTTTATATAATTATTGTATAATACATTGATATAATGTAATATTTAATATTTATATATAAAATTACGAAAGATACATGCGAATAAAATGAAGTCGTTCACCTTGTTTATAAAGAATTTAATTAAAATCTTGTTCTTTTTGTTTCAGGTGAGTCGAATGTAACTATATCAGTAGCAAATTTTCACTGCATATCGTAAGTTTAAATATAATTTTTTAAATAGTAAAACCCGTCTAACTAGATTACACCGCACTCCAAAAAGAAATATTTGCATTATGCAAATGATGTTTTAGAATTTAATTAAATCCTGAAAGTGGTCTCCAACACTGTTAATTTATAAAATGCTTGTAACAAATGAAATGCATATAGTTATGTTTCTCATCTCGTATAATTTAAATGCACATTTAACAGTAGAATTTCAGTCTCAATTTCCTTCAAAAGGAGAGAATTTGCACATTGCACATTGTCGCAGTGGAATATGTCCGCGGACGCGTTCAATGTGTTTTTCACGAATGAGCAAACCAAACGAAAAATTCGATTGCCATTTCGAACTGCATACCAGCAAAGATATATACGAGGCAACATGGTATATATCGAGTGCTGGAATTTGAGCGAACAGAGAGTTCACAGCCCACGAGTTCGCGTAGGACTAGTCTGCGGTAGGACGCCCCTCCTGTGCTCGATAGGATCATCCAAAAGCCGGATTAATTTTCAATTACGCTTAATTAGTAAGTAATTTAGAGCTTTCGACGCAGACCCGGGGTTGCGTACACCCTTCATCTCTGTTTCACCAAGAAAATATTTGGATCTTGTAATAGCTTGTAGAATTATTGACAATAGATACTAATGAAAAATTAGCTGTGGTTTTTATAGTTATTAAATTATTGGTGGATGAAAAGTTAGCATGTTTGTTTAAAGTCTTACTGATTGAACGGTTTTTCAAAAACAAAATTAAAGATAAATATAAAAAGCTGCCGATTTCTAATTTCAATAACATTTCCTGGAATAAAAATACGAGCAATAAATATTATTATTGTGTTGCAATATTCGAAACATTCCATTCTATCCAATTAATATAAAATTTAAAAAATAAATTGCACAATATTCACGGTGTGCACACGAAAAACGAATAAATATGTGGTAAATAAACATTGTCCCGTAATCTACAGCTTTAACAATGACACAATAATATTTCTTAGCGAACGCGAGACAAAGTAAAGGGATTAAACTCCGTTGCGCAATTTACTGACGCAGTAGCAAATTTTCGTCGCGAGATACTTATTTGCGTTGTTGCCGCGCCAGCCCACCAGCCGCCAAAGCGAACTCATCGACGCAGCCCTCCATAATTATATATAGCGGCGGCGAATTATTCCAGTCCCACGTAATGAATGCAAAACTGCAAACCGACGCGAAAGTTTACTCGAGGCTCACGCGCGCCCGCATGCGACAGAGGGGGAGGCCCGCGCGTATTCCTCCTCCTCCCTCCGGGGAAAATCAATTTGGCCCGGAGGGAGGAAAGGGAGCGAGGTCCGCGGAAATTGTTTAATTACGCGAGAATCGAAGCTCCACGCTCGAACTGGCGAGCTGCGCCGACGGGCCACCATAATGCGATCTCTTTCCCCTCCGAAGTTTTGCGCCGCGGCTCCTCGGACCGGCGCTAAAGAGGCTCGTTGCAGGAGGCCGGCCGGCCCGCTTCCTCCCCCTCTTGCCGGTAATTTTTGCCCCACCTGTCGGGAGCCGAATTATCGATCGACCGAAACGCCTCTATTTTCGCGAATGATTTCACCGACCGGCGAGCTCGCTCGTTCCTCGCTGTTTTTCTCGCTCGTTGGGCCCTTTGCGGCGAACTTTGTTGCAGGCACTCGATTTCAAGATGCTCCTCTGCGCGAAACGCCGAAACTTCTTTTTACCAGAGCTTTTGCGATGTTTTCGTCTTTTTTCCGGCTTTCAGTTACTTGTTGATGGCGTTCTTTTCAAATTCATTTAGTTCTATTTTTACATTGACGATTAACAATGGACCGGTAAATCTTAATTGTTCGGCGTTTAATGCTCAATTTTTATTCATACGGTACTGCGCAAGTTAAAAAGTTTTAAAGCCTCAACGAAAAGCCTGGAAGTGTATGATAATGAAAAGAGGCTCTAGTACCCTTTTTCTCTCGCACCTATCTTAAATTCACCCAGCATTTTCACGGTAAATAAAAAGCTGTAGATCTGATGGTTTATCTCTTTGCTGATGAGAAAGCATGGTCCAGACATTTTTGGAATTTCCCCGGCCGTCGTAATCTTCCGAGGCTGTTCCGGTTTTCACGAGGCGGATTTTTTTCCTCCCCGGGCGCCGTTAAACGAGAGAAAGGGAGAGGCAGGGAGAACGCGAGCGGCTGGATCCTTCCGAAATCCCGGAAGGCGGCAATTTCGACGCTCCGCGGGCGAGTGGAGTTGGGGGTGAAAAAGCGAGCGCCGAGAGCGAAAAGCGGAACAGGCGAGAGCTTGATCTCGTAAACATTCCCGCGAGCAAAAAGAAGGGCGCTTGCCTGTAAAAAATGGAGGGAGGAGGAAAACATCTTCCCTTCCCGGGTGGCGCGTAATAGTGTACGAAGCCGTGAAAGACGGCTCGAATCAACTAGAGAGGCGAAGAGGGAGCCGAGGAAAAAAATAGTGGACTTATTAGCGGTCATAAAGATCAGCATCGTTGCGAATAGAAATAACGTGATTTTGAATTGGAGGATTTTTTAACATCTTACTGCAGATTTATTTAACCGATAAACAAACTTTCCATTGTATTTTCCATGAATTTGTTAGGAAGCATACACATTCAACTTCTTGTAAAGAACATGAGTCCTCAAGAGACCAGTTATTTTTTTATACGAGAAAATATAATGAAATAACAGTTTTCCAAGAAACGTATTCGGTAGCTTGGTAAGAAAAAAAATTGAAAATAAATTTTTTACTACCCGGCAGATTTAAAATTTATTCAGAAAACAGTATTACCAAGTCAACAAGGCAGCGGCAATAAATGAAACATCGTGAAAAGCAGCGCGCGCAAGCAGCGCTCGTTGAAACTCAGGGACAAGAGCACGTGTATCGGTCGTAACCAAGGGGGGAGCCTCCGTACCCGGAGACAAAGCGACCCACAGCGGAATGGGAAAAGGAGGAGCGCGAGTCTGAGGGGCGCTTTATCGGCGCACGACGTTCACGTGTTAAGAGGCGTAAATTCGCGCGAGCACGCGGGAGATCGGGCGATACGCCGGGTCCGCCCGGCCTCTCCGCGGCTCGTTCGCCGTCACTATGGCGACTCGCCTTGCAATCTTTTTTCTCTCGCTCAGCCCCCACGAGCGCTACCCTCCTTTCCCTCTTTATTACGTCGACCGACGGAATCACGCCACCGGCCGGAAATTCGCGGCCCGAGATCGAGCCCGGCGCATGATGTCGCGAGCGTCACGCTTCGCGCTCCCCGGTGACCTCCTGGACCCGGCGAGCTTTTCCGCGCTTTTCCGCGCTCCGCGTCGCTCTCATTCTCTCGGGCTTTCCTCTCACTCTTCGGGCTTCCGCTTTCCAGCTACAGCTTCACGCGTGCGGTTTATTTTGTTTTCTTTATTCTTCCGCTTGAACGATACTTCTGTGCGAGAGCGGCTCTTTCAAAGGGGAGTAAATCGACAGAGTTTAGCTCTTTGTGAGAGATCGATAACCGTTTCACCGTTTCGCTCTTCAATTTGTTGCCTCTATCTGTCACAAATATTCGGTTTTGCGTTCATAAAAATCATAGCGGTCGTTCCCAGCAGATTAGAATTTAATTTCATATTTTGATATACGGGATCAATTTTTATCTTCTAATATTGCATATCTTTCTCATTTATACCTCCTTTTTTAGCTTTTCCTCCTCTTTGAAGATAAGCTGACGCAAAGACTGCCGAGCGAGCATTTCCGAGATTGCGCAGAATGAGGGACAAATCTAATCCCCCGAGATAGATTCCCGTTTTTTCGAGAAGATAAAAATATCGTCGAGAACCACCGTATACTGATTGAATTATTTGGAAAGTTTTATTTTCTGCTTCCTTTTGGTCCTCCTTTAATACAGCAAAATGACGTGATTGCTCGCTTTAACTACCTCAGCAATATAACCAGGGCGATAATCGTTTTTCATTGCAATGACAATTTTAAAAATTCACACCTAATTACTTCTCAAAATTCGTAGATCAATTTTTCGAGTTAATTCGTGCGAAAAATGTGTACAATAGGGAGAAGTGCAGCGTGAATGAAAATGCGTGCTCATCGTCTGGCAGAGTAAGAGTAACGAGGAGCGAGCGAGGGTGGCGCTCTCGTACGCGAGAGCATCGCAAGCTGCACGATCGAGCGCTTAAACGAGGGTCAACACGGCTACTTTTACGCCAGAGCCTCACCTTTATCGCTCATTCCTCGGGGGTCATCGCTTTCTCGCGTAGAGTGCCTCTCATTTGGCCTTTTCCTCCTCCTCCTCCTCCTCCTTCTTCTCCACCTTCTTCTTCTCATTCTCCCCTTCGCCTCCTCTCGCTGAAGATGCACTGCGTGTGCAGACGCACTCGGCAATGAAGTTGAAAGACAAGTTCAGCTCTCGCGCGGTAAAGGCAGTTTTATTGTCTGCAACTCTGAATCTTCGTGTACTTTTTTGACTGGAAAAACTGGTTGTTATGAATTATTTAGTAGTTGCTTGAAAGGTTGAGTGAAGTTTTAAGGAAAACAGAGAGAAATTCTGTTATTTTTAGAAAATGTGTATACCTTGCTCCTCCGATGCGCTATAAAAAGCGAGAAGCCAACATTTGATTTTATAATTATTTAGAACTTTATTAGAAATCTAAATTGTGGTAGACTAATTTTTTTACTTTTACATGGATATTGTACACAGACCATGCATAAACAATCAGAATTCTTAATCTTCCTGTAATCCTGTCACTTCGCTTCCTTGCATCTCATTTGCTCACCCACGCCTTCCTTGCAAAACACCGCAAACTACAAAAATCTTTCCAGCATTCCTGCGCATACCCTCCAAAAATTCCTCGCAATTATTCACGTCTCTTCAGCGAAGGAAAGCTGCTCTTAAGAGAGGCTGCACTCTCGCTTTTCGCCAATTTAAATACTCGAGGCACCGAAGCCAGCCGCGATTCTCTGACAAGAAGAAGATGCTGTCGCGAGAGACACTCTCGCGGCCAGAAGGGAAGAATTCACTTGGACGAACTGACTTTACTGCGCCGAGTGGAAGTCGGAGTGGGGGTCCGAGCGCCCGTTACTTCCATTCGTTGCTTCATAATTTATATCGGACCGACGTGCAACTCCAGTCCCGGACGAACTTTATTTACGCTCGTATTATCTTGCGTCGGTGCTGGGGGCAGGGAGGAGAGAAAGGAGCATTTGGCAAAGGTCTATCTTCGCGGGAAAAGTATGGCCGTAATCTCTTCTGGCAGTACAAGGGCCATTTGTTTAACTTGCTTATTTTTTATACCGCGCCTGCCTTTTTCCCCTCGGCGTTTTCAGGGATTCGCGTTGCTTAATGCCGAATAAGCCGCGAATATTTTGCAAACAAACTGAGCGGTTGTTAAAATTTAATTTTCTCCGCTTAAACGGATATAACAAGTGCTCTTGATAAAGCTCGCAATTTTTCTAATTTCATTTTTTTACGAAACTTTCATACGTCGTGCATTTTAAACTAGCAAAGTAAAGTTGGCGAATTTCATTTAAAAATGTACTATCGGCATAAAAAATTCATAAGCGCGCGTGTGTACGATCATTAAACTGTGATTATCCGTGGCTTAGCATACATTTTAAAAATGAGGAAAAAAATATCGACAGCGCGACCTGATAGGAGGTTTCGCGGTCCGAAACATCGTTATGGAGGTTTATGCGATTTGGGCGATGCCCAGGGGCCAGAATTGATTTGGCACGGAGCGCATTAAATTTCGATAAATCGCGGAGGCAAATAAGAAGCCGCGAAGGGGGAGCCGAAGAGAAAAGTTGGCCCGAAACCGAAGACGCGCACTAAAGTGGGGAGTTTCCGTCCCTTCTTCTGTCATCCTCGCGGCTTACGGGCTAAGCCAGGCTAGCCCGGGAGGGCTGCGCAGCGAGGGGGTGGTTGGTAGGAAGTGCTGTCTAAGCCATTTTGTCCGTGCGCCGCGACGCCCGTAACAAATGCACCCACACACCGAGGCGCGAGGGCCAGATGAAATAAAAGCACCTCTCGTGCTCTCGTCCGTTGTAAATCCTTGAAACTTTGCGAGAAAAAAGGCGCAACTAGGCGCTGAAGATTCAATTCTGTTTCGAGGACGTCTTCTACTACATTGCGGCCTTTTATTTTTAAGTGGGAAATTTGCGATGGTATGGCTGGCTCCGAGTTAAGAAGTATAAGCTACGGGTATTTAGAAAAAATATTGATTTTTTCCTACGTTTTCCACATGAAATATTTTAAACGCGTTGGTTGTGAAGCGTCGATCGCATCTTTATCGCGGTCTATTTGATCCAGGAAGAGTCGATGAACTTTTGCACTTTCTAAACTTTTGTGCAGCGAGCTGCTCCAGGTCACGAGTTCATAGAAATGTGAAAGGTAGTTGCAAAAGTCGCATTCATGCTATATCAAAATATATCTGACATTTTCACTTTTATTTAAAAGAAACTTTATTTTATTAATGCAAAAAGAAGTAAATCACGCATAATCGAACATTTTCAGGGTCAGTAAAATCGCGTCTATGAGGACGTCACCAGAAGTCGATACCTCTTAGTTGAAGATTACAGTACACGATATTCTGAAGTCAGATTTGATACAAATATATCAAAGACCGGCAACGATACATCTAAAGAAAGATTAAAGAAAACAGAAGGTGTACTTAATTTAGTCCAGCTTTTATTTAAGTTAATGAAGTTGCTTTAGTGAAGAACGTATGATTGTCATTTCCCGTTAAATCATTAGGATTGAGAGAAAACGTGAAGCAAATATTCCAATTGCCAGAAAAATGCTCCCTGCAGAATAGCCCAACACGCTTACGTGTTTAACTAAAATTACGCGACTGAAAACCGTATTTCCTAGAAAAACATAACGAGCTGTTGCTTCAATCTGCCCCAGGCTGCGTGCCTCTAGTAGATCGGCTTTGAGGAAGAACGTCGCGTGCGCCGGGGACCACCTCGAGTAAATTAAGAAGCTTACCCTCCTTTTCTCCCGCACGTAAGGCGATATCCCCTCGAGCGAAAAAGTCAACATCGAGAAAAAAGGCAGCTACTGCGCACATGCCGAGAAGGGGAAAGCAATCCGGCGCTCCTTATCGTCCGAGCCCCAGTGCCAGGGCTCAAAGGAAACGACGACGAGTCGACGGTGTTTCCGAAATATTTATCTCGGTCCGCGTGCGCACGCAGCGGCGTCTCAATCGCGGCGGTCGCGCGGGAGTCCGCGAACACGAGAAAACACTGCCGCCGCCTGAAACTTTTATCCCCGTCAGCTGCCGCGCCAAAGTGGCTGTGGGAAAGGATGGTCCTTGAGTCCGCGCCGGGGACTTGCTCTCTCTCTCGGCGACGCGGCACCTTTGCGCCTCGACTTTCTCTTCCCCTCTCGTATTCTCCGTACTGCGACCCCGGCACTGCGCCCTTTTTAACTTTTCACGACGAACCGGCAATTTTTCATCTTTATTGCACTGTCAATACACTCGGACTTTTCGGATTCGCTGATAATTTTAACCGGCTCCCCTCTAATATTTAAAGTACCACTGTTCAATTTGCCTTGGCGTTTCATAAGAGACCGGGATTTCAATATCGAATGAGTAAAATTCAGGGGATAATGCTACTTTCATTTTTAAACGGTTTATGAATAATTAAATAAATATGATAAAACTGTATTCTACTATACTGTACCGTACTGCAATATAGCGGATTTAAATCTTTATTCTTTATTGATTGCATTATTGCGAAAGCAAAATTCGCAATTTGTATGATTTTTCTTCGATATTTTTTACTATAAATTATGATCTTTTTGATACTAACGTAAATATTTAAATAACTCGAACGCGCATCAGATTTTTCATAGCAATATGGTTAGTTTAATTGATAAATGACCTATCCGCTATGAGTTCTTGGTTTATAGTAACCGCATTAAAAGTTAAAACCTTCCAGGAAAAACAGTGAATTTTCTACGTTGGCGTAGTGCTTTACCCCGTTACTTTTGTCGGTGCGCGCGGCGCGAACGCAGGTTTACCTCTCTTTCTCGAGCCTCCACTCGAAAGTTCGCAGCGCAATCGACACGTGCGTGACGTCGGCAAAAATTCGCCTACCCCCGGCTAGAGGACGCGAAGCGGAGCCGCTGCTCGAGGCACGCTCGTCAGCTCCGTGACGGTGAAAGAGATCCGACGACGTACGCGCGCACACGAGGAGGAAATTAATTTGCGCCCCAGCCCTCGTCGCCAGGTTTTTATCGGGATTACACAGATTAGACCAGCGAGCTGCTTAATTAAGAAATAGAAAATTACGCTTTCTTTTCTCTTGTGCGGCGGAGTAGCTGCGTTATCGAGATACCCCTACAAATTAGCCGTCCCGAGATAAAACTGCCGAGTGATTTTTTTGTCGAGCTGGGGACACGAGGGTTACGTGCGTTATGAGATGTAAGACGTGCTGTTAGCGAGTGAGGACGCAAATTGATGATATATGAAATTAATTTTTTTTATACTAATTTGTTTTTATTTAGTTTCCAATTTGTAGGTATTAACTTTTTTTGCAATAAATTATAATAGTAAGTCTGCAACTATAAGCGATAGTTGCATTATATTGCGTCTGCCGAATGAACTTGCAGCAGAAATCATTAGCACTTGAGCGGAATAATGTGGAATTCATGTATATACAAGTTCCTCGAAGCTGCAGAATCGCATTGAATTTGGTGTAATGCAATTTCAAGTTTCTCACTGCAAATTGTCAGCCAACTGGCCAAGCAGCGTTGAATTGATTGCAGTGAGAATTTCGTTATTCCTTATAATATTATTCCGCTAATAATGATTCCAACACAAACCCATTTATTCATATCCGTATCTTCAATAATAGATTTATTATCTTTTACAAGAAAAAGAAAAAAAATCCCTCTTTATAAATAGGTAACATAATTCATAAAAAATGCAGCTCTCCCAGTTTTATAAATAGCGACTCGCTGGGGCTCCTCGGAAAAAGCACTCATCTATTTAGCCTGCACGAGCAAGGATAAGCATTCCAGGCTCGGCGGCAGGTGTGTTATTACTTATCAGAACGCGGCTTTTCGCGTGCGCGGGATCGGTTGAATGGCCACTTGGTTGCGTGCGCTGCGACGAGGAAATGCATCGCGAGGAGGGCCGCGCAATTACCGGCCGCGGTATTCACCGTCCACGAGAAGGTGGGGGAGTGGGAGTAGCGGTCGCCGAGGCAAAGGTGAGCGCTGCAAACGAAGCTCGACGAGCCTCTCCCCGCTGGTAAATAAGAAACGCGAGTCTCTCATTGCCGCCGGCTTGCCTCGCACTGTCCTCCGACGGCGCATTGACGTCCGCTCCTTAATTTCGGCTCAATCAGACGGCTCTCGTTGTCGCTCGCGCAGTAATTCGCGTTATCGCAATTTCGCCCCCTCCCAACGAGCAGACGACGCTCCCTCCACCTCCGGCCCTTCCCTTTTGACGACGTCGAGCAATCTGCTGCCGCCGTGCCCGTCGTCCTCTCTCCCTCTCTTCTCTCTGTCTCGCGGACTATCAGATTATTTTAATGGCGAGAGAGAAGCAGGATGGGCGACGCGGGGGAGGAGCTGGACGGGATTATTATTGGCAGTCTGCCGGCGCCCGCGCGAACGTCTTGACCTCTCATCAGGCGGACTCGACTACTCTTTGCGGCTACGCTCGTTACTCGCTCCTCGGCTCCTCGGCGAATCTTTTTTCTCGCGCTTTGGCCTTTTAAAGCTTCTGACTCATTCTTTCTTTCCCTCGTCTTGGGGTAGCTTAGTTTCAATTGCCGCTTCTTATGATTTTTTTCTCATCGTCGCTCAAGGAATTTGTTTGTATAATGTTGACGCATCTGAAATAAAAGATGCCTTATCTCGTATTCTGATATTTGAGAATAGCACCTTTAAAAATAAAATTTATTAATGAAATTATTCTTTTACGTACAAAAAAATATTTACTATGACTACGGTTCATTGAAATAATTTCAAGAAAAGATACACGGTAATTTTTTTAGGTATGTACACATTGAGCATTTCATTGATGAAGTGCCAGTGGTTGAAAGTTTAATTTACTCTCTCGCCGGCGAGGTTCAATATTTTCTTTCGCCGCGGAAGCAACTCATTGACGTCGCTCACCGGCAAAGAGAGCGCCAAACATTGGCAAACGTGATTTCGAGAAAAAGCACATTCACTCGAGGTAAAATAGCCTCCCAGCCGTAAAAGAAGTTCCCCCGCCAATACCATGGTAAACAGTGCATCGCGCGCCTTTTTGCACGGACGGCCAACGGCGCGGCTGCGACGACAACGGCTCCTATCCCTTTTAGCCCTCTGCGATCGATCCCCGTTCAAGTCGGACCGACGGCGCGCTTATTCGGGGCCTCCTCGTAATATCGGCCGCTCGCCAAGTCCTTTCCGGCTTTTCCGCTTCGAATTTCAAACAAAGCCGTACTTCCTCCATTCTCTACCCCGGGCTTTTTCGCCACGGAACGCAAAGTGGCCGAGGAGGGTATGCTCCTCTCGAGGCGTCTGTGTGCGTAGAAAACGTGACCTTGTGTGTATCCTCCGTCCGGCCGGTGGAGTGTCTGTCGGCCGGAAGAGCACTCGATGTCAATGTCGATGGCCGATCTGAAAATTGATTACGTCGTACTGCTATCCCACTCGGTGTCCCTCTCTTTCTCTCTCCCGGCTCCATCACTCGACGCCGGAACTCGATATTCGGCTCGCGCGAAGCTACATCAGCGATGTCTCGAGAATCGCAATTAAATTTCCTATGTACCCTCTCGGGCTAGTCTTGCGCTGCTGCTACGTGTATAAATTATGCGACGCCTGACAGAATTTTTTTTCAGTATTGGAGTACGATGTTTTCTTGCAGAAATATTTTATGATTCGTCGCTTCGCTTCTAGATCTTGCGGTATTGAAATATTGCAATAACGATAGAAAAATGTAAGTGTAAATAATGAAACTGGGTCGTGGGTCTTTATTAAAATATTTCATTCTCCCATTGTTGCAATGCAGCCATTCAATTTTCTCATCGAATAAATTCCATTGTCCGATTAAATTTTAGTTCCATAAAGGAAGGGATTACGAGGAAATAAAAGAATTCATTAAAGCTGAAAAATAGGAAAAAAATTGCAGCCGAAATGATCTTCTATCGAAGAAAGATCGTTTTGGAACCGAGCTGCCGGAAAATAGTAGGGCATTAAATTTGCGTTACCGTTTCGTAAAATCATACCTAAATTGTGATAAGATTAATTCCTCACGGTGCAATAAATCTTAATTCGCTAAAATGCTTTTAACGGCCTGAAAGGGCATGAACTTTCAGGCTCGACATACAGTATCGCTCGAATTTCAGTCTTCTCTTTTATATGCGCTTATCTCTTACTCCTATTGTGCGCTCCTCGCCTCGACGAAAAAAATCCTACTCTTACTGAAATATTGTAATTATTTTAATGGAAAATGGTAGTCACAATGAAAAGTAAATGCAATAACGCTTTTACGGAGATTAATAAATCTTTTCGTTTTATGCTCATCGCGAAGATTTGTAAAACATGGGAATCTACTCGCTGGAGAAAAAATGCTCATCCTGACCCCTTTTTTGTTTGCCTCAAAAAGAAAAACTTTCTCTTATAAATAACATAACAAACCAGATACCTAACATAGCTTGCATTAGCGCCTCTTGGAATTAATTGCAATCCGCGGGAGTATGGGCATAGATAAAAGAAAATTTTCCGTGCAGTCTCGAATAAACTAAAAAATTTATAGCGCCAGCATGAACTGTTAACTCGCCCGTTCTAAAACGCATTACTCAATTTATCTGATGCGCAAAAGCATGTAATTTCAGTTCATAATTTACCCTGCACTTCTATTTTTCCTCATAAATCCGAGAAGCACACAAAGCAGCAACATCGCGAATATAGGAGCCTTATCACCAGGCAATCCCGCTTATCGTGCCGCAGGTAAAGAGAGAGAGAGAGAGAGAGCCGCGAGCACGCACGCGAAAAAGCGAGGTCGTCGTGGCAGCAGCGCACCGCAGTTAATTGCGCATCTGCGTAAAGCTCATCCCGCTAATAGCCCGGGGGCGATCCGCTCGGTCGCGATCGCGACGCCAGCAATTAATATTTCGCGCGGGGATCGCCGGCCGGGCTGATTCGCCGGCGGCGTTAAAGCACGAGCCGGCGAGCACCGACGCCGCGCCAGCGATCGATCCTCGGCCCGCTTACGTGTGTGCAGCGCCCTGACGGAGGCGATAACGACGTAAACGCCGCGGTGAGCGACCCCCGCACGGGCGCAAAAATCAAAGAGCCGAGGTGATAAGTGCGTGGGAATACGAGGGTACGGCTTCCGTGAGAGCTGACGGGAGACACTTTCAAATTGCCGGGGTGAATTGAAAACTGTGGGGGAGCTCTAAATTAAAGTACGGATCGTTCAGTAGGTGGGATTTGGGATAAATGGAAATTTTAACATTGCGCCTTCGTTAGAGTTTCATCTGCTTAGAATTCAATTACCGCTCGGTATTCAGTTTTAGCTACTTATTGCAATAAATGCAGGAGTTTAATTTTTTTTTTCAATTGCTTCATTAATCACATTAATTCTCCCAGAGTAGATTCAATATTATTGCGTAAAAAATAATTTTACTCAAAGCTCGGGCTATTCCTCGGTTCAACTTATGCAATGACCATCGAGCAAATATAATGTTAAGCACGAGGGCAAACAGCGCAGATAATTAACGAAGAACTGAAGAAGGCGAATGAGGCGGCTTAAAGCAGTTACCTCTCGGCACGTACGAGAGGGACGTCGTCAGCAGAGGGAGGAGGAGAGGAAACGGAGAGCGAACAAACAGAACGCCCGAGCGCCTTCGCAGTCGGCTCGTTCACACCGGCGCTCATTACTCCCTCGGGGGGGATGAGTCGCGCCGTTAATTCCGCCGCGTTACCCCCGCGCGATTCGCCGGGTGCGCCCGCGCTGAAAAAGGTTATCAAGCGCGCGAAATCGGTCAGTCGAAAATTAATGCTCGATGAGACGATTCTCCCTCGGCGCTGCTGGCGAGCGGCACGGGAAAAAAGCTCGCCCGCGCGTTATGCGCGCCGATTTTAATATTTTCGCCCGAGCTTTTTCCCGCGGGATCCGCGCGCGGAAGCGACGCTCGAGTGTCTCTCTCGACAGCCGATGGGCCATCGGTGACACGTACCCGGTGCTTTTGAAGCTTCGCTACTCCCGCGGTTTATTTACCGACGAGCACCGGCAGTCGGGTAGAATTTTCCTCGAGTGCTTCTCGATGTCGCGCCTGGTTTACGAACATCCGTGTTTTTTATACTAATTGATGCTTCGCGGATCTTTCGTTAATTCTACGAATGTCATCAGTCACTTTAATTTAAAACGTGCTTGATGGGTTCAGATAGGACGCACGTTACCAGTGCAGTGGTATCGCCAACATTACTTTTACTCGTCTCTTAGATACGTTTTAATATATATTAAAATCCCTGAAAATGAAAACAAGGCCATGAAGGTAGCATCACGTTCGCGTGCACGCAGTGCAATCGGCGTGGAAACTGCCGTTGCAGCACGTGTCCGGCGGGAATCGGTTTTCCGTACGATCTCAGCCGAAGGCGCTGCGGCCACGCAAGCGTCCGCACGTCTAGTGGTCGGTCGCGCTCGCTATAATCCAACGCGGCGCAGCGGACTCGACGGGCATAGTCGATGAGGTGTGCGCGCACATGTGCCCACGCGCGGAAGTGGCGAGCAACGCTGGCACGTGACTTGTTTAAGCGGGCCCATTACCGCGCGCTCCCGCCTCGTTCGACGCCCGGCATCCGTGGCGACGTCTCCATCGTCGCCGCATGCCACTGCGCTCGTTATCTTCCTCTCTCTTTCTCGACTGCCCCGGAGTCGGCATCCGGAAGAACGTGGACGTAGGCTCGCCTCGTCCCGCCAATATTGTTTTAAACGTGTAGGCAGTTTTCCAGTGGGTACTGTTAACTCAGCCGTTCTGCGTTCGTATTTTTTTCTTGTTTTCTTTGCTGTTTAACGAGTATACGGTAATATTGCGTAAAACTGCAATGTTTTTATTTCAGATTTTGATTGTATGTAAATATAAAGCGATACGGCTTGCTGGTCTTTTACAAGAAATAAATATTTATAAGAACAATAAAAAATGTTTCCTGTGTATAAAAAAATAAAGTTTTATTGCAACATTAATCATTAAATCCACATACTCGTTCACTTTAACGGAAAAGTTAAGCGCAATCTGATGAAAATATTTAATCTAATGAAAAAGCACCGTTACATGTAGAAACTGATTGGCTGCACGTGCCACTTAATCAGATGCTAATGTAATCGTCGCAATTCCCACGGGGTAAGCAAATCAGACATAAAAAAAGATCAGCTCGTGTGTCTCCGGTGTATTGTGTAAACTAATTCCATCAGTCGGTCGACCCCGCATTATCTGTCCTCCTTCCGGCACGGGACTCGCGCCAACGCACAATAATCCCCGCACGCGTTTTGTTCCGTTACGTATTCATGACTACATTTAATTGAGCGCCAGCTAAGCGAGAGCTGGGTGTTGGTCGGGCAGTCACGGGAGGGCGGCTGCTGAGGCGTTCAGAGGGCGGAAAAGTAATGTAAAAAGAACCGACGGGTGGCACGCACCTACCGCGCGTCAAAAATCAGAGCCTAATCAGGAGCCGAGCAATTTCGAGGAAACGAATCGTCCTCACCGCTGGGTGCCCGCGACTTTATTGCTACTTTTCATAGCGGGGGGTTCGGTAGTGTAGTCTTGGACCCCATTTACGAGTCTGACTATGAGTCGGTGTGAATTGCGATGACGTAGCGGCGCTCGGTTTGCATGCTAATCAGTATTTAACTCCACGATGCCACGATGTCACCGAGAACTTTATTACGTTTGATAAAGTAATGGGACACGAGACGTCGCGACGGCTCGCTACTCCCGGCGTGAAATGATGCAGTGTACGTGTACCACCGCTTCGGTATCGTTGTCGCTTGAAAAAATTTGATTTATTGAATCTTGCAGTTTAACATTACCACCTTACCGATAAAGCTTCTTTAATGTATTACATTCTATTTTTATAAGGAAGTGAATAATTTATTAAATTAAAACAGTTATTAAATGTAACTAAAACTTAATTATTACATTTTTTAATATACAAAGTATTTGTGCTTGATTATATTGTTTAATAATCAAATTTACACTATCACATAGTCAATAAGGGCGTTCCCTTATTTTCTTTCTGAAAATTTTTTTTTTTTTCACATCAGCAGATTGTAAATATTTGCGGAGTAAAGGCAAATAACATTCTTCGTAATTAGGAGAGCAAACAATTTTAGTAATTAAAGTTGATGTAAAGAGAAGAAGGAATTTGCATTAATTGAAATCTAATTAATTGATTGGGGGTCAGGGCTTGACAATGCAACATTTGCTCTACTAAAATGATACTTTATGTAAAGACTTTATTTTCAAAACAACGTTGATTGTACTCGCTTATTGAACTTTGCTACACTTTCAGTCAATTATGTTAATACACTACATATGTAGCGTCTGGCTTCTTTCCCTCTTCGCTCTAGCAACACAAAGAGTTAGTTGAGAAACGAACGGATGAACGGATGAACACTTAGGGTAGCGCATGAAATATGCAAGCCGCAATCACGTCTGATGAATGAAAGCAGTGGAGCGAGATGGGGGCAGCCAACGAAAACTGACGAAAGTATGTTAGTACGGAAAAGGTGGGCGAAGAAAAGAAAGTAATGTGAAGAGAAGGCGGAGAGCGGATGAAAAGAGGTGATGATAGCGCGATGCCGTCCAGTCAAGAGGATGAAAACGAACGACCGAAAACCTCGAAGTAAGGAAAATAATGATGGAGAACCAACAAGAAGAGGAGATGGAGAGTCGTGATAGCCCCCGCGCCCGGTCAGGAGCCTAGGCGTGCGAACTATCGAAGACCCTTCGTCGGCTGAGAGAAAGAGATCCTGATAGAAAAATAAAGGAACAAAGGCAATGGGGATAAATGGAGGGAAAGCGTACGAGGAGGGAGAAGATTATCAAAAGTGCGGGAAAGAAAAAGAGTCGGCATTTAACTGGGAGCTGCCGAGGCGATAAAGAACGAAAGAAAGTGCAGGCTCCCCCATACACGCGGTTGTCAATGGAGCCGGGCCGTGAAAGACAAAACCGGCAGCCTGATAGATTTAAATACGGAAGAATCAAAGGAGATAAGCGCGAGATGTATTGCGGAGGGAGGGAGGAAGGAGAAGGTGTGCCGGCGATGAAAAAAAGGAAGACTCTGCGCCAAGCCAGGAATCGTAGATCGAAGAGCTCGGCGAAAGTGAATCCTGGCAGATAACGAGGGAGAGAGACGCGGAAAGCAAACGAGCTGCACCGGCGGGCTGACGCGGGGGTGGCGAGAGAGTGATGGCAACGAGTGTATAGAGAGAAAGAGAGCGAGAGGGAGAGCTGGGGAGAGCTGCGAGACCCTCGTCGCGTTTCGAGAGCGCAGGAAGACCTGGCAATTCAGCTGAAAATGCCGAGACCCTTGCGCCAGTCTGCTCTCTGACTGGCGCCTGCGTTTTTTCTGCTGCTCTCCTCTTTAATATTTATATTTCTTATATTCTCCTTTACATCCTCCTTTTTATGAATCGCACCTTTGTGTGCTTACTGTATAGACGCTTTTCACCTTCGTTACACCTTAAGTTTTTTATTACCTAAGGAGAATTTTCGGGCTGTTTTCTTCATTAATGTCTCCTAAGACGTTATTTTCTTTTATGTAAATATTATTACAAGTTAAATGTTTCACATAAAAACTTTGACGTAGATTTTAAAAATTTCCGTCATTACATTAATTATTGTCATTTTCCTTAATTGTCATCCGGTATTAAAACTAGGAATTGAAATATTGCATATTTAGAAGTTAGATTTTGCTAGCAATATGTTAACTCCAGACTGACAGCCAAATTAGTGTACGTAGGGAAGGGAGCACATTGTCTTAGTCAGCGCATCTGCGGAAACATGCTCAGTACGCATATCGGCTGTTGTTAGGTCAATAATTTGGAGATGCATCTACTCTATTTATCTGCCCGATATAACGGAACCTTCAGAGTGTAACAATAGGTACTAACATTACAAATGCCTTTTACTCTTTTTTTTTTTCATTTCGAAAAGGTCGTAAATTGCTATTTAATTCAAAACCTTTTCTCCTCGCATTTAAATTATTTTCTTATGTAGTACTTCCCGCCACCATCCATATAAGCTCATTTTTCTCACCATCAGCAGTATACACCTCGCTCTCACTGCGTCCGCAAAAAATCTTCATAACTAGCTAATACCCCGATAGCTCGGCAGCACAGCTCGGCATTGTTCAGCTAGTCGCGAAGCTCGCTTTTTTTGTCCCCTGCTACGGTGGCCGACATGTCGCGGCATCCGCATCCACCACACGGCGGCAGGAACCACGTGCAGTAACGCGCGATTTCCGGGTTACTCGACCCTCGGTGGCCCAGTTCGCTGTGAGGATCGGATTTCGACCAAGCCCGCCTCAATAACTACCCGGAGCGACTTTTTCGCCTGTCCGCTTTTTGCTCGGGATTTAAATATCGCCATGTTTCATTGTTCCGAGAGGCTTCTCGTGTGCGGCTTAATGAGCGAGCACTGACGTGGAACGGCGTGCCTCCCGCTGTGGCCTGGTAAGATCGAATTTTTTTCTCGCGGCGATGCGATTTTTAATGAGGAGCGCGATGAAAGGTGGGAAAACGCGCTGGTTCACGGAAGGTTATTAGCGAGCTAATGGGAAGTGAACCAAGTTCGATAATTGGTCATTTACCCCGAATGCTTAATTAAGAAAATTGAAATTTTCCTAATTTGTATGCATTAATAAAATGGAAAAATTCGTTTCGTCCTAGTGCAAATCACATTTCTGCACTTTTTTTCATCTATATTCAATTTCAACGCAAGAAAATAATGGGGCACATCGATAGTTTCCCAGACCGCTGTCGAACATTTCCACTTAAAAAATTGGCGCAAACTCGCACTACCGAGTCGAGCAGTTCGACGTTCCTGCAATATTGGTGACGTGATTGTACGACGATGAATCAGAACCCCAAAATAGGCATGACTTATGTACAAGTTTCCTCGCTGCAGAAACACGTGCAGCTCTGCTCCACTTCTGAAAAAATTAAATATATTACATCAACATCTCGTATTTCAGACGTTAATGGTACGAATTTTTAACAACCGTTCCAGTTTCTAACAGAATTTACCTAGCGTTATTTAGCTAGTGTTTTAAAACTGGAAAAAATATTCGTCTTCATTCGTTAGGATGAAGAATTATTGCAAAATTTCTTTACATTACGTTGAAAGAATTTTAAAATAAATTTGTGAGCTCTTCTTTAAAGGGAACAAAGAGTTCCGTTCAATTCGAGCAATAACTGAAAAACAGGCGGAAATCCTTTGCTTCCGTAGCAAAAAAACAACGGGCTTCTAACACCAGTTCGTTATGAAATGAGGTACTGCGAAAAAGTCTCCCGAGGTCGTTGTTCCGAGCCCTGCGAGCGAGAAAGTCAAAGGAGCCAGGCTCGACAATGACGAGTTTGTTTTGCGCGCACAGAGCCTCGCCGGCAGGACGAGCACACACGAGCGGAGGACACGACAAGTGGATGCGGAGGGACGCGCGTCGGACGACAGGGTGCACACGCACTCGACGGTGACGACAACTTGTTGTGTTGCCGGGGACGGACGTGCGAGGACGGTGAAAAAAAAAATGCGAGACGAGATTCACCGAGGCAGGGATTTTAGGAGGGTGTAGTCGAGTGGAGGGGCTGCTGGGTACCCTGCAGATGAGGAGTAATAAAGAATTCGAGGGACGCGACGGGATTAAAGGTCGGGGGAGTCTTTAAACGCGTGCAGTTAATTAAAGGTTTGCCTGAGACTTTCGCTTTTGCTATATTTTAGAATTACTTGCATGGAACAAATAAAATCTTAAATCTTTAATGAATTCTTACCTTATATATGCCCCCCTTAGATAACCCCTATCGTCAAGCGCTTAATCAAACATAATCAGTTACTTAATTTTAGTTTTACTGTTACTTATAAAATTATGAAATGACACGCTACGCACAGAGCGCAAACACTAGAGCAGAATTAAAGATCAATTGCGAGGTCAAAAACTGTCATGCAGAAATGCTGCAGAAATCCCCCATCCGTGCAAGAGAAAGAGAAGAAACAAGCGGGACGGTGGGTAGGGGCCGGGCGCTACGGAGGCTATCTCGCATAATTTAAGCGTCCGTCGGGGATGGCCGCGTCTTCTGATGAAGTCGTTGGCCGCCTGGAGCATTGTGTACGAGTTGTCCCGTAACGAGAGCGCCGCCGCGCCGCTCATTCTTCCTCCACCGCCAAGACAAACAGCCGCGCCGGCGTGGACCGCGCCGCCCCAACGAGGACGGATCGAAGCGCCCGTCGTGCGCGACGCGTAATAATGACGCAATGGGATTTACGGGACGACGCTCGGCTCTCTTTCTCGCTTTCCTTTCGACGCTCGCGGCGCAGCCTTCTTTAACTAATTGCTTCTGTCGATGCTTCTGGTTACATTCTTTACTTAATGGAGGATTGTCCTTCAAGTAAAATTCAACTCGCTCGCTGATTCTTAGTTAATAATTAATGTAATAGGGTGTTGTGTATAAGATAATTAACTTAAAAAAGTATGTATTGAGGAAAAAAGTTTCTTTATTAAAGAACATTGTATCAATTAAGATATGGCCATCGATATGAAAATGTTCATGTTCTTTACATTTAATTAATTGATTTTATTGCAATACTGTTTTTTACTGCAAGAGACTTATAAACAGGAAATTTCTGTCTTAGATATCAGCGTTTTTACTGCGATGATCATATAACCGTGATATACGGTTCTATTGAAAATTTCTGAAAGTGTATGCAAATAGTTAGCTTGCGAGAGTTTTACGGTTACATAAATCGCATTATTAGGCATATAATGCAATTTAACAACTCATTATAACGAACGCATTTATTTTGCCAGATTTCCTCATTGTGGCGAGAGGGCTTTTCCCATCGCCAATCATCGTAAAATATCGGGAAACCAAATGCGTGCGCGCGACCATCCCGCAAGGTGTGCGTCAAAGCAATATCGCAGAGGGCGGAGGCTCGAAATCGATTTAGCCGCAATAACCGAGTAATAGAATTTCTCTTTCTCTCTGTGCAGGTCGGGCCGTTGATGCCTGATGGCGCGCGCTGGCACTCAGCGCTGGAGGAATCCCGCTCCAGAGTAAGTAAACTCCCTCTACACTTAACTCACTATAATGCAAGACGCACGCGCCCTTATATGCACCACCACCTACAGCTTCCAAAGAATGCCGCACTTTTTATTCGCGTATATTGACTCGTTTAGCGGCTGTCTGGACTGGTGGAAAAATGTCGCGTGGAACTTGGAATTCAGCGCATCGCGGGACGAATTCGCAGTCCGGAATCTACGCGTCCGCGCGGGGCTCATTGTACCGGGAATACAAAGTAGCAGGAGCCTCCTCGACGGTGGAATGCAAACACCTTCACTGCGCCGAGAAGCGAAAAAGTTTCAACGCGAGTAAACGCGCCCAGAACGATAAGAGTTATCGGTCCGCCCGTGGTTCCCGAGTTTCGAGTGCTTCTCGAAAACCTTCGCTCGTCGTGACGAACTGTTTGAAGCTTCTCGTGTATTGCTGCAATTACTTTACAACATTGGGCGGTTTTTTTAATTTTGCAAACGCTCTCAATTCGGGCTAAACGATGAAAAAAATCTCGGGAGCTTCTTTTTTGTACTGCAGGACTCTGAAGCACGAGTCCCTTTTGAAATTTCGCGCTCGTTTGGAAGGGAACTCGAGGTCAAGTCGTCGAGTTTCAAGAGCCGGGTACGAGAGATTCGAGAACAACGTTGCGCTTGACTTTCCTTTTTCCGTCTCTCGGTCCTCCTTGGCTGCATGTTGCAAATGCCCACGGCGCGATAGCGAGAACATTTTATTGTATCCCATTCAGATCGTGACGGGAACTCCTTACTTTAAATTGATTTGTCCGAAAATTATTGCAAATACATTCTTTTACAATTGTTCTTACATTAATTTTGGTAAACGTATACGTAAATATTATAGTAGGTAATAAAAGTTTAATTCAAAATTATTTCTTTGACAAAATGGTAAAGGCATTTTCTCCTATCACTGCAAAGCCTTGGCAATTAATTTACTAACATAGTTAATGCACTGCAGTTACTTTAATTATTCATTCATATTTAATGTTATAATAATTTCAAATACTTATATTATTAATATCTAATTAATATGAAAGGTAATTTATCGGATTAAATGAAGTCAACAATAAATCAGCAGTAAATTCAAATATAATTTCATCTCTTAAAAAATATTAATGCATAATTTTCTTTGCAAAAAAATACTTCAGGCGCTCATGCACTAATTCCACAAAACGCGCACCAATGAAATCCGAGTTACCAGAGCAGCATTCCTGACATTAAGTCATCCAGGCAGTCCGTTCTCATTCGTCACGGTTGAAAAGTGGCGATACTAGCAGCGCGTAAACCTCCGCGCGAAACACTCACCTGTAGGTTGCGGTGTATGCGCGTTTCTCCGATCGGCTGAACCGAATGCACAAACGACGTGAGGTGTCGACAAACGAAAATGCCTGAAATTGCACTTGCGCGGCAGATCAAAGCGCGCCCGCTAAAAGGGTCAAAGGTTGCGAGCGCGCTCGAGTCGTACTGTTTCCGCGCCCCGGGCCGCGCACACCCCCAACTTTTTCATTAGCCCAGCCAGCCGCGATGTCTTTGCTCGTGACATCCTGCTCGGTTTTACTTTCGCGCGACTTTACAACGCGTTCGAGAAAACTTTGGTTTTATGCTACTTTATTTGTGGACCGATTGTTGCGAAAAAAAGTTACGCCAAAGTTATTAAATTCAGATATTCACTGTTTATTTAAATATTTTATGTTTTTAATATCTATTATCGATATATTAATATAATATTCCTTTTTAAATCCTTGTCGTAAGTTACCTTTCTCGTCAGGCGTTTTTTGTTTCATGAGGTCGTCAACTGCGGAAATAAAAATATGGAAATTGAAAGTTTTGGAGTAATTTAATCACCGTTAGATCCAACTAGTAACTTTTAAACTCGTATACTTTAATAATTGTTTTAAATCTACAGAGAAAATAAGTTTTCGTTTCACACACTTCATTGTGAGCTTTGTTTCGTTTAATCCTTTCACAAAACGGTTTTAATCTATCCATTCAGAGCAGGCCATTTAAAAAGAGAAGAAAAGCAATGAGATTATCCTACGTATTCATAACATCTGCATAAAACATATTGTCATAATAACTAATAAGGGTCTATTTAATCTTTAAAAAAATTCCATTTACATTTAGATAATATAAGTTTCAATAAAACTGTACAGCGAGACAGTATTTCAACATTGGCTTATCAACACATCCGCTAAACATACATTATTCGTATTCGCGTGGCTACCACAAAGTCCTAAAAAAATATTATCCGTACCAATCAAGATTCGGTTCCTAGCTAGAGAATCCCTTTCCGGTTCGACGTCGAAATAAAAAGAGCTCGTTAGTTGCGTCTTAGCCGGGGCGACCCTCGTTGCAACGTATCGCTCAAAAGCAAGAGGGAAAACAAACAAGATATCCGCGCGCGGGCAAACAGACGAAATCGTAAATGGGGGGACGAGGGGGCCAGGACATGTCGCTTGCGGCACGATAAGAAGAGCGCCGGTAGCCCCGGAGGCGGTGAGGAGACGCTTCGCTTGCCGAAGAGCAAACAGGTCGAGGGGTTCGGTCAGGTCGTCCGGCGGAGAAATCCGCGAACACCCGAGAGAGGGAGTCGTGCAATATTTATTGTCGACGCAGGAAGACGAGGGACGTGAATGTGGAGGCGCGAGAGCTGCTTCCCGGAATTTCTAAATGAGCGAGCGACATCCGCTTTTCGCAGTCGACAGCCAAGGCATTATCCCGATTTATTAAAGCTTTTAACACTTTTTCTTTTGAATATTTTTTAATTCGACAGTTTTTCTTAGTGCACTTTCTCTAAACGTTTTCTTCATGATTTTCTGATGACTGTTGTTTTTCTTTATGAGTTTGGAAAGGAGCACTTTCTTTTTCTTCGGGTAAGTTTATATCAAAGTGACCTTGTTTATTCTTTAATTACAAGATTTTAGTTATATGTTTTTTGCACTATACAGTCGGCCGTAAGTCAAATGTAATTGGAACGAGTTGAATGTATTTTGAAGTTTCTCGTTAATAATGTGTATAAATGAATACTGTTTTCACTTTAATTACACTCACAAAGTACCGTTTTTATTGTCTTTTTGTGGACTATAAATTTTAACCTAGTAGTTTATACGGCACTAAATTTGGGTATCAGATCGTATCAGAAGTCATTATAATTCGCCTCGAAAAATTTATTTGAGAATTTATTCAAAATCACGCTATCAATTAAATGACTTTCTCAAAGGTACAGAACAATGAGACCTAAAAACACTAATTTATATTTCTAGAAGGTAATTCACTTCATAGACAATTAGGGAAAAGAAGCGTTAGACACGGATCGCTACTTCGTAATTTTGCAAGGTCTATTTTGAAATTCACAAAGAAAAAGAAAACCAATAATACGCATGCTTGATTACAAAGTAGACCAGTGACTATAAGCGTCAAAGAGCGCGATAAATCTAAAAGACGATAAGAACACATGTGCGCGTCTTTAAATCATGAAAATGGGTTTCGATATACTGCGGCGTCTCTTTCGAATACTACAAAAATTGCACCTTACAGTTCGTAAAAACTAGTTTACTTCTACATTCAATTGGATTGATTATTAAAAATTATTTAAAATAAAACATTTAAAAAAATATTCTCAATCTCCCAAATATTTTTCGTATGCTACCCACGAAACTCCTCGAAAAATCGCCTCTTCATTCTTGCTCCGCAAATATTCATACGGCGCACGCACATAAAAGAAACGTACCTCTATATGCACCGGCATTTCCGGTGGACCGAGAGAAAAAAACGCAGCGGTTGCCGTGCAGCCAGGCGACGATAGCCCGCGTGCGTGCGCAGCCGACCGCGCGTGAACTAATCAATGTCTCGGCGCATTAAGCGAATCAGCCGCCAATTAGGCGCGATTTTCGCCGGCGGCGCGTCTTACCTCCTCGCTCCGCGCTCGCAGCGACGAGCGCAACGATTGCCCCGACGCGGCGCGCGGTATCGATTCCACCCCGGCGCGACTGCTCCGCTCCCTTTCTCCTGCGCCGCCGGTGCACGAGGCACTAAATAACTTCCGAACGGCGCTGAGCTCCGCTGCAGCAACTGCGGATGGCTGCAGTCGCGCGCGCCCGGCGAATTCCCGAGGGAAATGGCCGGGCGATTTTGCGAAAGCGCCGCGCTCGAATGTTTTTTTTATTTCAGCACACGGGACGATGATGTATAGCCGGCAATTGCGCGGACGCGAGGTTTGTTTATTATCCCGAGTCAATAACGCGAAATTGAAGTGGCTCGGCTTTTTAAGCGGCTTTAAAAGCTCTCCTCTTGATACCTACGAATTTTCCGAGGACAATGGTTTGTAAAATACGCGGGCTGCTTTGCTTTCCACTTAACTGGAAAACGGAATAAAATCTAAAAGGATAAATGAAGCTTTATATTTTATCTTTCCCCGGGAAGCCAGCCGTTAGGGCTCATAAACAAATATTAAACAAGCCTCGGGCGGAGAGGAAAGTTTTCGGCACCCCACGGGTCGTTTTCCCGGCGTAACGAGCGGTAAATCAGTCGTATCTACATCGTTGGCGTGTGCCGTCATGAACACTCGCAGTTAACACCCTGCAGCCTCCCTCGGACATTACACCTCCACCCCTCCTGCGCAAAGTAGAAAAGTAAGCGGGCCTCGGCGGGCGCGCGGCAGCATCACGACCATTAATGCAGACCGCATGAAGATATCAGCCGCAACTCGACGCCCCATCCGATACACGCGCGATCGATGTCAGAGCCAACGAGGGACGAGTCGATTATCGTCGGCGCGCGCGAGTGACAGTGGCCCGTGAGTGATAAGAGGGCCGACACGTGCCGCGCGGAGGCTGGCTGGGGGTTCAGGGGACACCGCATTCTGGAGCCACCCTTTTCACTCTCCCCCCGGCAAATCGGATCATCGACCGCGGGACACTCCCACGAGGTGACCGCGCGGGCGCCGATCAAAGCGAAAAGGACCTCGGGGGTCGCCGGGGAAGGACCTTTTTGCCGCTCCATCTCGCTGCTCTCCCACGTTGCGGTGGTTATTCCACGCTTTTTCTCGCGACGCTTAAACGATTACAGGGTTTGCCATGCGTCCATGGTGCGGCGGTGTGTTTCCGACTGTTGCAGGCTGTTTTCGTTTAATTTTTATACTCGCTAGTGGAAAATGTTTTCGTAGGTTCGCCGATGGGACGGTGACGTTTTTTCAGTGCTTCTGATAGCGAAATGGGTGAAAGGGAAAATGAATCTCTAAGGACATGCCGTAGCTGAGGGAGAGTTGAGCGTCTCTTTGTGACATTGAAACTCGAGCAGTTGTTGTTTGCGCTTCGAATTTCAGTGTTCAAAACCGGAAAATTACTGGGAGCACGCACCCTAGCTTTGTTGTACGTAATTACAGAAGACAATAACCTATGCTCGTCAAACTACCGTTTTATAGCATTTTCAACTTTTTTTTATGATAACTCACCCATGAATATCTTCTTCCTGATTTTTTGACAATACGAACGGTAAAAAAGTATATTATGGTAGTACAGTAAAATATACAGTAATCACAATTGTTGTTGGAAAAAAATTATTTGTTACAGTATCAAACAAGATTAATTAAATAAGATTAATTAAATAAACTGCAGAAAATGAAAATCGTCGAACGATTTACTGAATCGATCGAGCTAATTGTCAATCAAGGTACGTTCGAAGGTACACAGTAGACTACAAAGCTGATAATTCAAACACATTCATTTGCACTTCATAATTCATGCGCATGATCAAAACGACCACATCGATGGTTAATTCACGGGCCACTTTCGCACGTGCGTAACTCGAGTGAACCACCCTAAATCACACTGCGAATAATACCGTTGACTCCGGAATTCATCGATCGGCCTCTTTCAGTACTTCTGATCGTTACCAAAACGACGAGAGTTAGCATAAACCGCTGCGTCGCGATAGAAAGGAACAAAATTAGACCAGTATCCCTGAATTTTCAAGAAGCTCTATGCCTAGACTCAAACAATAGCGTAGGTGCGTGTGCGGGCGGTACGTCGATGAGTGCTAATTGGATAGCGGGTTAACCCGTCGCGAGTGAACGTTAATTAATTAATTGATCGCGCTGCTCACGCGATCCTTTCAGCCTCTAGGGCACTGATTTCCGCGGATCAGATAAAGTTCTAGGAATTCCGAATTTGATCGGTATATCTGACGTTTACCTTAGGAATGCGGATTCCAGATTGACCCAGTTTCCACGGGGAAGCTTCTCGCCGATTATGTTTGCGTGTAATAATTGGTATTAGAGGATAATTGAAAATTGATAGAAAACGCTAACGAGTTTTCGCGGCCGGTTTGCTTTTTAAATTGAGAGCTTTTCTGTTATCAGCTCGCAATAGAAAGTGTACTGTTCGTAACTTATAGTGAGAAAAAATGAAGCTTAATTAAAAAGCAAAGAATTATTTTATAAAAGAATATAAACTCTGTTGGGTTGTTATTTTTCATTTCACTTTATTGAGAATATCTTAAAAAAAGATTTTCTCGTAACTGGAAAGAGTAAAGAATTCTGCTTCAGAAGAAATTAAGCAACTCTAAACTTGATCAGCTCAGTTTTCATCGTTTTTCGCTATCCCGCATTATGAGACTTATTGTTTTAATCAACTTGTATCGTGTAGAAAAAGCTTTTACTCGCTCTAGAAATGAATTAAAAAACTTCTGACCCAGCAGCACAGTATAGAGGTATCAATTGTCGTAGCCCTTTTTCCTCTTCTCCTTCCAGGTCACGAAGAAAGGAAGAAAGACTAGTTATTCTCGGTAAGCAGTCGCGAAAGTTTTGCAAAACCTTGAACCTTTTCAGTTCGCGTTCCCAAAAACGTCTTCAATCCTGCACCACTCGCGCGCTGACTTACGAGTGCCCAAGAAGTTTTCTCGTTTCTTACGCGCATTTGGCGAGCGTCCATCGGAGTGACGAGAAGCCTCGTCTCGAGGTATTCAACCGCGTTACAGCGTTACAGCTGCGAGGGGCCGGAGACGAGGAGGAGAGAGAGCGTAAAGTCGGCGAGGAAATTATACTCGAAAATCCAATTGCCGACGGTTTCCCAGGCGACGTTGCTTAGTTATTGGGAGGCAGAAGCACGAAGCTGCGGGGGATGGAGAAAGCGCTGCCAGTGGGAGATGTACGCTCGGAAAAAAGGATATTAGAATTTTTATTGTATATTTGCATAATGAGGACCACTGGCTTTTTAAAGAACTTTTGCAGATGTTGTTCGTATAATACCTTGCGCGGTTTTCGCGTATTCCCTTTGTTTCGAGGAAGCACTGAGTGATGAATGAAATTTTCTTCAAGCACGATACGTATAACCAGTAGCTTTGCATTTCCTTATTTTTTTCGCTTTTTTATACAAATTCAAGAAATAATCTCGAAAGTCCAACTTGATTAAAATTGTTATACCAGAGTGAGAAATTTAAAAATGCTAATTTAATAAAAAGTTTCACAAATTACTTTTAATACAGTTTCGTCTAATTTCGATGCACAAATTCATGAAAATGCAAATCAACCGTGATGTACATGTGCATTTTGAGCAGCGTTGGATATACAACGAACAGTCGCGAAGTGTAGGCGCATTACATATTCATAAATGGTTGCAAAAACAATTTTGCTTTATATTAATCGTACAAAAACTTAGTGCAATAAATAAAAGAAATATAAATGTTATTATTAAAAATCAAACTTGCCATCATTGCAATTATTATTGTTACAAAAAACAGACATAATGAACTTTACAATGAAACTGCTCAATTACTGAAACAAGGTAAGAGCAGCAGCTCACCAAGGAGCCAATAAGGCGGGGAGCAAGGTAAGGTGTTCGCCGTCAGTACCGAAGGGGCCAACGCTCCTCCTGGCTGCCGGCGCGAAAATTGGCCGCGGGGGCGAAACCACGGAGCCCGGGCCGACTGTTAATTCCGGGCAAACAGCGCTTAACCGGCTTAATCCGTTAATTAAAGTTGTAATCTTGGAATCAGCGCTTTGCCCCGCGGCGTCATATCTCGCCGAGGGTGGCGGACCGTGCGCGATTCCCGGGCACCGGCGCCAAGGTTGCACGACGATTTGCCCGGAAACGACGGGGGGTCGGAGGCGAAAAATTCGCCGCGAGATAAAACCGCAAGTCGCCGGCAGCTTGGGCCTCGAAAATCGTGTGGGTGGCGCTTAGAAAAAGGGGACAAGTTTGCGGATTATCCGAGGGTGTAATAAATTGGAAGTGACGATAATCGTGTGCTTAATCTAGGTAATCAAATCGTGTGTCAAAAAATTGATTAAACAGATAAACTATTTGCAGTTATTTAAGATTAAATTCATGATGGAGGCTGACAGATAGGTAAAGTTTTCTTTATTTTAAAATATATGCGTCAAAGACATTATTTACATCAGCTCTGCCTTTTTTACAAACTTTATAGTCATGAAAATTCATGAAGCTGTTAAAAAACACCTCCAAAACGATATTCACTGAGGTAAGCATAACGCCTGTATGAAAATTTCCCCGCTGAAAAAAAAACACAATCGCTTATCGCTGCAGGCTCCATTAGCAGAGCCCGAAGCGTCTGAATCTCGCGCTAAGATAAACAAGCGTTTTAATACTCCGGGAGAGAAAAAAGCACTCAGCGCTTGCATTCCCGACTCACATTCATGACGAATGAAGAGAGAGCCGTCTGTAGAGCGCGGACGCGGGCATTGTGAAAATAGCCGAAAAGGCTTTGCATTTTAATGGAACGCATTTGGCGAAGATGCAACTGGGCGTCTTTCCCCCGGGAGCTTCGGCATTCGCGACGCCGGGCTCGAAAATCCGCATTAACACGGCTAAGCGGCGGCCGGGTGGCTGCAAGTGAAACTAACGAAAATAATGAAGTCTCCGTCCCCCCACGCTCTCGCGAGAAGTTGCGCTCTGCGGTTTCTCCGATTTTACGCGGCCGCATCGTCGGGGGAGCTTCGCCGTTTCGCGCTAACTTAGCCGTCACAGCAACTTTCTCGAGGAATATTTTCGCCCCCGCCGGGCCGGCCGCCCTATTTATTTTGTAAACGAGAAATTTTAAGTTGCCTCGCCCGCTCTAGTGAACGCGGCCGCGGGCTTTAAGTTTGTGAAAAACGTCGGCGAAGTAGCGACGCCGGGAAGCCCAGCTCTGCCACTCGCTCGCTAAGATAGTGCGTATTAGTGAACTTGGGAACTCGTGTTATTACGATATACGCGAAAACTTTTCTCAAATTTTCTCCTCTAATTGTCGTCGGAGTGAAATAAGATTGTCAAGGAGAAAGCCTCAATTACGCCGCGCCTAGCGTAATTTTTTCTCCTTCATTTTTTGCAAGCTCCACGCTCTCGCCGTTAAAACTCCCCCGCCTCGTCGATACCTCCCCGAGCGCAAGAAAAAAGGGAAACAACAAGCGAGGCTTAATTATGGCAAAACAAGGGCCTTCCTCTAAATTTTCCGGTAATTTTTCCCCACGGACTCGTAAGCTCATTATTGTGTCACGCAAAATGTAGGTTAATTGCTCACGTGGTCTTCGTAAGCTGCGCTCCTTGGCCCAAGCCACCGCCGGAAAAAAATGCAAACGCATAGTCGACGCGAAGTTTCGGCTTAATTACGAAGAGAAAAAGGGCACGCAAAAGGTTAAACGGAATAATTTCGCAGTTAACTCGCGAGATCGCAGTGCCCGGACGAGTCCGCGTAATTATGCCTTCGCGTAATGGGCCTTCGGCCGGCGGTGCGTGCTCTCGAGGCAAAAAGGTAAAAATTGCGCGACAATCGTCGTGCCGAGTGTCGCGCTCGCGCCGGCGCGAATTATGCACGACTTTACGATCGCGCCCCAGCTTGAAAAATTGCGAGCGAACAGCTACTCGGCTCACGGAGTGCTAAAACTTTCAGGGGCCCGTCGAGCGACTTTCTCTTCCAGCCCTCTTTTTTTCTTTATGAAATTACTCGGTTTTACGGCGTGTGCGACATTTCCTTCTCCCGACTGCGAAGGCAGTATCTTTGTGCCTCGGTTTTCTCTGAGGGTAGAGTACCTATATATACGTGTTCCGGGGGCAGAAGCATTTAATTTCAAAAGTTGGAGGAGGCGTATTAGGGGAAGTTCCGTCGCGGGGCTACGACAGCCGACTTGCTCGCGCGCGGTTAGTCGGAGATTGACTTGCGACGCGCGTGCTCTTAGCATTCAAGATTCTATCGGAGAGACAAGGATTCGACGGTGGAATTCTTTAGTTTGCAATACTTTAACATGTTCTTTTGTCAATAACATTAAAACAATTACTACTTTTTGAGATTGGTTTTGCTTGTGATAAACTTTCATTATACTTTTGAAAAAGAGGGAGTAATTTTGAAATTAAAATTAATGATTTCTTTATAAAGTTACACTGTGAAAGATTCACTCCGCGAAAAATCGTACCGTAAAACTAAAATTAGAGTATACTCTGCTTTTTGTCATTTCGCGAAGAATCGCGTACGTGCGGGCCTCGTTTTCCGTTTGAATTTCAACAATTTCACATTTTTATTTCTTTTTTTTATAAAGAAAGCTAGACGAGTTTTTTCCGTCACTCAGCTTGAGCTATTTCGCGACGTGCTTTCCGCGAAACGATCCAATTTTGCTCGGTGTCAATTTTTACGGTGCATTTACAGCGTACCAACGTTACTGACGTGTAGGTGAGGTATATGCTATACTTCGCGCGAGCTCGTATTTTTAGCCCGAAATAAGCTGAATAAAAAAAGAAAAAATTGTTAAATGCGATCAAGCGATATCCGCATCGTTTCTCACATTGATGAGAAAATTGTTATTTTATCGGATATTTTCGTTCATCACTCGAATTTGATGTGCTGAAAATAAATTGATCAAGGGTATGCAGGAAAATATTTTTTGAGATCATCTACACATGATATCTACTACAATTAATCGAATAACTGCGATCGCTATCGCGATTATCATAAAAATCTCATTTGCTCTAAAAGCCCTCAATTTAGCACTCGAAATCCAAACTTTGAAGACTCCTGAACTCGGCTGCTAAACACGCGGAACAGCCGCCGCAGCCGCAGGAATGCCGTCCACCGATCTCATTATACGCGCAATAAATTCCTGGGAAGCGAGCGTCGCGCGCAACTTCTCAAAGTGATTCATGGAAACTCAGCGTTCAGCCGCGCGCCGTCGCGTAACTCCGTCCGCCCGACTTTGGTCGAACTCTCGTTACCGTAAAAACCGCGAGGGAGACAGCGCGGCTCTACAATTTATTCGGCCGACCGCCGCGCCTCGGGACCTCTGTCCTGTCCTCGCCGCGCGCGCGGGCTTCGACGCACAAGGCGCGACGCAGACGTCGGCCCCAACGATCTCCTTCTCCTTGACGCGCCGATGAAATATCGTCACGACGAGGATGATGAATGGGGAGCGCGGCCTCGAGGATTTTTCGGAGGATCTCGCTACGGCGACGACGCGACCGTTTCTCCGAGCAAATTGATTGGCGGCTAATGAAAATTGGCGGTCTACTTGATAAATTGATCCTTGCGAGTGATGCTTGCAATTTAGATTGTAGCCTGCGCCGGAATTATTAAGCGCTCATTCTGTTTTGATTTGTAGCAGATACGAAGATGATTCAGTTCTGCCGCGGCAATTAATAAATGATAAAATATTTCTTTTTTCGCCTAATTGAGATACGCCTTATTCGATATTTTTTCTGAACATCCGAGAGAAACGATCTGCTTGATTTATGAAAACAGTGAAATATAGAGCGCAGATATAAATTAGCCTCGTCAGAAAGCAGCCCAAACATAATGGCAACCTAGATCGCGCCTTTTCAACTGTCACAAGGCCGCGTATCCTCATAATTAAATTCATACGAATAAATTAAGAGTGCAGGTGACACGGATTTTTGCTCTCGCAATTAGATGTATCGCGCTAAAAAATAAAAAATGTAGCACAGTTTCCGAGGGATCACGACGCTTTCTCCGCGCTCCACATAAATTTTCGCGTCGCCGCGATAAGCCGCTCTTATCTCCTTGCATTTCCTCCGCGATTCGTCAGCCGCGACGACGCGCGAGGTGAGCGAACGACGCCGCCGTCCTCCGGCGTTCTATTCCAGCGGGACTTGGGGGGGATGGGGGCGAGGTGGAGGTGAGAGGAGCCTGGAAGGACGTCACGCCTACGGAAAATCGTCGCGACTGTATCTCTCGGCACTATTCCCCTTTTCCGGCGAAACTTATAAACTTCGCGCCCTGCCCACGACCGTTCGTTGAACTTGAGACTTAATTATAGATCGCCTTTGAATAAACTTTTGATCGAGCGCATGAGACGCCCGAGTGGGCGGCTCTAATGTTTTGCACTTTAGCCGTGCGCGAAGTTCATTCACGTTCTGGATAAAGAGTTTGCGTTCTTTGCGCGCTTTATGCAGCAGTTCTTTTTGAAAATTAAAGTATTAACTTGAAAAAGTTAACGATTACAGTTTATAGTTTATTAATAAGTGTCACTTTGAAGTGCCGTAAAATTTATAAAGCATAAAGTACATCGCATTCACGGCAAATTTATTGTATCTATAATGATAAATAATGTAGGTATAAGCTCGTCTCATAATGACTTTATGTCTACACCGCAAAGACGCTCGTAGGTGTGCTCACATAAATCGTGGATAAATTATCGTTACGTAAACATTAATTTATTTATATAAGATCAAGTTCACATTTACGCCCAAAGCTGCAATATACCTTTAGCGCGTGCAATTCAGACCAGAGAGCAGTGACCCCATAAAAATTACGAGTACCTCCACAACGTCGCACCCTGCATACCGGCAGCATCACAAACTATATCTATAATCTAGGTGAGCAAATAAGGTATGCTAATGATTGCGAGCACCAAAATTTAACTCGACGGTGCGAGCCATTCGTCAGTCAGCCGAGGCTCTCCTCTAATTCCGCGACCCTCGCGAACCTCGCGTTTGCGCGAGGTACATCCCACAAGCCAGCGCGAGCTCACGCGCAGCAGGACTCGCCGGAGATGAGGCGGATAACAGCCATGGCGGGGACAAACAAACGGAGACTCCGACCGCTAGTCCAGAAGTCGACTCGCCTGGGCGAGTCGAGGGTAGATACTCATGGGCAGCGGCTGCGCGGAGGGCCGGTCAATAGGCGCCGCCACTGCATTACGCCCGCGGCGTTTATCACAATTTACCCAACTAATTGATTGCTAATTTTCCGGCGACCGAAGCGCCGCAAGCATTGTTCGCGAATCTTCGTATCATCACACATTGCAGTGAGGTGGTCATTTTCTTGTTATAAAGGAATAATCTTAAACGTAAAAAGACGAGCAAGATTAACGTTGTTTTAAAATATATGTATGGATCACGGGTCTCTCAGGATATTTTAAAATTGAAATATATGTATATCTCATTAGTTGATAGTACGATGTAGCTACGAAACGAATAATTCCCCGTTCGGTAATAAAATCTGAAAAAGCCGCGCGCGATTCTTCATGCGTCGTAAAAAATGTAACGTGCCCGATTAAGCGTAGTAAAATCGTCGATGACGCACCATTCCGCGCGCGCGGATGCCCGCTTTTACGCCGCGCGCGAGCATACTCTCATAAAAATCCAACTGGTCGTCGCGTGTTTACCAGCGAAGATCCGCGCGATCGGGTGGGGGACGAATCGGGCCGTGACCCGTACGCCCACGCCAGGGCCCAGGCGACGACATCCCACGTGCGCGCCGGCGTCTACAAGGTGTCCCGCTCGCATCGGCCGCGGTGATCGAGATTAAAGCGCCAAGATGGGAAGTCGGCCAGCGATTTCGCGCTGGCGCAGGTGCTCGGCCACCGGGAAGATTGTCCTATCGCGTTTCCACCCCGACTCTTCTCTTTCTTTCTTTTTTTTTGCCCGAGGTTTGGCTCGCTGGCCGTGCTGCTTTTTTGGCGTCGATTTTGTAGCTGCGGCGAGCTGGCGATTTATCGCCCTCGGAGACAATCTTGAAATTGTTCCGGGTCATTTGAGCCTCTCGCCTTATTTATAGTTCGTGCGATAGGATAAAATGTTTTGTTTGTGTGTAGGAGGGTCTTTTTACTTGATGAGGGCACTATTAAGTTTTAATGATTTAAGATGTTCAACGCAATAAAATTATATGAAAATGAAAAATTGTATATTTGCAGCATTTGGTTTTTTGTTTTCTATACAAATGCAATTTTTTGGCGCCTAACTTGCAATCTTTCAAAAGAACCAACTAAATTTGAAAAGCAATGAAATTTTTATAGGAAATTTTGCAGCTCTAAAGCTTCAAATGGAAAGAAAATTGAGTTATATCAATAAGTTTGTTAGCTTCCAATTGTATTTCAATTGCTTTCGAGCGTTATCGCTTTTTCCATGCAAAAAGTACCTTAAATTCGTTACCGTGCGCCTAAAAACACCACTTAATTTAGTACCGTTATTCGCAACTTTATCACAACAGTGTAAATCCATGTATATTTCGTTCAACAAACTAGAAAAATAATAGCGCAAGCTCGCGAATTTTCATTTGAATTGTCGTGCGGGTTTCCGAATTCCAGCTTTCGGCTCTATTACCCGCCTGTACAACATGCAACGCGTCAATCCGAAAAGCAAACATTCCTCTGGCACGGATTCGAGTTGTTGTTCCCCGCCTCGCGAGCATAATTCGGCGCCCTCGCCCGCCTGGCATGTACGCGAAATCCCGCGCAGCCTCCAAACTTTTCGCTCGCGGGAAAAACTATTCGTGGACGCACTTCCGTGCGTGTGCTTTTTTAGTCCGCGCAAAAGCCGCGGGATCCGGCTTTGGAGTGACTTAAGCGACGGCGCGACACCGCGCGCTTCCGGGATTAAAGTTGCCCGAGCCCGTTTACCCCCCGACCCGAGTGACCCGGCGCCGCGTTCCTCTCGCCCGCACGGACGGCGTCTCCCTCGCCGCAGGCCTCCTCGCTTCATTGGGCTTGCGTTACGGCGAGCCCCGCGCTCCGAGAAAGTTTGCGGTGGATTTCCACGGCGCCGGTGGGTGAAAAAATTTACGCTGCACTGCTAGCGATCGCGGTTATATAATTAACCGGGAGGTTGAAACTAAATATCTTGGACGTGATGAAATACTCGACACTGGCTGTATTAAATTTACAATGCAGCTTGTGTGCAACAATTTGACTGACCGTGTTTCTTACGCTGCGCGAAGGAATCCTTGTGCTTTCACGCTCGAAAATTAATATCACAATATTCACAAGTTTGTAAAAAAAGTAATAAAGAAAGAGTGTCACGGAGGCACTTCCTACTGAGCCGCGAGTTAAACGGCCAATAAAATTGCAATAAAAATCAATGGCCTTCAATTGGAAAATGAAGGGAGCCTTCTTGTCCGGCGGCGACCTCTTGCTCCTCGACGAGATCAATTTCACACTTACAACGAGCCATTAGGGGCCATTTCGATCATAGACCAATTCCTGCCTTTAACTGCGCATAATTCGACGAAAGGCGACTCGAAAGTGTATGTGCATCGGTGGAGAGAGTCATCACCGGCGACTCAGCTCTTTTTATTTTACACTGGCCGCTCGTCGGTGGCGTGATGCGGTAATGTCGTTTCGACGCCGGCGCGGTTTTTAGAGGCGGCGAGGATCGACCACCGGGATCTCGTTACGATCGGTAATTTCCGCTCGATGTCGTTGCTCTTTCAAGGCTGTGGATGGGCGACTTTTTTAAAGTCACGCGCACTTGAGGAAGCGGCATTTTGAAGGTCTGAGTGTAAAATAAAATATTTTTTGCTTCCTCAGGATAAACTGAATATTCAACCAAGCTTTTTTTACAAAATTCTTGATAATTTAAACTTTGAAATTGTTTTTTTTTTTTTTTTGCAAATTTTAGAAAAATCAAACAATCAGAGAGCAAACACCGCTAAATAATCAGCTGCTGTTTACACTTTGAAAGTTGGAACGGCCAACTCGTTGTAACGGCAAGCCGGCTGAAAAACAATCCGAGCATTCGCACCGGAGCGAAGAAGCCGGCTAGCCGCGTTGGCCGCGATGCAGCGCACGTAGCGGGCGGGCGCTGCCTCAGCTCGGCCAAATGAAAATCAAATAACGTCCGGGGCCGGTAATTAAAGGTCCCGCGCGGCCGGCAAAATAAAACGGCGCTGCAGCTCGCGCGGGCGAGCCTACTGTACTCCGGGCAAATGCGCGGCGGCGCACCCGTGCACGAGCACACCTCGCCAGCGGCTAATGCACTCGCAAAGAGAGCTCGCCCATCTATCATGCACCCTTTTAGCCAATCGCTCCGCGCAATTAGGGTCGATGAACCCGCGGCCGCCATTCGCAGTACCCCGAGCTGCTCTTCGCGTGCCCCCCGACGATGTGCAAACTGTCCGCGCGCTTTCCCGCGAAACCGGCAATCACGAGAACGCGAGGCGCGGCAGGCGCTGCCGGAATGGAAGATTTCGATGATAATTTCGCGAGTTTCACTGGAGATCTATTTCGCCTTTTGTACATTCTTTGGGAGAAACTGACGGAAGCTTGCAAAGAGAATTAATGGAAAACGAATGGAATTTCACCGAACTTCTGTTACATCCTACAGTATCACTTCTTGCAATAGATATGGGTCAAAAACAATGCGATTGTTGGCTTGATATTTGTCTACAGTTCACTTATTGGTAAAAAAGCTGTTGCGGTTTTTTTTACGCAGAAAATCCTTTTTATAAAATTATTTTTAATGTGCTAACGCCATAATGTACTAACGAAAAAAGCAAAATCAATTTTAATCGATTTTAAAATAAAAATTTATTTAATTACCTATAAATCACTTTCAAACCCTTAAATTTGTATTAAATAAACAGATTGGATAGAAATGAAATGTCCGAGGTCCACCTGAATCGTCAATTCACTTTCGCAAAATAATTTATTTACATCATATCGAAGAGCGCAAAAATAGCAACGCCGAGCGGAAAGACGTGACCGCGTGTCTGTGAACCGCGGAGCGTGTTCATCAAACTTTCAACTTGGCACGCCAACTTTTCCGTGGCATTAGAAAACTTTGATGCCCCCGTGACGTTAATTTGTCCGATACGGCACTCCGGAAATGTAGCGACTTTGAGACACCAGCCGAGGGCCCGCATCGCCTCGGCGGGTTAATGATTGATCGCTCCCCGCTGTTGCGGAATCCACAGCCATGTGTACGTATGCGCCGGCCAGAAAAATGTCCGACGTCGGCCGTGACGTGTCCCAGAGTCTTTTTTTTTCCACGGTAACGCTCCAGCGCTCCGACAGAAGGAGAGTGACTGCAGTGAAAAAGTGCGGTTATAAATATTGCGGAAATTTTCTTTTCCTTTTACCTCGGAGTCGCGTAATAATGATGAATTGGACCTTCAAGCCGGATGTAGCGCGTTCGGCCAATTTTTCCCGGTTAATCGATGGGCTTTCTAAACTTTGCGGAAATGCGAGGAAAAGCTGGGGCTAGTTTAGTCCATTTCGACGAGTGACTTGTTTGCTTTACGTTTGGGAACTTCACATAAAAATGCAAATTTCTTTTTATTCAAAATACCATTCTCTTTGCAGAAAAATAACGTGAAATATTTCACTTGCTAAAGAGCTCGCTTGTTCGTCAAATTAAACAAAAACTAAACTTACAAAACAGTGGCAGAAAATTTTTTATTCATCAAGTAGCAAAAGAATCCCCCGAGTTTGTCAAGTGTAAAAAGAATAAACGAAAATAGTGAATTTCGTCGGGAGACAAAAAAAGTTCTCCCCGTCGCATTGTTGAAAGTACCAAAAACAGCTAACTCAATGTACATTCGTTGTTAAACGCATCCTTTCAAATGAAAATTTCAACGCTAGCTTCCAGCACTGCAGACGCCGAAGTACATTTTTCGCCCTGGAAGCGGGGCGCCGCTCGCTACTTGAACAAAACAAGAGTTTTCAATTTGTCCGTCACCGCGCGCGTCAAAAGAATAACACAGAGTTATATGCAATTGCCGCGCGGGTGGAAAGAGTAGAAGTAGGTGGGCGCGTGCGAATAGGCGATAAAAGTATAGAATAAACAAATACCCGCGGACGCTGCCGCCGAATTCGGTCCGGCGCGATCGAAGCGCGCGTGCAGCCACTTGACTGCAATCAGTCATATCGAGGTGTGTGGGCGAACGAGGGAAAGAGGGAGGAGAGGGTCGGCGCGTGTTTGCCCTGCGATACTGTCGAGGCCGCCGGCCGTTAATGCGTAAGTGTGACTGGGTCATCGGTCAATAGGCTTGGACTTGTATTCCTCCCTCCTCTTGCAGTCTTGCTTCCCTATCCTCGCGCTCGACTCGCTGCCGAGCCAGACGAGCTCGCTTTAATGGCGTTACGTAATGCACGTGCCCAGAAAAGTTGCTAATGGAAACCCGCTGGAGCGAACGTTTCTTTTTTCGCCGCTGTGGGATAATTCGAGTGTATCTTTCGGGAGTAACAAAAAGTAACGAGACGGACTGGGTCAGAAGTTTCTTGTTTGCTTGCAGATAAGTTTAATCTTATAAGAGAAAATAATGCAACGTTCCAATTTTTTTAAATTTTCATAATCATTTTTATCTCTTTTTGTATGCAATTTTTAGGGTTTGTAACATATTGTAAATAAACAACTAATAGCAGTACTCTCGTCAATATCTTTCATCAAAATCCTTTATTACTTCCGCGTTATAAAAATTCGCGACCCGGTTAATGACTCAACCGCGCTGGTGAAATTGGTTTACTGATCCATGCTTAGCCTCGTTGCCCTGTCCATTTACGTCCACGCCAATGTAATAATTATGATTACGGTCCTTTCCCTACATCTGAGTGTGTATTTTGTTTGGATTGCGGCGCTAATGACGTAGACGAGCGCGGCGACCCTACGCCCACGCACTAAATGCCACTGATTTTCCGCGTTTGAGGTCAATTTTGTCCGGCTTAATGACGTCGGCCGCTCATCCTGTGTTTACTGCTCCCCACTCGACGTCGAGCGCCAATCCTACGCTGATTGCCGCAGTTATAGGTTAAATTCCCGGCGACGCCTAGATTTTTCACTCGCTCGTAACGTACAGTTTTATCCGGGAGCTTATCGCTGCAGTGCATCATTTTTTAATTGCAGCATGAGATAATGACTCGGTATATGGGTCAAAAGATTACATTTATGGTGTAGTTTCAACTTAACTTTTAGCTGCATTATTATTCGATTTTTAACACTTTAAAAAATGTTTAATTTAAATTTTCAATATGCTTTATTTTTGACACCTGAAAAAATTAGTTATGATATTTCCGAAAAGTCCACATTAAAAAATAATAATCCCACAAATAAAGTTGTAAAAAACCCAAAAGATCTTCTGAACGTATTTACAAAATTACAGGTTGAAAGTAAACCTCGAAGTAAACCCGAAATTGCCACTAAAAAATGTCGTTGAACGTCCCATAGTCTCCTGAGGCGCGAGCAAGACAGGAAGAGCGTTATCCGCAACACCGTACGGCAAAGATCATGAAATTAACTCGGGCCTGACGAAGCGCGACGCGGCCGGTACCGCAAGGCGACACACACGCGCGGTCAGCTCGTTCCGCGCCGGGGTCAGGCCGGTTGCAGTCACGACGGGCAAACAATTAGAGCCGGGCGCTCGCTTTTAGGCGGTCAGATGTGTATCTCGCGGCTGAGGCACGGCGCGATCCCGAACTCAGTGACACGCCGCTGTTAAATTGGAACGCGCTCCGATTACTCAGTGTCGCCCACGCCTACCTGGGGCGCTACACGCGATACGCCTCACTCGCGCGAGATAAGAAGGACGGGACAACGTGACGCGCGCGTCCCTCTGCTATGCATCAGGTGTAATTTATTTGCTCCAAGGGATGCTAAAACTCTGGATCCGTACGTCTGGATTTAGAGTTGAGTGACGCTTGTAAAGATTTGTACAGTCAAGATCAAGTAGTTTTGATATGCTGCCTTCTCAATCTTTGCTATCAATGTTGTTTTAAGCCAGATTTTTAATAAATATTATTTTCACATACAAATCTAATAAATTACGTCTTTTCTTTGTTTCAGGTAAGTTGCTCATGAGTTCTTGTTCTACATACGTAACGTAAGTTAAAACAATCATTGTACAGTTCATGTTCAAAATATAAAGCTGAAATAAAGTGAAACATAAAATAATTTTCGGAGAGTTCGTAGATAATGATGAGAATGATAGAAGTAAGCGAGGAAGCAGATGTTATGAATTAAATATGATTTAAAGCGCATTGATACATGGGTACTCAAAATTTCATATCGCATGTTTTGCCATAAGCTCTATTTTATACTCATTCCCGACGTTCTAGTCGTTTGAAATAATATTTTCTAACCAAAGCGCAAAATGTCTTAATCTCATGAAAACGTACCAGAGTCGGCTAGCAGCCCCTAGCCATCTCCGGCGAATCACATCGGCGGGCTCTTCTTCCTCGTTCCCGCGTCGCGCGGCTGCTCCCGCTTCTAGGGCGATATATAAATTCTCTCTGAAGAGCGTCGGTCTCGAGCGACGAGCCCGTTAGCTCTTCAATTTCCTCGAGATTTTCCCCGCGCGGAAGCGTGAGATCGAGGGATCCAGGCCAAGGCGCAAAATGTGTATTCCGCATTATTGGAACCTCTCCCCTGACGTCACATTCGATTTGAATTCTCGCGCCCCGGAAGCCGTCTGCCGCCGCCGCCACTACGCTCTCCCCTCTCTTCGTTCCGCGAACGTCAAGTGCGCCGCTCCGCGCGGAATAACGAATTTATTATTCGACGCGGCTCATCCGCTGCCAAGAGGCGGCTTCTGGCTCATTTTTTATTTTTCGACGGCGGATTTTCCGACGCCGGGAGCACATGCGCCGATGACGATGATGCCCTGCAGCTGCGGTTTTTCGGCATTTCGATCGCTCTTTTACTCGACCAAGTTTTACTGATCTAAACCTTAAATACGAATCAGATAATAAATATTAATCTTTCATTTAGAAAAGCTCCGCTCAGAGAAGATGAATTAACTCACGAAAAAACCATTAGTATTCGCTCAAAAGTCTAGGACGATGGCCAATCTCTACAAATTTTTTAGGTCTACGTGTGTACGATTTCGTAAAAAAAACTTGGCTCGGGAGGAAGCTGCGGGAGGTCGTCGACGGTTGGTTGACCTTGAGTTCGGTGGAACACCCAGACGTCTGTATGAGGGTAGCTCGAGGCCGACCAACTTCGATACGCGCCCTCTCTCTTCTCTCTTTTTTGCTGTCTTTATCGCCAACGAATCGGGCACCCCGCCTGTTACCGTTGCTTTTTTTCACCTTCATTCAATTCCAGCTCACGCCCTACCTCAGATTACAGCCTGCGCTCCTTTTTTACGCTCGCCTCTTCTTCGCGTTTTCTTTTCTTTTTATATTTAATTAAAAGATTTATAAGGCTCGACAATGATGGACGTGATTCAATATCGGCGCGAACGAAGTTACGCCGCGAGTACAGAAATTTAATATCCCCCTTGATTCTGACTTTACATAAACGAGATATTTTGCCTGGAAAGTCGGAGGCCGTTAAAAGAGAAATTAATTGGATTTTAAATTCACAATATTTATGAGTTCGTTACGAGGCCTGAAAAGTTCATCGAATCGCGACATTTACATAATATTGAAATTTATGTTGCTATAAGAATATCGAATAAAGCATCAAAATATGCATATATGTATATTATTTAGAGAAGCAAATCTCGTCTTAGATGGGTTGTGCAGGACTCTGATCCTCGCGGGAAATGCTAATAACGATTTGAGCCGTCAAACGTCCCGTTCAATTCAGCGAATTATTCCAACAACAAGGAGATTATTTGCGAGGCAGGATCTTCAGAATCCTCTGGGGATTCCTCGTCGTGACTTGACTTAGCGATCTATCCAATTCGATGAACCGGAACTCATCTACATAAGTTCAATTAATGTGCAAGACGAAGCTTTCTTGGTTTAACGACCCATTTTAGCGGCAGACACATGAATTTAATAGTACTCAAAAGTTTAAATTTTACAAAAATAACAACAGGAGATTACCTGTAATGTCATGTAATTGTCTAACTTGTAGAATAAAATCGTCATAATGCAGCGGCGGTAGACGCATTGCAGATTGAGTTCAGCAAACTCTTGAAAGCTAACGTAATGTAATACTCGTAACACTCTGCGTGTTCTCCGGACTTGGATTAAACCGTATTTGAAACTAATAGAGTGAAGTAATTTCAAGTTACTTCACCCAGTAAAATATTGAAACTGTTACTTCGTAATGACCTGTAAGTTTTTAATTCACTAATTAGCTTAAACAAATCTCAGAAAATGTCTAAATGTCTGCAGAGTCAATAAGCAATTTGACCCTGAGTACTAAAATACCTGAATACTACCCTGCGTTAACGAGCGGCAGGTGCGAGGTTGCACAGCGCAACGGCACGGATAGGTAAGATCCCGCGGAAGTGGCCGGGCTCGCGCATACACGTGCCTCGCACCCCCTTAACGCCGAGCGCTTAAGTGCACATCCTCGTAAGCGTGTCTGCTTGAGACGCGGGCTATAAGGCGCCTCGAGTGCTCCGCGTTACACGGCCCCTCCGGGGGCCCGCTCGCGGGTAATCGCTCCCGCCGAGTAATCCCAATTACGAGATTTAATTACGCGGCCGCCCGCCGCCCTCCCACCGCGCGTATACGCCGCCCTGACGGCGTCACACGCTTTAATGGAGTTCCGCCGGCGCGACTTTCGACATGCAGCCGCGGACGCAGCCCGTAATCCCCTCGGCCGGGCGACGCCTGCGGAGAGTCTCCGGGGTGATCCCGCACTTAGCGGGCCCAGCTATTTCGGGACTGCACCGGAGAGTTCGCTGAGATGCATCTCGGTCATTTGCCTTCCTGGAGATTAGCGTGCGAAACTCGTTAGTATAGTGCACGCTAGACCTTAATTTAATTTCTTTTAGATTTATTTATGTATTTTTTCATAGGAAAGGATATATCATTTCGTCGAGATGTTATATTTTAGCTTTAAATCCTACGTTTTAGCGAAAAATAGTGCCTAAAATACAGAAAATTCGATTTATCGTTTTTCCGTGTATATACGAATTGTATGCCCGCCCCTTTAAAGAATTTATATTAAGCTTTAAAATCACATGAATTTTTGGCGAAACATACAGCTGTCTCTATTTTTTATTAGAAATATCACGACTAAAATACAAAATAATCGAATTTTTTTTCTAACTGGACTAAACGTCATAAAATAAGAGTATTTATTTACAAAAAATAATTATATAAAAATAATGAAATAATAGTTAACTAGTAAAAGTGTTAATTTCGTCGACTGGGGTATTCATTATAACATGAGGGAAGCAGTGGCCTCGTATCTGCCAAAGACTAAAGTACCACGGTCGATTTCAGCACCAAATAGGAGGACGTGCAAGTACGCTAGAATTTTCACTATCGCACGCCTCACGCATCATCGCCGCTCAAAGACGCACCTCTAATCGCGCGCAACCGTCAAAAGCTCAGCCGGGTCTGATGACACCGCGCTCTCGTGTACACATTGAGTAATATCGGCGCAACCTCCGCAGGGTGCTCTCGGGTCATTGGGCACTTTTAGCCGCGTCTCGCCCGTCCGTTCGTCCTCCCCGAGTGGACTCGCTCTCTCGTCGTACCGGTGAATTGTCTTCCGGCCCTCCCTTTGTTTATCTTCCTCCTCGTCGCCTCTCGGCGGACCGTTTTATTTTCCGCTCCCATCTTATAGCACGCCTCGCTAGTCCTTTTAATTAATCAACGCTTTAAGGGTCCTGTAACCGGCGTTGAGGAAACGCAGAGCTATTATCCAACTTTCCGATTGTGCGTTCACGGTAACGCCAAGTTGTTAATAAAATATTTGTTACTTTATTAAACAGGGTTTTATCGAAACTTAAATTGATTTTTCCCTAGAGGTCTACAAATTGCTCCAACAATCTCATTTTTCTCTATTAATTCACCAAATCATTTCTCCTGAAAGCACAATATTTATCAAAAATAGCTACATACTGCTAAGAGTATACTCTCGAAAACTCGAAAGCACCCACGGAGAGATTCCTTTTATTTATCCAACTTGCAATTTCAAAGCAAATAAAGCAAGGAGGCGAGCGCAAACAACGGGCTGGGCCGCGACGGGCCGCCTCGTAAAAACGCTCTCCGCCGCGGAGCATCTCTGCACGCGCCCCCGATCGCGCGGCTTTATATTTCGCCGTCCACGACGGCGGACCGGGCAAATGTTCCGTGAAAATAGCGCGGAAGCTGCTCTTTTTCGCTTTCTCGGAGTTCGGGAGAGAACGCGCGTCGCGGAGACGACGACGCTAAACAGAAATCCGCTTCTAGACGCAGAAAGAGCTTTTCGCTGGCTAAGCGAAACGACCGGAGGAGAGGCGGACGCGCCGGCCTCGACGAAAGCCCGAGGATTACGCGCATTTTGACTGAATTATGTTTCTAGGTATCTTAATCGCGTTTGGATTATTGTTGAAACTGTACCTTTTATTGGGTCTTAAATTAAAATGTGTTAAAAATTACTTATTTGCAAGTTTTAAAATTGGTACTCATTTTATTATCCTAATTAATACCCTGAATTAGTACCCTGCAATACCCTGAACAATCACACACAAGAATTAAATTTTCGCGCAACGAGTTACGCAGTAGAACTTATAAAGTGAAAAGCACACATTAGGGTGATAATGCGATCTCGGCGAGTTAAAGAATAAGTGAAAGACCCGGCAAAGCAGAATATCGAGTAACAAAGGTAGAATGCAATTAAGCCAAGCGAGAAAAGGAGAGAAAAAGGGACAATGCAATAGTGGGCCGCGCGGTGCACGGAGCTCGGAGTTCGCGCGCGGGAGCAGGTACAAAGTCGCGTCCGAGGCCGAGGCGAGCCCGAGAGGAGCGACTAAAACGGATGAAATACGTAAATGTTGGAGAGCGCGCGGGCTCCCTCGAGTGGCCGTAATGCGGCCCCGGACAAAGTGAACGCGGGATGCGCCCGAGTTTGCCGGCCGAGTTCTCCGCGCGCGCGATGGCGCGCGGCTTAACTCGCGCTCGTTAAATCCGACGCCTTGGAGCGCCGGCTTTGTTTCCCGGGAAAGCGGTGGTCGCGAGGGAAAAAAACGCAGCTGCGTCCGCGCAGCGCCGGGGATTAACGTGCGCCGGGCGAAAAATCAGCGGCTCTCGCGCCGCTGCGGCGGGGACGGAAATTAGACGGAAGAGGGAAGAGATTTCGAGGCGGTGAGATCGGGATTATGCGCGAGGAGAGAGACTCGTATACTGATTTCGCAGGAATTTGCCGGGTGAAGGATCGCGCAGTTGCGCGAATTGCGCGCGATTCTGGGTTATAAGACTGCGCGACAGCGCGGGATTGCGTTTGATAGCGCAGCCATTAACGAGAAGATAACAACGGATATGGGGCTTTTGAACTAATCTGCATTACCTAGTGCATATCAGAGCAAGGATTTGTTGGTGATCCGATTATGAAGTCCTATTAGAAACTAGTGCTTTCTAATCAAATGTACTACTTCGTTGGATAGTATTTTAATCAACCATGTAGTTTGTACAGATTAATAATAAGCTAGCAAAACTTGAAAGCAAAGCAAAGCTTCCGAGTCGTGAAACTCGCTGCCGCAGCGACTAGTCCGGGCGAGCTCATTGAATGCGCGTGACCGAGCGGCCAGACTCGCGGAGCGATCGAAAGCCGGCCATTCATCGCTTACGCGTTGGAGCGGGCCGCGCGTCGCAGCGAATCCTCTCAGCTGGCCGGGCGCCGGCCGCGCGAAAAGCCGCATTCGCGTCGTCGCGGCGATCGCTGCACTATGTCCCCGGGCGCGCCGCCGCTCGCAGTAGAAAGAGCCGTTGTGCGGCCAGACGACGGCCGTGATTTAGCGGCCGTCCGGGCTTCGTTACTGCGTGATCCTCTCCCCCGCTCCTCGTCGCTTTCACCGGACAGACGCTCGTACAAGACAATGCGACAGCAGTGCAGCGGGGATTAACGTCGCCGGTAAGCGGTTTCGATAGCCGAACTCGTACGCGCGACAGAAACAATCGCACCGGTGCTCGCTGCACCTCTCTTCACCCTGCCTCTCCCTTTATTCGTTTCAATTTTCGTTTTATTCTCCCTTTTTGCGTTTTTTTTCTCCTTTTTTGTGTTTTTTTTTCATCGATACGGTCGACTTCCTTGACAGGATGAATTTAGCTATAAGTAATTATCCTTTCGTTAAATAATTACTGTTTCAAGTTAATTGAATGGTTGATGTTGAATTGAAGTGAACTCGGATGCAACCTGCTACGAAAAATGCGATTGTCCGATTGAAGGGGTCATTTGTTCAGCTCGGAAGTCGGTCGAATGAAAAAGTAGCTCGAGCGAAAAATAACCCGGGAAAGACAGCAGCCTTGCGAAACAACTAAAATCCTTCATTCCGCGTTATTTTCTATCGCTGGAGCGCCCGCGCGCCTGACTGCTCGTTCTTCAAACCCGGCGGATACGAAGCGTCTGCCCGCGCTGAAGCTTTTCTTGACCCACATAGCCTCCTTCAACTTTTCCTCGAGCTCTACCGTCTCCCTTTTTTTACTCCTCCAATCCTGAGAAAAATCAGTAAATATCCCGAGGCATTGTGCGCTAATGCTTCTACGATGAAACGAGATACAAGAATAACCTTGCACCGCTATTAGCAGTAACAGCTCCGCCTTCCTCCGCCCCTCCGTGCAGATCTCGGGTGTCTCATCTCTTTTTCCTCCCGGCCGCGAGAAACTTTTAATTTCATAATATAAATGCTCGCGTGAAAGTCGTCCGGGCAATCACATGATAACTTTTTGCGCGGGGCTTAACGAGTGCGAGGAGAAATTGCGCACGAGCTGGTGATAAAGAAGCCCGCCGAGGTAGGGGTGAAATATTTGAGCAGTTAAAGAAGTCGAGGTGAAAAAAGGCCGCGGGACTTAGCTAGGTTTTACTTTTTTTAGCACCTCGGCGAAAACGTATGAAAAGGCCGCTGGCGGTACGTGATCTGATTCTAATGGTCTCTAAGGCGCGAGTTGCGAGTACGGAAGGCCGCTCGATAAGAGCCGGAGGAACCGGTTCTCCACTTATTTATTCGTCCCTGCCTCCCTCGTTCCTCCTCTCGACCTCCTTTGTGCGCGCTTCCGGTGTAGTCGGCTCCCTCCCTCAGCCCCTCCCCGTGCTTCCTCCTCCGGCAGGGCTGGCGGAATAAGACGAATTTTCCGGCCGATCGAACACAGATAATTTGGTCGCTTCGCGCGGACGTAAATGGGTATACAAATGGTCGGCGCTGGCGAGTGCTCCGTGGGCCGCACCACGACCAACTGAATCCAGGAAGATAGGACGGCGAACAAGGGAGGAAGTGTCGGGTTAAATCGGTTAACTGACGGGAGTAACTAAGGACGGGAGATGCTCGGCGCCGGCAGTTAAGCTCCGGGAGTTAAAGGACTAATAAAAATGGATGCTCGCTGGGCTCGTAATTGCCGCTAAGGATTCTTTTTATCGGTTTCGAGCCGGGCGTGTTTCGAGAGGAACTAAGTGCAGCCAATTCTAATTAGGCCGGGCTTCCAACTTTTTTTCGATGCAAGAGCTTTCAATGAAATATGCGTTAGCGAGCTTCTTTTCTGCTATCGCGAGCTTAAACGAAACATGCACTAACGGTTGTTTCGCTGAATTGGCTAAGGCTAATTACGGGAGCTTAAAGTTTTCTAAATGATGTTGTTTTAGTACGGTATAAAAGATAGTTATTACTACTTTTCATTCAAACTTTTAAAAAATATTATGCGATATTTTTTGGCGATTAATTTGATCGAATTCTTTATAATAATGTTTTTTCTACAAACGATATACGTAGGAATCTTGGAGTTACGTAAATAATCGTCGCAGCAACACTGAATCGCAAATGAACCTCATTAATTGACTGTAAGACTCACTCGACATTTCCCTCCTAATCCGCGAAAGAGCTTTATTAGCGCGCAATCGGAGCGTAAAAGATGGAGCAGACGGCAAGGAGGTAAGCTACTCAGTCGTCCGTACGGACTGGCAAAAGAGACGCCGCTAGCCGATAGCTGATTAAGGCACCTCCCCCGCCCCGGCAGTGCTCACAATGCTAATGATAAGGGAGCCGAGAGGCGAGGCGAAGATGCGCAGATAGAAAGGCGGAACAAAGCGCGTGCTGGGAGGGTATCGAGCGTCGCCGTTTCCTCATAGGTAGGTCGAGAGATTTGCCAGTGACACGGTGAATTCTCGCGCACGACTGGAGAGCGCGCGATAACCGCTGGCCTGATTTCGAAATTCGATTCGCTTTATTAGCGCGCCGCTCCGCGGAGGATCCGGCTCGATTCACCCGGGAGCCCTGTTAAATTAGCCGCTGACGCTCGGACGAGCACTACGCTCTCTGTTTGATCTCCGATCCTCTCTCCAGTTGCGCCGATGTTACTGCCGAGGCGTTTATTGTACAATTTATCTTTCGCATTGCTGATCCGCAATGAAAAGCCTTTGTGTAGCTCGCTTTACGACCGATGGATTAATTCATATTTTATTTGAGTTAGCTACTACTACGCAGTTGCAATTTTATTTCTTTTCGCGTGCAGGCATTTCTTACTTTTATGCGCTTAGGTAGGTAGTAACTTTGGCTTAATTAAGTGTCGCGTTAATGTGTCGTGGGTCGAGTACTCATACGAGTGTTTGGAAGGCCGTTAAAAATTAACAACATCAAATTATAAAGACACTTTACACTTCCATAAACTGCAAAATATTACTTTGAGTTTCGTACTTTCCCTGAGGTTACGGTTGTTTCAAAACAACTAAAATACCAGACTATAGAGTGTACTTTAGAAAAACTTGTACATACATACGCATAAAAATCTTTTAAATAAAGTAATTTATTCGGTAAGTAGCAGAGTATTCGGTTTTGTAAAAAGTAAGATTATTAAAAAAATCGCTATGCACTGTGAAGACTCTCGGAGTAAAGATGCGCAAAAACCAAATAGCTTTTTAAAAAAAGATGAAAGGGTCGCAAGAGTTCGCGAGAGTCACGGAAAATCGCATGGCACAGCCTTTGACGTTCACGTCCAGCCCCTCGTACACTTAAACAACACTCAAATTATTTTCCTGCTCTCTTGCATTCTCTTCTTTTTCGTTCCTTTTTTAATTCCCTTTCTCCCCTCAGCTGTCCCATTTTCGCCCGACTCTTCCAGTTTTCCTCTTGCTTTGCCTTTTGCTCTCAGTTCATCGTTCCATTCTCATGCGCTTCAGTACCTACTCCAGCTTTAATTCTTTTTATTCATTTTTTTAGGAAAATGAGGTAAGAGCATTTACATCTATCATTAAACAATAAGATGCAATTAGAATTTCGTTTTCAATGTGCATCTTGAAGAAGAATAAAAATAAACGAGTTTTAATGTCATGCAAATTAATTAATTAGATAAATTTCAATAATTATACATAGATAATTAAAATTCAATGGTCCTTCGAATCTACAAATCTCCAGGAGCTTTGTAAAAAGTTACTGAAAATTCATAAATCAACGACGGGGTCATTCTGTTGGGCACGCGTGCGAGCGAGGGAATTTCTTTCATTAAAACTTATCGATCGCGCACCGACCCCGCGAACAAATTCCTCGATACCCGCGTAGGTAGCGGCGGTAGGCTTTTGATCTTCCGCCGTGCTTTAACTCAATAGTACACCTCTTTTCCCGTCGCGCGACGGGGGAGAGACGCGCGACCGGAAAGTTCATCGCGAGAGTGGAAGCTCACGACTTTGAGCGCGGCTGAAAAGTCCACTTTGCCGAAAATCTTATAACCCAAATCCGCGCCCGCTCGGTGCAAGTTTTCCGCGCTTTTGGTCCGTGGACGCGCTGCGACGACCTGGAGGAGTTCTATTGTCGCGACTGGGATCGGCGCCGTCTTAACATTTTTATTCGAGGCCAGCTTGTTTCGCTTGAACATTTTCATTTAAAATAAGTATGAGATTGCAGGAATATAATGAGCAGCGATTTTGTTAGTTTCGCATACTGCGAAATTTAGTAAAGCAAAGCTTTGACCTATTAACTTTCCTGTAGCAAATTAAAAGCTCAGGCTTGTGAGTAAAAAGATCCTGGTTTCTAACGATTAAATTAGTGGTAGTTTATTAGTCATATTTACTTAGTAACTGAAATCAATTTTTTATTTTGTATCAGTTAAATTCATTAAATAAAATAAAAATCTACTTTGTACTTTTATAATTCAATAGAGCTTTTTTATCGCAGTACCTCAATTACTACATCCGATAGACTTCGCTTCTCCGCAACGGACGAAAAGAGAAGCAAAAGAATCGAGCGAAAAATTTTTTAATACAGCCTGCTCTAGCGTTCTACAACGAATAATTCTCGGCAGCTCAGCCTGTTCGATCGTCCGACTTCGCCAGTCGAAGGAGGTGGCGAGGCGGCCGCCGAGGGAGGCAACGACGAGCAAAGAGGAAAAAAAGAAAAACGAACGCGAAAAAAAGGAAGCGAGTAACGAGCGTCGGTAATTCACGGGGCCGGCCCGGGCGAATCCCTTTTGAGCAGGGCCGCTGGCCGCGTTCGATATCTCCCTCGTGCACCTTTTTCTACTCGGAGCCCGTAAAATCGAAAATGCCCCTCGCGCTCCCCGACCGGATCAACGTTCAATCTCAGACGCGGCTCTCCATTATCTGAAATATGGAGCGCGCGAGGCGCGCGTCGTCGACGTCGGCCGGGAAAGACTTTAATCAAGTAATGATAGACGCGGGGGACTGGACTCCGGAAAAGTGTAAAATCGAAAAGAATAAAAAAAGTGGGTGAGAGCAGAGAGACGATGATGACTTGGATTATCGCTCGAGCTTCGTGGAGGTCTTCATTCTACCGTTTTTTTCTTTGTGAACTAACGAGCATAGTGTTGCGGTCACTTGATATCCTCTGCAATCCTCTGGTTCATTACTCGTGAGATTACAGCAGTGTATTAACGTTTTATTGGACACTAATTCAGGGACAATTTTATTATGTCTATGGCAACGAAATTTTATGTTAAAGTGGATCTTCTTTCCCATTCTTGGTACCGACGAGGCTTGACCGACAGGCTGCCATTCTTCTCGGAGACGTTTACTCTTACTTCTTTGCAGCCTTTCAGCCATCACAATGACCTGAGCTTTATCCTATTTTCTTTTTCTGCAACCTGAACGGTGACAACTACCGCTGTTATGTCTTATCAGTGCGAGTAAATTGACCCTAGCTAAATTAGATCTTCCTCCGTGTACCTCTTTTCTTCCCGTAAATGGGCCCAACATTTTAAATTTCCTTTATAAAATGAATGTGAATCTCAAATTGCCAGAAAGAGGATAATTAATCAACAGTGCTACGTTGCAATGATACAGTCAACTAATAAGCAAGTCACTATTACATATTCTAGAGTTATTTGCATTCAATAAATACATGGATTCTACAACCACTTCTCAGAGATTCCAATAAATACAATGTCATTATAAAAAGAGAAGAAAGATACTCCGATTAAGGGCACGCCTTGAGTAGCACCTGTATCAGATTGTAAATGAAAATCTCAGTGAACGTTTGGAGTCTTTTCAAGAATGACTAATTAAAACGTAGTGGATTCATTCACAGTCGCACGACTCCTGTTCCAATTGGATCACTAGAGCAGAAAGTTAAAAAAAGCCTCTTCGACTTACGCTCCGGCGCACCAAACGGAACAAAAGACGTCGGAATCAAGAGAAAACTAAAGAGCCTTGAAAGACATATGCTTCGATGAGAAAAGGCCGCGCTCCATGTTGCAGACTCTACATCGACGTTGCGGTGCAATCATTAGCAGTATGGATTACTGCTTCACGTTACTTTTGCAGGTGCTATAGTGTATGCACTTTTGAATTCAAAATGAAATTTAAAATGCGATACTTGCAAACTTGAAATTCGATATACTTATATGTAAAAACACGAATGCTCAATTTATGTAAAGGAAATCAAAATCTGGTGTGAGGGTTCCATCAGTCACGTAAAGCTATCGAATTAACAATGAAAATACTTACTCACTGAACTTTTACTTTGTCGAGATCAAAATCTAATTTTCTACTTAGGTAATTAAAAATCATGCAGATTATATCAATTTAAAAAACCGCAGAATAACTTAGTAAATATTTTCATCAAAGCAATGATACGATCGAATTGGTTTGATCAAAGCGAAAATTATTTTCACCTGTATCATTAAAGGTGCCTCTGAGCCCGCAGATAACTTTATTTCCGCGCTTTAATCATACATCAAAGCTGCTACCTGGTTGTGCGTTTCCGTAAAATCATAAAGCGAAAACGCGATGCAAAAAACGCGAAATTTTTCCGGATTCCGCTCACCCGGCCAGCTCTGCTCCTTCTCTCTTCGCTATTCAATTAAGCGACCGTTAAATCTCCTTTTTCGTCGTGTGCCGTTATATTCTTATTAGGCTTCTTGTGATTTTTTTTCGCTCGCGGCAAAGGAAGACCTCTGAGACTTAAAGCTCGACAGCAGAAAAGGACTATATTGAGTCAAAGCTTTGACGGCGATTTTACTGGCCACTTGTCCTTAATAAAAATCCAATAACGCGACGCACGCGCGAACGTTAAAACGGCGGCGATTGATCCTGAAGTGCAAAGTGCGTCACTTGCATTTTAACGAGCACAGATTTTCAGTGGACATCAAAAAGACTTTATGATACTTTGATATAACTCTTGCTCCTTTAATTTTCGTTTAATGCAGAAATGATAATTATTACGACCCTAGTATTAGAAATAATAAAAAGTTTATTTTCTTAGTTGCTTAATAAATATAGCTACAAAAAATTTTTGTATTACATCAAAGCTTTGACGCTTTTTATTCGACGACTCCAAATTACTCAACCTTACCTACGGTTTATTTTTGTTACACTTTTCACTGTGTAATAATTTTTTCAATTTATTATAATAATCTTACAGTGCTTATGTATGCATTTAATTCATAACTAATTGTAAATAATTAAAAAAATAAAATAATTTTCAAGATGTCGCGTCCGCAATCCTAAAGCTCTTACAGCCAACTACAAAGCCCGCGAAAGACTAATCCGTAAGCACTGTCCGAGGGATATCGTCCTTCCGCTCGAGCGCTAATGAATCTTCTTTCTCGATATCGCAGTTTTCTGTAATGGCTAATGGAATTAGCATTGTCTGTGTCGCGCTTCGTACGCGCGGTCATTGTGCACCCGGTAACAAGTAGCACCCCCATCATCTATAGCAGCGTGATGAGCATCCCTTACGCAACCGAGAGACGATCCAACTTTTTATTCATCGCGTTCATTCCTTATTTTTTTGCCTCCGCGACGCGATTTGTCTCGAGTTCCGCGAGAGAGCAGAGACGTTAAAGAGAGAGAAATGTTAAAGAGAGCGAGAGCAGAAATGTTAAAGCGTTGTACGTGTTAAAATCGAGAAGCCCTGTTTGCGCGCTCAATGCGACTCGTCGCAGACGGGCGCGGTTAAAATTTAAACGCACTTTCTTCGTAATTGAAACAGCTGCGAGATTCTCCGTCTTTTTTTATTTGCATCGCGCACCGATAAATGGAATATTCACGGGATCCATTAGAGCTTTGTTATATTAATAACACAGTGGGACCGTGTGTGCTTGACACACATTTGTGCAATTGCATTATGTGGCGGTGTAATTTTCAGAGCTTTTACTGCAATGAAGGTGTACAGCGAAATAATAAATTTCTTCAGATTATTTTATATTCCATTCAAAGTAACTGAAATCGTGCATATAAAAATGATACGTTTAAGAATGAGGTAAGGAGAGAGTTGTATCATGAAAAAAGCCCCTTACCGGAGAACACTAGCTATAATATATTTATATGCAGTATAAAACAAAGAAAAATAGATTTTTTTACCAGTTTAGGAAAAACATTTTTGTCTTCAAAACTAGATTAGTTGGTTTTGCTGGACTCATAAATTAGTTGCACCGAAGAAAGTTAATGTGATATACAGCCGCTCTCTATCATTTCGTGTCAAAGCGGGTGAGGGACGATCGCGGTGTTATCGGTTGGCGAACAACTGCGACGTCTCCGTTTAACCGCACGACACTGTATCTCCTCCGCCTATGTAATGAATAATCTACACCATTCTATATACTCTTGGCGACGCACACTGCGTATCCCGTGATAATCCGCATCGAAACGCACTATCCATTGTCACCGTGGGAATTGCGAATGTATACTGTTTCTCGCTACTCCCCTGAAAGATCTCTGATAGTATTGTGGTGTGGCTAGGGAAAGTAGAAATTTTTTTCAGTGCAAATTGTTTAATTATGTGAATTTTCTAAGTTAAAAGTGTGATATTTAATTTATAGAAATAAAAAGGAGAAGAGAAAACCTAATGAAATTCCGACGTTTTCACTCTGCACACTATAGGTTCTGCAATCTCTTTCATTAAATCAGAAAAAGGTGGGCGTTAAAATTTAGATTGACAAAGTCGCAGCACGCAAGGAAAAAGTAATTTTTCACGCAACGGAGAGAAGAAAAAGGAGCGCGCGAAGCACACCGGAAGCGGCCACTCTCCTAAGCGATGCATTCGATCGACCGCGAAAAAAGCTCGCGCAGAGAAAGGGAAAAGAACGGCCTTGCGCCGGCGCGAGCGAGAGGAAAACGAAAGCCCCCCGCGGTTCGTTACCCCGGGACAGGCCTCGTGCTTTATTCAAATATTCGCTCCCGGCCGATGCTTTCTCCTTCTTTTTTCCCGCTCCCCCGGCGCCTCCCCCGGCGTCTCGCCCGTCGCCTTTCTCGGCGGCTCGTTACGTAATCCGACTTTAGTGGCTCGTAAATTCGGGACGGCGCGCGAGCGGAAGCCAAACACACGGGGCGCTCCGTCGCCGAGTGCGAGAGCCAGACGGCAAAAGTAATCGCGCCGCTCCCGGCCTTTCTTCGCGGCCGCCGCGCGCTGCCTTCGATTTATTCCCCGGCGCCGATTCTTGTTGTACCTCGAGGCGCTCGACGGGGCGCTGCCGCTTGAAAAATGCGTATCGGAAACTTGCACACTCGATATTTCGGGGAGGATCGAGTAAGCTGTTCTTTAGGCCTTTTTTGCCCACGAACTATTGCGATCCGCGCGGCATTTAGGAGAAAAGCTGCTCCTCATAGTTAATTTATCTTCTCGACTCGTTAATTTTCTAATAAAAATCTTTGCCTCGTTACAAAATCCATAAATCAAGGTAATGTAACGGCAGCTTGACCAACAGCGATGTCTAAATGTTTGGCATCATTAATATTTTCCGGCGGATCGAACGTTAAATATTCAAAATATTACCGGCACGAAAATAAATTTCCAAGAAAAAACGCTTTATCACGAGTTTCGTAATAATGCCGTACAAGAACAGCGTTGTCATGACAAATCCTCCACTCAATTCCTCAATTTCGGCGAAAAGCAATCCGATCCATATCGTATATGTACCCTATCTCGCCTAAAGCAGCTCATAACAGTCGAACTCATGAATGAGTAAAATGACTCAGGAAAACGTATATCGCATCCCGCACGCACATGCAAGTCGTTGGGGAGGTACAATGGGCCTGGGATATATGATTGAATTTGCAAGGACGATCGACGGGGGCGGGCCGGGGCGGCCGGGGCGCGCGCACAACAGATTGGCATTGGCATCGCGGAAAGGTTTTCGCGTGACTATCGGGGAAGAGCCGGCGAGCATACAGCGGCGACGAGCCTCGCGCGCAGCTACGTGCCCGGAATGGGCGAATCCGACGGCTCGGGGTCATTACTGCCTCTCGCCGGCAGACAAGCAGACACGTTGAATCATTCAATAATATCGACTAGTCGTTCTCTTCTTTTCCCGGCGCTCGCTTCCGTATCTCTTTCTCTCTCCCCCGGCGGCAGAGTCGGCACCGAGATCCGCACTCCTTTTTTCGGCGCTCCTTCCTCTCCTATCCAGCCGATTCGGGACTGCGAAATTAGCTTGGCGCGCGAGCGACGGCCCGACGTCGGGCGGAAAATTGCTGGCAGGAGGCCGCGCTGTGACGCGATGAGAATTCGCCGCCCGCCATCGAGTGACGAGCTCGCGTTCGCTTAAGAGCTCTGGAATTTTAATACACCCACGCGGCTCTCTCGCACTCTCGTGTATATCGGTTTCGCGCGGCCCGGGCGTCGCGACTGCCGCTAATTTATTATTCGCTTCGGGCTCGGCGCTCCTCTATTTTCTTCGCTCCGCTACTCTTATTTAATCCTTACAGCGACGATATATTTCATCTTTGCAATATACAACGCCGAAGCCGAGAGCCCGGAGCGCGAGGAACGTTTAACTTGGTTTGCACATTGTAAATGGTCGATTAACGATGATCAATGGGTACTTGGCTGAAGTGAAAAATCGTTACGATTTTTTTATGTTTCCAGCGAAATAATTGACTTTTTTAAAAGTTTACATTATCTACTCAATTAAACCGCACTACATTGCAATTAACTCGACTACTTTTTTATTGACCTCTAAACCTTTTACGATAAATAAAATTGATTTACCAGGAGGTAACTATAAATACGTAGTTTTTTAAAAATAAATAAAATCTATTTGATGAAATATGACCGCTAATGGAAAGCATGCAGCGCACCGTAGAGCCATTTTGAACGAGTCATCAAGAGCATCTAAATTATTTTTGCGATAAAGCCCGATTAAACGGCTCTCTCTCGGTCGAAGCCGCGAAATTCCATCTTCCGTTGTGCGCGCGAGCCGCAGAGAGCGTCGAAATCGATTTCCCAAATGGAGTCTGAAATCGCGTTGGGCGGCGCTTTAAATCATCTCCCGGCCAATACAGCCGCGAGATCCCCCGAGCGATTACACGCTTCTTAAACCGGCGCAATTCCGGGGGCGTCGTTGGCGCGCGAGGACGTTTGTTAACTCGTCGCGTCCTCTCGGCTTCCTTCCGGGATGCGGCAACGACCCCGAGTGCGCGATCCCGGCGGCCCGGCCCTCCCGGGGCCGGCGCCCGCAGTCGCGGCTCTCCCCCGAGGACGCGGCCGCCGACGACTGCTGCGGAAAATTGCAGCGGCGACTCGCACGTGCCGCGACGGCCTGCTCTCGATAAATTCTGCCCCTATGCCGTCGTGCGCGATTTTTCCACGGATCGTAAAAATCTTGATGTGCTTGCTCCTGCGAAAAAGACGAGCTTCGTACCTATCAATTTTGACGCTTCGAAATTTTTATATTCTCGAGGTGTGATACGTGACGCCGTAAAAAGTCTTTTTCTGTTCAGCTGCCAAAAGGAGGATGTTTACTACCTTATAAGAATGAAATAGAATTTTTAGAAGATATTTTTGTGCAACCAATGCGCAAGTGGAATTTTTCTGATCAAAGTTTCTATCTTCAAGTCTCTACGTAGCAAATATTGCAAAAAATCAAGATTATTTTTATAGAAATTCGCCTCTTTTTTTACTTACATATTTTTCTTGTATTAATTATTCAATACAATTCATAGACGGTCTATCATGAATATAAACTCTGCCACTTATCGAATTTGATATTTCATACTTCGAGGGCCATGAATACAGATAGCATACCACTAGGCAAATACGTAGGAGTCGTAATTTTATTCTAGAACTGTTGAATCAACAAAACAAATTTAAAAATACTGCCTGCACAGTTCCGAGTACAAATAAATATTCCCTCGATCGCTAACGAGCGCGTTTGAAATTAAGGTCACGCTTTATTAAATTCACCGAGGCAAGTTCAATGCAGCGGAAAAATGCAATACCTCCGACATATTGAATTCTGAAAATTTATTAAAGTCGAGCAAATATTTCATAAAAATGCATTTCTCCGAAAGCTTTGTGCATTAATGTGCATAACTCGCTTTTATTCGCGGTGCGCCCGACTAAAAACAGAATGAAAATATCAGCATATAAATATTTAAAATTTTTAATATCATCCGTTTACCTCCATCATTGTCGCGAAAAAATCTAATAAAGAAACTCGATTGCAAAACGCCGCTCCGTTCGTTATTCAGCAACAATTCGAAAAAATAGTCGAAAGCCCTTTTCCCGCAGTCCGCGCATTATTACAAAAGAGCCCGGTGTAAATTACATGCTCGGTGTCAAAGCGCGACAGCAATTCCGCATCAGGCTCGCGTTGATGAGTACGGGCGCTGTCGGCGGCCGCAGCTGCGGTGGGCACAATACCGCCGGGGCGCAAAAGGGCGCAAAGCGCTGCGCAGCCTTGCGCGCGGATATTACGGGCTGCGAGTCGTTGCTCGGCGCCTGCGTGCGCGTCGCCGTGTTTGCGCGCGAGCCTGGAAAGCCGAGCGGCCGCGTGCGTGTGTACAGAGCCGCTCGAAACGGGGTCACGCGCCAATCGATACCGCAGGCCTGGCCGCATCTCCGCAACTGACCCGAGGATCGTACCGCTCGTGTCCTCGGTGCAATTTTAACGCGGGGCGGCTGCGATCTCTTCGGAGGCTTGGGCTCGGGAGAATATTTAGCAGCTAAGAAGCTGCCAGGGTCCTTGATGCATTATGCACGCTTTGATTTTGTGCCTCACGTTTCCGGGAAAAGTTATTTGCTTCAATTTGAGAAATCCTAAGATTTTGTCGCTTGTGATTTTAAATTATTAGGAAATTTTCATTACCCGTGTCCCTGAATAGTGTCTTTATGATAATCAAAAGGAGACTGATGAAATAAAAAACTTATTTTACTGATGTCCTCTCGTACTTAGCTATTTCAATATTAATTTCTGATCATGTTTAATCCAACGTTAAAAATGTTTTCTCTAAAATCATTATTTTTTCTAATTATTAAATACAAGCATCCAACAAGTGGGTGAGGCTGATCTTCGCAAAGTAACCAGCCTCATTCAGAAGTATTGCCGCTAGTTTCACGCAGGCCTGCAATAATCTCCTTTGAGAAAAAAATATTTCCCTGCACAAAGGCAAAAAAGAAAAGCTCTGAAAAGCTTGAACGGCCAACGACTTAATAGCCGAGCTCTTTTAATCGGCGCGAAGCCTCCGTCAGCTTTGTGCCTACAGTCGAACTATAGAGTTTGTCGGGCCAGTGTACACACAAGACAGGCGATGACGAGGTGCGCGCGCGAGGGAGAGAAAACATCGAGCAGCACATACAACAAGCTCTACGCTGACCCACGCCCAGAATTCCCCCACGCTAGAAGGATTTAAGTGCCCCCGGCCGGCTTTGATCTCCGGCGAGGCTCATGCGCGCAGCTCGGTCCAACGATTCAAAGCGAAAACTCGATTCTACCGCGGGATTTCTCTATTACGCGCTGGCGTGTGTCCCCCTCGCCTTTTTGCCGACGCCGGCGAAAATAGAGAGAGGCCGCGGCGGAAAGGTCGCCCGGGCGCTAATGGAATTCGGTGCGCGCACGTGCGTAAGCGCGCACGGCCTTCCGGAAAATCGCGTTATTCCGATACTTGCGCGGAATACGTTTATCGAGGAGCGAGAAGCGCTCTCCAATTTTTCTCTTCCGCCGCTCGTGCTAGCGGGATGTGCACGCGCAGCGCAATCGATTGTTTTACAGGCGACGAAACTTTCGTCCGCACGGAACGGGTAAATATATACCCGAGGTCGTTCGCTTTTAATTGCAGCTTCTGCAGCTCAAGGCGTCACTCGCCTGCGCCCGACGAGGAAGCCGCGCGTTGTCTGCAGTGTCACTGCGCCCGAGTTGCAAGTTTTACGCGCTCGCGAAATTCGGATTTGCAAAGCTCGATTCTCAATGCCCGGGGCGAACTTTCCTAGCTCGCCTCTCGCACGTGCAAGCGACTGCAAGTGCTCGGAAAACTTTACTTTTTCACTCGATCTCGATCTTTTCTCCTTATCTGTCTTACTATTTTCCCCTGCCGAAAGTTTAGATTCGCGCATAAAATTCTCATTTCCACGGAGGCAAATAAGGGAATTTCGATGATGGCCAGTTCTACCGTATTTTCCCAGTTTCAAAACAAAGAAATTTATCGTGTTGCAAACAGCGTGAATTGATTTTATTCGCATTTATATCAATCAGTAAACCGTTTCCATGTTATCTGCTTATAATGTATTTACATTTGAATTTGCATTCGAATTTACATTCGGATTACAGCTGCATGCCTCTTAATGTACACCTGCATGGGATTACTCATTCCGCTTGATAATAAATTTCGATTAAATACAAGATTAATTAAATTATTGATCAAAATTTGAGCAATGTAATAATTTTTTTCTCAACAGTTTCATTGCGCCCTTAAACGAGCAAAGATAAAAGTCAAAATGAAATCCGGTTCGTTGAAACTGCTACCTCTCAGCTGAAAAAACGGCAAAGTAAAGTACCAGCAGCACACGTAAAAACAATGAGAAAAATCTCAGGTCTCCGGTGAGTCTCGCTCGCGGGGTGAAACGTCTCGGTCAAAGGGGCTGGTGACCCATGAGCCGAAGGTTAGCGACGCCGCCCTCGACGCCGCCCGCGGTCACGGGGACGCGACAAAGGGACGTCGGCGGAACAAAAAAGCAAGGGACGAAGAGCCGACTCGCTTTCGGGCAATTAGGAACTTGAATTATAAAGAGGAGAGTAACTACCTGCGCGAGCCTTCGACGCGTGTGCGCGCCTTTCCCTTTGTTTTGATTGTCGCGGGCCCTCGCGACGTTTCGGGATCTGGCAAGGATCTACAAAAGAATCGCTAATTAATCGCCATCGTCGATGTTTCATGCGCGTGTGCATACGCGCATGCGTGTGTGCGAAAGTCCGGACAAAAAGTTCATTAGAGCTAGTAAAGTATTCGTTTGCCCTGCCTCTCTGATGTTTCCCTCTTTCGTACGAGGATATAGATGACAAAGTGATTTCGAGTCTTCGCTTCAAAGCATTCAAATGCGAGCGGGAAGAGCCTCTTTTGCGTTTTATGTGCATTTTATTTTTTAGTAATTGTAATAACAAAATGTATGAGTCACTTAAATATTGACGATATCGCCGTGTGCATAACATTTTTATTTCACAATAAACCAACGCTTATTTAGATAAAAATGTAATGCTGAGCGTAATTGCATATTATCATTTTTTCAGCAAAAAATATTTTAACTTTATTCAAACAAATTAATACTAAGGTAATTTTACTTAATTATAAGAGAGAAATCAGACAAGCTGCGCAAACTGGCGAATTAAAGCTTCTGCGGACCTAAAATTTTTGCCATTTCAAGCTTTCCTCCGTCGGCGTCTCGTGTAATCATGATTGTTAATTAGCCGCTACAGGTCTATGAACCCTCATCGGATCGTGAATCAGAATCGACGAGGCGAAAAGCGGCTGTTCGTTAGTCACCGTTAGAAAAATCCGATTCGAATGCCGGGTAACACAATTGCCGAAATTGGGGGTGTACCTGGTTCGTCGATCACAAAAGGTGACTCTGTGCTTTTTTCCAATTATTCGGGAGATTTTAATTTCATTAGAGAGCCTCACAATCGCCTATATTTCCCCATATACTGCTGCTAATTTCTCCTGTGCTTTTCAAAAGAGATCTCTTCAATATAGTAAAGGCAATTATAGCTTGAATGGTTAAATTAATTCCTTAACCTATAGTTCAAAAGATCAAAATTAAGGCTGATGAACTCATCACTTGGTCAATAACGCTATTCTTCATATCCGTAAAAGTGACGACCACCCAAAATTACCGAGCAAAAACGAATTGAAACGTCCATATTCCGTCGTCCCCCCTTATTTGACAGTGAACATTCGTCCGACCCACATATCCGCCTAACTTTCCGGGTCTCCTCTCTCCTAACGTGTCAGAGTGACGTAGCTCTGGTGCCCGGCCGACCGAGCGTACTCGCTCGTCCCTTTCAACTTTGCTCATCAGGCCGGTGCCTCCTTGCAGCCTAATTAAATGCCCGGGTTATCGGAATACCGCCCGGCGGCGCGCGAAAAGCCACGAGCCCAGGTAATACGTAACCCGCGCGAGCCCGTCGAAAGGCCAGGTGAACTCGCTGCGGGCCGGCCGATCGAATTATCCGGGGATGCGTGCCACGGCGTCGGGGGGCGCGCTTTTGACGGCGCTGACGAATCGCACCCCGTCGGCGCGCTCGGCGACCTTTCGACCCGCCTAATTTATGCCGCCGTTAGTCGCGCGGCCCCTTGAATTACAATGACGCTCCTTGCCTCGCGCGCCGCAATTTATCTCGCGCGCGATAAGCTACCGACGATAATTGCGAGGACCATACGGCCTAACGTAATAAACGAACTATTTATATCTTCCCATTAACGTTTCGTTAATCACCCCTGGTGTAGCAAACAATAATTCATACCACCAGCCGTTTTATTTCTGTACCGATGAAATTTCGGCGCAGTCGATGCATTATCGAGTGGACGATAGCGCAATGCAGCGCGATTCCCGAGGATAAAAACGTTCGATCGTAAAACTCGCGGGTCCGCGATAACTTTCCCGGAATCGGCGTTTCGCATTCGGAGCACGCGCTCGAACTTTCGCGGAGCTTTTCAGGGGGAGGGCGGCCTGTATAACCAAAAATAACGGCGATGGCTTCCATCGGGGTGCCGCTGAATACAAACCGACGGCGATAAAGCGTACGCGTGGGCATACACGGCAGCTCTAATGAACTTTGCCGGGGCACAGGCTCGCTAAGCTCGTCCAGTCTACGTCGGTTGCCTGCGCGGCTGGACGACATTCTCCGAACGAAAGCATGTTCGATACCATCCGCCCTTCCCTCCCCCGCTCCGGGACGTTAATTAGCTGGCCTAAATAGCGAGATGGTTTGGCGGCTGTCCTCGAAGCCAGTTGTTGCTTAAGATTTAGAGTCAATAAGTTTAGGCGATGTTTAAATAACCTGCTCGATTAACGGCTTCGCTCTTTTGTCCGAAGCTGCGAACGTTAAACTTTCACCAAGTGGGGTAAATTCGTTGCTTTTCTCGTGAAAGATTAATTTTATGGCTTGTCTAGTCTTTCTCATAAATAATTCTCAAAATCCGTAAGTAATGCTATATCAGCCTGATATTACTGATCTATAGCATTAGCACAAGAAAAGTGCACAGTGGATTTGTGCAATAGAAATATAATTTCAATAAAATATAATTACGTTTCGCAAAATTTTCTTAACGCCAATAAAAAAGAGACATTACAGCGGTACGATAATAGTGTATTTTATTCACAATCTCCTTAAAAGTGCTGTCCAAGGAAATTATCTACGCGCGGCAAGCCTGATTTATCGACCAAACGGCTGCAGCCGTAATTCTTGAGTGCGGTTTCAAGCAGCGTTGTGCCGGCCCTCTTTTTCGAGTCGTTTGCGCTTATCTTGTTCGCAGCATCGCCTTTTTTTCACGTCCCCGCCCTCTCTTTAAGCAGAATCATCGGGCCGCGTTTACCAGCGCAAACCTCGTTACCTCGTTGCGTCGGCGTTGATTAAACCGCGCGCCGCGCGTGAACCGTTTAATCTGCGCAACGGTACGGCCCCCTTCCTGGAAAAGTCTTTCCCTCAAACAGCTGGTGTTTTTCTAGTCGCTTTATAAAAGATCTCCGAATATTTTGCTCGTGCGCTATACATTTAGTGCGTTTCAGGAGGAGTACAGAATTGACCCTCTTTTTCACAAATCTCTAATTTGAGAGACTCGCAATTACGACGACTGCAAATTTCAATGGGCTTGGTGAAAGCGTCCGTTTTTTTTTAAGAACTTTGAAAATTAAGCGAAGGTATTTACGAAACAATTTTCCCTCATTACGAAAGCGTGCTTGCAAAAACAAGTCTGCTTGCTTTGAAATTCATTAGGATTCTAAATTTTATACCCAGAAAAGTCACCTAATTTTAGTGCCTTTGGATGGTGCAATGATTTTACGAATACTAATTGTAAAAAAGTATTTTAAGAAACAAAAACAATCATTTAATAATTTTTAAAATAACGTGCATCGATTTTCGAGATTTTAAAAGTAAAATGAAAATCGCCGCCCAAATTGCTACTTAACTACGTTTCAGCGAAAAAATAGTATCGAAAAAAGGTAATAAAGGAATATATGTGAAAAGAAATCAATAGCACGTGAACTTTCCATCTAACGAGCTAGAATTACCAAAGGTTGTTCTAGCGAATTTTAAAACGCTCGGCACTGCAATCCCTCTCTAACCGGCTTCATCAATCAAAAACTTTCCGGCAAAATTCCCACGCTCAATTAAAATCCCTTCGGGTCGCTCTCGCAGCTCATTCGTCGCTCGCGCGGCCGCGCGAAAAGCATGCACGCGCCGCCGGAAAATGGGTCAATTCTGTCATAGGCAATTAAAACAAAACGCATCGCCTCTCTTCCCACGGAGCATTTCCATTTTATTCTCCGTCCCCTCTTTCAGCCGCTGCTCCTCCTCTTTTTATTTCCGCGTGCGCCGGCGCTTGCCCGTCTCTCGGCTGGCATCCAGCTGGCGGCGATTAGAATCGCAAAGGCTCCCGGGGGCCTCGCGCGGATGAGCGGGAGAGGCTGCGCCGGTAGCCGCCGCGCAGTTCGCGCATTTCACGTCCGCGAGCCGTGCAATTATGACCTCGTCCCGGGGGCGGGCGCAGCGGCGCGCCTGATTTCTTCGGAGACGAGCGTGACGCTGGAAATCAACGAGGTCGATGCTAATGCGACTGGCCCGAGGCTAGGCCCGCGGTGAGCGCGATTAGCCTTGCTTCCAAGAGGTTTCGGTGTAATTACAAGTGGTTAGCGGTGAGATTACTGGCACCGACACGTGAGAAAGAACACTCGTCGTGTAATGCTGCAATCTTTTTTTCTAAATCAAACACTTGTTTTAATAATGACATATTTCTAATAAAAATATTCTAGCGAACAATTAATATTATTAGAGCAAATTAGTAGATGGATAGAAAAAAAATAAAATAGCATACTTGTAAGTTCGATGAAAAGAAAAAAATCGTTGGTGCAGAGAGTAAGTGAAATGTAGATAAAAGAAGATGGTGAAAAGGGAGGAAAAGGGAAGGAGGGTTAAAAGATAGAAAGTGTTTTGAAGAGGGCACCCAGGGTACAGCAAGCTCGAGTGATGCTGGGGAGCGAAGCAATTTTCTGCCAGGCGCAATTTCATTGGACTCGCTTTAACGAGTCGAGGGTCAGTCGTCACTGGCTCTCGAACCCTCGGGAAGAAGAAGCCAAGGAACTAGTAGGGTCAACTTTGATAAGAGTACACTGCTGGAATCTGATGAAAAGTTTCCTTTGATATGATGGAGGAAATATACAGGCCGCTTGAGCAGATGCTCTCTCCTCCATATTTTGAAGTATCCCTGCTGAATCTTTTCTAATGTCACCCTTATTTAAAATTCTAATTGAATTGCCTTACATCATTCTCTACGAATAAATAAATATCAAATAAATAATATTTTACAATAGTTTAAATAATTTAATTTTTTTCTGTGATATCAATTAATACGTGAACATGAGCATGTACAAACTATTTATCGCATGTCAGAAACAACAATTAATTTACTTTTCATCAGCTGCAATGTTCCAAGCTGCTTAAATTAAAATGATCTGCGATAAATAGCTCGAACAGTACACGAGGTAGCGATAAGGTCGCTTCATTAAGAAAAGTGCAAAGTGTAAATTGAAGTCGCTTGCCGTGAAAGAAATAGCCACGTCACTTAGAGTCGTGCTTTGACATTTTGTTCCAGAGGTGACGATGTGCAGCGATCGATCGAGCTGTTGGACAAAGTGCTCTCCGAATACGACGAGCACGAGCACGAGGTCGAGGGCGAAGGTGGCGGCGGTGGCGGCGGCGGCGGTGGCGGCGGCGGAGGCGGAGTCGGCGGACTTGCGACCGATTGCAGCAGCAGCACCGAGCCGAGCATTGGCCTCACGCCGGACGACGAGAGCCCGTCCTTAGGTGAGTCCCTCCGACCTCCACTTGCGCCGGCACTCTCGCCGGCACTTGTGCCACCCTCTCGCCTCCGCCCATTGTTGTTCATTTACGAGGCGACGCTCGAGAATGACCGACTTACCTGAGGCCCTCCCCAACCTCTTTTCAAATTTCCTGCCTCTTTTCACCCGGGCCGAACGCGCGCGGCGTCGCTACATCCGAAGATTAAAGCTCGGCCCTGCCTTTCATCTCTCGCCCTTTCATTTATCGCCGACATCTCCAAGTGAACGAGCTCAAGTGCCCCGCGATATTTACATGTCGAGGAGATCTTTGTTTTCATTCGCCTTTCCTTTTCGCGACAAACGAAGCGTTTCAATTATGTTCGACCCCAAACTTCTTTATTTCTTTTTCAATCTTTAAAAGTCGCGCGTATACGAAACTCTACGTTAATTCATATTTTGATAATTCTAGTTTTAAAATCAAAGTATTTAAATGTATTTAAAGCCACTTAACGTAATAGAGTTTCACTTGTAGGAGAGAAAGTTTGCCCTTGAGCCGGTAGATCGCGTCGGTTCGTACAATCCAAATTCAATTCAGCGAGCTGAAAACAATGGTGCGCGGCAAAGCTCGGCAAAGTCGCTGAAGAAAAGAGCGAAGGAAAGTCAAGGAGGGATGAAGGTGCGCAGCCAGTGAGACACCAGTCCGGTTCTTCCTTTGGCTTCCGCGCACGTAAAGCGGTCCGAGAAATCAGCGATACGTCGCGGGCGCGTGCATGAATTTGGGGAGGCGCGAGCTTGCCCGGCCGGCGCTGAAGCATCTTACGCTCGTAAGCGAGGCGAAAACGTCAAGCCGATGAATCGACTTTTTCCGGATCGTCGGCAGCGTCGCACCGAAAGAGCAAGAGGGCAGAAATTCGCCGTCTCTATCTGCCCCCGCTCGCTTTGAATGCGCCCGCAGACACGACGCTGACGGTGCACGCGCCGAGCGAATGAATAAAAGATTATAGCCGCGGCGTCGAGGCGCGCGCGGGCTCGCCCTCGTTACGCCCCGGGGAAAAAAAGAAACATCGGAGATCCATTCGCCCTCTCGCTCCCTTCTGTCGCGCTCGCTCTCACTGTTCCTCCTTTTCTTTTTTCCCTCGCTTTTCTCGCTTTTCTCGCTTTTTTCGCTTTTCTTACCTCCGTTCCTTGTGCAGCTTGTTCTTCTTTTTGCTCCCTTTGCAGCAGCTGCTTTTTGTTGCGCTACTCCTTTTTCACTTTTGCCGTAACTCGCGCGCTCTCGCACGAGAATTAGTGAACGGTTAAAAATTTAGCAGGCACTCGGGTGTTTAACGATAATTACAGTCGAGTTATCTTTCATTTTAATGAGCTACTACTTTATTAATCGGGCGATAAATGCAACTCGAAATATTTCACGCTTTTGGTTTATTTATGCCTTTACTTGAAATTCTATTGCTTTCTTCCCGTTCAGTCTCTTTTTGCGATTTTTCTTTTTCTTCGTTTTCTTAATCTACATTCTCTAGGGGTAGAGGGGTGAAAGTTTGCACTTCAAAGTATGTAAAGTAGGACTAAAACGAATTTATCTTCTGCGCTGAAAATTAACCCTATGATGGATGAACATGTCATTTTGACAGATCAGCCAATTTCATAAAAATAAATTTTTGCTTTGAATTAAAGTTATTTCTAAGTTAATGAAAATAAGAAGCATGAAAAATTGCACCACAAGAAAAAGGCATATTTATTAAAATAATTTTATTTTTAAATACAACGGTGAATTACTTTTATCAGGACATCAATCCGAGGACGACGGATACATGAGTATGAATGGCCGGAAAGCGAAGATGGCGTTGGTAGCACTACGACCAGTTCCGGATTGCCCCGAACCCCAAGATCCTGCTGGAGCACCGGCGCAGGAATTCCCTCCACCGCCCGAAGAGGCTGAACGAATCATCTCCACTCTCCTCCCCATGTAAGTATATTCTTTTTCATTCATAGTTCTCAGTCTACAAGAATTCAGATGTTTGTCAAATACTTATAAATGTTCACCACTGAAGTTTTTATTAAATAGCTATAATAGAAAACTATCTTCACCGCGTGTAGGTAATTTTTTTTAAAAGTACTCGTTTAAAAAAGAAAGAAAAATGAAGAAAATGAGGAAAACACCTTTGGAGTACCGAGCGTTTAGAGTAAAGTCTATGTGTTGATAGAGAGAACGAAGGAACGAAGGAAAAAACAAAGGAGGAGCAGGGATTTGGGATTCGAGTCGCAGAGAGTTTTCCTTCGGTCGAAGGTCGGTCTCGGCGTGAAATTGCCGCGGCGCCAGCAGCGCGACAGACGATTGCAGGAAATCGGTCAATGGAAGGAGGATCTCTCCGCCTCTTTCCATCTCTCTCTTCCCATCGTATCCGACTCGACCCCGGACACGCGACGGAGGAATTCGAACGAATTTCGCGCCAGCTGTCGCGTGCCTCGACGAGCAGGGTTCCGAGGAAGGGTTTCGCGCCGGGCGTCTCAAAGAACTTCGCCGAACTCCTGCACCCTCAATCCGTTGTTCCGGGGGAAACGCGCTACCATGCACCGAGTGCCGCGATTATACGCGCTTTTTCTCTTTTATTTCGCCTGGCTTAGTTGGTTAAAAGAGAAAACCCGGTTTAATTGATTTATTTTAAATCGAAATTGTATTTTTAACCAAACAGTTTTCACCTTAAAACAAATTAATTATATATTTTTTCTGCTAATTAAAATGCGATAACATTTTAAAGTACTAAATGGTAATAAATATCGAATCTGTATTTAAATTTTAAATTATTTCTTTTGATTTATTATTTAAGTACTTATTTCCTGTGAAATACTATTTATTAATAATACTTATTTTTGAAACTACGTTTTTCATTATCTTTGTATAAATAAAGCACTAAAATGAGTTTTTCTTTACCGTATCTGAGTCATAATCTAAGGCGGCGTCGTCGTCGTCGTCGTCGTAGTAATATTTGGGTTCACTTGTAGCTATTTCAAGAACTACTTCAGCCAATACTTGTCGTGAATTATCATTTAAAATAGATTCTTGAAACGAATTTAAATCAAACAGTCGCGACCAAAAAGACTTGATGGGCGTCGAAGAAAGTCGAATTTTTCCACAAAAAGTTTCGTGAAAAGTTAAAAACGCAATGAAAACTAAAACCAAGCGTCCTAATTTCATTTTGAAATTTAATTAAAAAAATGTACTTTGAATCGGTAAAGACTACAAACTTGAATAATACACTAAACGTCTAGCGTTTGAAAAGACTAGTATTTATACGAAACGAAATTTAATGGCAATCCTGTGCGTACGTAAACATGTTTTGTGAGAATGTACATTTAAAATTTACTTCACAATAACTTATTTTACGTTTCCGCGAATCTATTTATTCTATTGTCTATTTATCACGCATCGTAAAAAATTGAAAGAAACTCATGTTAAGAAAAGAAATTTCTAAAATTTTAAGGAAAATCTCATTGTGAAAAGATTTTCGAAAACAAACTTTAACGCTTCCTGTTCTTATCAAGCTGATTAAGAAGAGCCTTGCACTGTTCTTCGAATAACAATTACGAGAGCCCTCTTTTTGCGAATTTCGCCGATAAATTAGAAACTCCACGTTCAGTTCCCATCTGGCTGTTAAGAAAAGGGTCTCCCTGCTTCGCGCCGAGAGAGCTTCCTTCCCACTTCCCACTTATCTAAAGTAATTGGCAGGAATCGCGCGCACGCGCTCCGGGGGTAAGCATAAGCAATTTCAGTTGCGCTATCTCGCGGCCCGCTCGCCGCTCGCCGATTACGAACAATCAAACTTTCCTCCCCGCGGCGCCGCCTGCCGGGTCCGCGCAACGCGAGAGCTAAAGCGCCGGGGGAAAGAGAGAAAAGGCGAGAAGTAAATCAATCGTCTGGAGGTGCCGATAACGCCCTGGGATTTATTCGCAATCGCCCGCCCGCGCCGTCGCGCCGTTCGATTCCATTCGAGGAATGCTCAATCTCAATTCGTGATTAGTCGGAGCTTTTTTTAAGGAGCCGACTAAAAAGATGGGAAGGACAGTGTCTTTCGAGTAAGCACCTCGGATAAATGCCTTTCATTATCGTGCACCGCGGTCCGCTCAGCACAAAAAGCATATTTAAAAAGGGGATTTACCTGCATGGAAAATTTAAAAACGTCTTTCTATGCCCATCTGTTTCTACTTACAACTTGAAGAATCATTAAAATAACATCATTACATGAGTATTAGTCTAAATTGAATTTGAAATTTTGTTTACGTAGATATGCACGAAAGTGAAATCTGCTTGTACTTTAAGTAAAGTAAGTGACAACAAAATAAAGTGCTTTCATTAAAAAGCAAGCAAAGCCGCGCAGATTGCCCCGCAAAAAAATAAAGAAATCAATTAGATTTTCCAATCCTCGCGAATAATCGAATAAAGACTCAAGGAAAAATATTGAAAATGCAGTGCACGATCTCTCAGGTTCGCCGGGTCGCCCCCGGGGCAAAATCGCATTTTAATGGAAAAATGCCGGCGATATAAATCATCCCGGCGCGCTTAATGGCATTTCGACGAATCGGGCATGAAAACCGTCTGGATGGGAAAGGGCCCCATCCGCCCTCTCTGCTACGTTATATAACCATTGCGACTTTAACCCTCCTTGCGTTCATAATTGCCAATCCGATCGCGCTCAGTCATTCGGAAGCGGACGTACGCTCCGCTGGGAAATTCATAAATCGGCTCGCCGACTGATATATTACAAGTTGCACCAGAGAATTAACAGCGATGCGGATTTAGATGTCGGCTTCGGCTTGTCAAAGCCACTCGCCCGTGATCGCTATCGAAATTATTGCTTTAATCATCCGAAATGGTGACTTGTTGAAATTACTTTTTATCGCTCAAATTGCCGAGCCGAGCGGTTTAATTTATGGCTGCGATGCAAAATGGCACTATGTCTACAAATTAAAATGATAAATCATAAGGGAATTGTGCAGTGCACTTTTAATTAGTAGTTTCGATTTAGCTATGTTTTTTTACTAAGATTCAAAAAATCATTCAAACCTCAAGAAATATTAAAAATATAGTCATTTAATAAAATTATTCACACAAATTATTGGCTTATCGGCTAATTACTCCGCCATCAAATATTCCAATTCATGAAAACTGTACGAAAAGCCAAGAAACGGCAATTTTCCTAAGGTATTCGCAACGGAAAAAAGGAAGAGTGCCCAAGTCAAGGCTAAAGGCGCTCAGTCGATTAAGCGGAGCAGGGGTCCATTGGCCTTGCGAATTATTAACGTATAGCTCTCGGAATTGGCCGCTTCTGAGGGCGAGTCTCGCGCTACCCAATAGCCTATACCTCCGTCTGCGCCTGTTTCGCTCAGTCCGCCGTTTCCTTTGTTGCAGGGTTTCTCCCGGAAACTCGTCGAAGAGAAGTGGCCAGCAGTCGGGCCGCCGAAGTGGCCGTCAGCAGTGGATAGCTGCAATGGACGACGGCAAGCGTCAAGGACACGCCGTCACCACGCAAACCACCCTGGTGAGTTTCCTCATTTACCGACTCCCTCCTTTGGCGAGCCGCGGGCGCGTCTGCTCTCCCCCCGTTCTCTTTTTCGTTTATTGCCCAAAGTGGATTTCCACAAAAGACGTTTGTCGATTTGCGCTGTGGCTTTCGTCCGTGTTTAACACTGCCAGCTTTGAATGAGAACCGGCCCTCCCACAACTTTGCACAGAAAAGCTTCTCTTAAGTATACAGTCGACTCTTTTGTTCTCCGGTAAATCGATAATTTTTATTCATATACGATCTTTTCAATGAAAATTTACCGTCAATGAGCTCCGCTCGCTTAACTCCCTTCCCTCTCCCGATATAATAATCTACTGTTTATTACTTTTGAATTTTTAAAGAGTCAATTTAAAGTGATTCATCGACAGCTTACGGTTAAATAATCCAGCGCATTAAGCACAATACAAGGCAGAGTTACGTAACAATGAATCGCGAGTACTTTCGGACTAACGGGCGCAATTATTCGAAACTTTCCGGTCACATCCCCCATAATCCTCATTACAGTCTTTCCCCGCTGGCCAAGTGGCCCCTCGATCAATGAAATCTTTTCATCGGCGCGCGTTCCGCCGGGCTGTCTAGGCCAACTTTCCAGCCGGAGTCTCAACTATGGTATTTACGGTCAATAAACTTTTGAGCGAAGTCGCGCAGGAAGGAGGGCCGCGTCCGCTTTAGTTGGGCCAACAATGCCACGGGACTGTGCATGCATAGCGGGGGACTCCTCCGCCCGGCTCGCTTAACCTTGTTTAACGATCAAGCTTGCGCGCCGCGGCGACTTCCACCTGCTTATTGGCCGGCCGATCGATGCGTCGCGCGCCGAGTTTTGTTTGCTCGCAGCCACGTCGAGGAAGGCTGTTATAAAAGCGAGCCGTAAGATTCCGCGCTTCGTTTAAAATTCACTCGATTGCAACGCTATGAAGTGTAAATAAATTACGCAGCCGCGACTTTGACTTTATTTGCTCCCGCTTCCGCTTGATCTTCAGCTCGTCGATAAAAGAATTCTTTTGGAAACTTTGTCATTACGTCAAGTTAGATAAGAAATTCACTTCTAAAGTTTTATTGTAATTACTACTTTAATGAATTGATACTTACACTTGCGTACTTTTAGAGCTCGTAAAAAAAGTAATTTCGAGTCAAGTAGTAAAATCCGATTATGGTCAGCCTATCCAACTGTCGTACAAATATCGGTAAATACCTTTAACTTGAAAATCTAGTCGGTAAAAAACAAATAAGGTCGACAAAGCATGTCGTCTCGCCATTGCGCAATGCGAAAAGCACGCCGCTTAGAATAATAAAGCAGTAGAAGCAACGCCGTCAAGTTTGCGTACCGTGAGCGCTCGGTAGGTGATGGCGGCCTTTCGGCGTCGGCGTTATTAGTTTACGTTCGGCGGGGTGGCTCCCCGCTAAAAGCCACTAAAAGATCGCGCCTCGAATCGATTCTTGAGAGCTTTCCCGGGTTTGCTGCACTCGGGCGACAGAGAGAGAGAGAGAGAGAGCAGACAAGAAGTCGAGCGAGCGGCTCCGAGAAAGCGGATCTCCCGCGCGGACGCGGCATTATGCTGCGCGCGTGACGGCCGCTTGACACGACAGCTTTAGCGGGACTTTATCGTGCGCGAGACACTCGATATTTTCTTCTCCGATTTGCCGGGGCGATAAGCTTTCTCGTAGCTCATTTGCTTTTCAAGCTGCGTTATACAGTAAATTTTCTTATGCTAATGGAGCAGTTTATTTGGTGAATAGTGATTTAATTTAGTTGGAATACCTTTATTAGCATAAAATTGTTTTTTTTTCTCTATTATGAGTGTAGTTTAAATTCAATCCATTTAATTTAAACAAATTTATAAAAAGTAGTAAACTATTTATTATTTTATTTTATTTTATCCAAAATTACTTCATTAAGCAGCCTTACTACTTATAACTGTTAATTGTTCTTAAATAACGTATTTATTTATCGTATCTTTTGCAATCTATTTATAAAATTTTCCGGACTTTACCGGAAAAGTGGTATCTAACGAGAATGAAATTTTAGCCAAAGACGAGGCATCAGCGGCCGTACGGCTGGGAGAACGGCGTGGTCGTGGAGAGCGGTCGGAAGGCCGAGCCGTTCCGCTTGGCCGAGCCTCCGAGTCCGCCGAGTAAATTCGCCAGTCTGCCTTACGACGGCAAGGTGTCCTTCAACTGGATAGCGCCGCGCGGCACCTCGGGCGGCGCGAACCACCAGCAGCTCCCGGCGGACAGCAACGGCAAGCGCCGCCAGTCCTCCGAGGATGGCCTCGAGGACCTGCGGCAGTCCTCCGAGGACGGCCTGGACGAGGAGGACGAGGTGGGCGACGAGGACGACGGGGACGTCGACGAGGACGACGAGGACGCCGACGGCGAGGACGAGTCGAATCGCCCGAGCCCGGAGAAGGAGCGGGCCGCCTCCGCGCACAATAATCATCACCATCACCACCATCACCACCACGCCGGCTCGCGCAGACCGCCCAGACAGACCGAGATCACCAAGTCTAGCAGGTGCGTACTTTGGTAGGGCGAAATTCAGGGCTAAAGCGTCTTTCTCATTGCATGCGCGGCGAGATTAATTACCTAGGCTCGGTAAATGAACATTTTAATAACGAGAGTCTACTTAGATAATGGAATTTCATTGCTTATGCTGTTCAACCAACACCTTAATCCCCAAAATAATGTGGCCTCAAAGCTACATTATTAACGGTTCGGCAACTTAAGCAGCTTTGTTTGACGTGTTATTTATTTGGCTTTCATACTTGTTGCATCGGATCTATTGCGCTTAACATTTCGGCAGAATTAGCATCGGATAATAACGTGTTATTTATTTATACATACATAATTTTCCTCTTGCAGTATTCAAATATTTTATCAAATCCTTCACAAATGAAAAGATGAAAAAAATGTTAATTTTTACCAATCGCCTAAAAAGAAAAATTAATTATTTATTCAAAGAGCCTATTTAAATATTAAAAAATGATTAATGTACATAAAGTTTATTATTGAAGAGAACACGAAGGCGAAGTGTACAGTCTATACTCGCGTCTGACCAATAGCCGATGTTACTACTTACATTGAATCTGTCTAAAAAATCTATACATTTGTGCGCACACGGCGCCAGTCGCGTAAGAGAAAATCGATACTAAGTACATAAATCGATGTAACTTGTGAATAGCGTGGAGGACAGGCTGCTGATGAACAACCACCAGAGCCGCAGTCAGGGCGGCAGCGTGGGCGCCGGCGGCTTGGGCCTGAAGAACGGCGGCGGGGCGACCGCGCGCAGCGTCGGCGGGCGCAGCGCCGAGCGCTGCCGGCGGCGCAACAACTCGGACTCGTCGGAGGGCCGGTTCTCGCGCAACAGCGAGTCCGAGCGCTCGTCGATGCCGCGCTCGAGCTCCGTCAGCGTCGAGCGCTTCTCCATGCGCGCCAACTGCGACAGCTCGGACTTCTCGCGCGCCAACTCGACGTCGAACGAGCGCTTCCACTCGGACTTCTCCATCGCGGTGGCGAGCGCCAGCTCCAACGACCACGTGAGCGTCCCGACCTCCGACCCCTTCTCCATCCGCAACCTGGACTTCGTCTCCTTCAACCTGCCGCACGCCGACTCGAGCGAGCGCTTCTCCGCCCAGACGTCGGACCGGTGCTCCGAGGAGCGCTACTCCGAGGTCTTCTCCACGCGCAACTCCGACTTCTCCACGCGCAACTCCACCGACTTCAGGACGCAGTCCGAGGAGGAGCACTTCTCCGACGACTCGCTCGAGGAGCTGCTGCCGCCGCCGCCGGCGCTCAGCAAGCGGCACAGCATCGCCTGGGAGGTGTCGCTCGACGACGATCCGCTCTACGTGCCGGGCAGCACCAAGGTCGTCGGCAGGAGGAGGCGAAAGAGCAGCGATGTTTCCAGTTAGTTCAACTATTGCTAATTTATTGCTAATTTATTGCCAATTCACCGTTTTATGCAATTTTTCAAAATCAAAACTTTCTTATATTCATTCCACAATTATGCTCTCAACTTTCAAATATCATTGAAAATCGATACTTTCTACGTCATTCATGTGCTAATTATACTGTTCTTTATTCATACCGAGTTCTATACATTGTCAAATATTCATAATGAATATGTATACGCGATGCTGCTATTGAAAATCATATTGATGCATTTAAAACAATGCAAGTACAATTTCAACGTTTTAAAAAAAACCGCTGCGTTACAAAATAAAAATTTTAAGGTATTTAAAAGCATCTAACAATGGCACGTAATCTTTCAGGTGTTGGTTCAGCCTCGAAACTTCGGGACTTTGACGACTGGCAGGATCCGCGTGTCTCAACGACGGACGACGACTTGGTCTCGCCGTACTCGGATTCTTCGACGAACGATTTGGACCAGTTGCGCCCGCAGGACCTCAGCAAGAACGGCACCTACGTAATTCGCCGAGGCCGCAAAAAGGAGCGCAAACAACTGCCCAAGTCCTCGCCAACGAAGAGCCTCGACGACGAGACGGAGGACAGCCGATTAACGGAGGTCCGCCGGTTCTCCAACACTTTTGACAATATCAAGAGCCTGCTGAAGGAGAACAGCAAACTCGAGGGCCTAAGCGAGCCACCTTCCGAATTCGCCAATTCGCAGCAGACCGTCTCGCAGCCCGATCTGGTGCACGCCGCCTCCTCCCCGCCTCCCGCGGATAATCGAAAATCAATTCTCCGGGAGCCCGCGGAGCTTCCCGCTTCCAGCGTTGACGACAAGCCCAAACACGAGGAGCAACACAAACAACAGCAGCAGCATCAGTCGCGACAGGATCCCGAAGACGACGAGCCCATGAAGATAACCAGCTTTGCCGAACGAACGAAGGAGTGCAACGGTATCACCATCACCACGTCCAAGAGCCTGGACGTCTCGAGAGCCGTACACCTCATCGTCGACGAGGTGCCGAACCGGAGGTCCATCAACGACCACCACCCTCGCCTCGAGTCCAAGATCCCGGTGAATCTGCTCATCGAGGACCAGATAGTGAAGAAGGCGCTGAACGAGAACCGCCGCCAGCTGGAGAAAGTCAGCGACGCGATCAAGGAGATCGAGAGCGTGAAGAACAGCGGCGAGTTCGTGGAGCCGAAACGCTGGCGCAACGGCGACTTGCGCACTGCCTCGAAGAGGAACAGCTTCGAGCAGGACAGCGGCTGCGAGAGGAGGCTCCTCGACGTCAGCTGCTACGACGGCCGGCAGCCGCGCAAGCTGCAGGCGCCGCAGCCGCCGCAGCCGCCGCAACCGCCGCCGCACGCCACCGACGTCACCGACGCGGCCAACAAGACCAGCGAGGCCGAGTTCGACCGGCGGAGGATCAACGGCGGCGACATCTACTCCTCCGGCAGGAGGACGAGGCCGGCCGATCTCGAGAATCACAAGAACGACACGAAGCAGATCGAGAACGTGATTGACGCTATACTCGAGGACTCAAAGAATCCGGACTTTCAGGTACTTCGTTTTAATTGCTTTGCCAAGCTTTACGTGTGCAAGTGAATGCCCTCAACAAAAGTATACAATCTAGAGTACTTTTGTGCAATCAAACCACAGCGTACTGTGTGGCTAATAATGTATTATAATGGAAGTCTGAAACGCCTAGAATTTTTAACGATCAATGTGTCTCCTTACATTCGACGCTTCCAGCGCATAAATAATGCTGCAGTAACAATGCCGTTATGGTACTGCATGGCGCGTTGCCTTGGAAACAGCGGCACACCGTCATTGCTATCGGCGAATCTATATTCAACGAGCTTTTATCGTAATATGCGGAAAGACGCTCCGGCGCACGCGTGTGCATTCGAATAAAAAGTATCGCGGTAATGGTGAAAAAAAGGAAAGAGGGAGAAAGAGGTGGGAGGGGGCGGAATGAACGAGGGAGCTTCGTTACGCGATGGGGTGGCGCGAGAGCTCGTCGATATTCGCCGACTAGCTCACTCGTGGAGAGGCCAACGAGAAGCTCGTTAATCATGCGTCGCAGAGCCGCTGAGCCGATCGCGCGCGCCGAGCTCCATGGCGCACGTGATTCTCTTCTGCGCTGTGGCTCTTTAGCGCCTCTCGCTTTATATCGCCTTTCCTTGGCTTAGTCAGCCCCGCAGCGCTTCTATAACTTCGAAGCGGCTTGTTTGCATGAATTCGTCTTCTTTCATAATGGCGCTGTCAAGCCTCGCTTCAAAATCTAAAGCAATGTCTATCGCTTCATTTTTCTTCAGTAATTTAGTTAATACGTCAGCTTTTTATATTAGCTATACGAAGACGCTGATGTTCTGCTGGATTGTATACTTTTAATTAAACTGTAAAACGATGCAAATAATCAAAATATAGCTGTACATATTTGTAATGCACAATTTGAATACATCTAGGTGAGTGTGGAGGTGCTGGAGTTTCCACCGCTGCCACCATCGCCGGTCGAAGAGGCCGACGAAGAAAGCTCGGACGTAGGAGGCTCTGGGTGCAACGGAGTTTCCGCGACGTCGGGCAGTGTCATGGGACCTGGAAAATCCAAGGCGGGACACACGAATCGCACCATGGAGTATAGGCCGCGGGTGCCGCCTCACCGAGGAATTAGCCTTGACTCCTCCAAGGACCACCAGACGGCTTCCCTCAACACGAGATCCATGGATGCGGGATACTCGCGTGGTCGCAGAACCGCAAGCGGCATTAACGCGAGGCGGGAGGTTTGTATTTTTTTATCTCTAATCCCGGTTTAACTATAAACTTTTTTAGTCGAATCTCAAAAGTAATGAGCAATCAAAAATAAATACAATTGAATCTCTGAATAATCAAAACCAGCCGGATTCGACGAATTTAGCGACGCATAAATTGTGGAGTCCGAAAAAAAGAAAGAAAGTTTTGAAGACTCGCGGTAACGCACTTTGAAGCTTTCGACCTAAACGTTTTTCCAGCTGAAGATAATTTGGCTCTTCGTAAAGTATTAAAAGCGCTTGTTGGTACAAGCGCACGTCAAGGGGAAACGGAGAAGACGGCGAGCAAAGTAAAAGTGCTCTCGAAGAAGCGCGCCGCCGCTGGTTTCGCCCAAAGCGCCGACGGATAGAAGCTGCGAGGTCTTTAAAACTTTCCAAGCGACGAGTGCCGCCGCGACTCTCCGTTCGCAAATAAAGCGCGAGGCCGAATTCCAGGACCGTCGGAGCTTTTATATCCCCTCGAACCTGCGGGCGAACAGTCGTAACTGCTACCATCTCGCGCGAAATCTAGATGAGCTTGTGAGCCGCCGCGCGAAAGACCCGACTGGGACGATGACGCGACACGATCGTTCGATTCCCTCGAGTTTCCGCAATTTTTATGGCTCTTCGGATTTTACTGTCTGGATATTATTTTATTTAGTACATGTTTTTCTCTTTCCTTTTCACTAATGTTTTGTGGCAGTTTATTAACGAATTGATTAGTTCAGTGGAAGAAGTACAATGAAAACAAGTCTTGCAATTAAAAGAAAATATACAGAAAATCACGCGCGAAGTCTTAGAAGAACCTAGATTAGCATAGAGTCGAGCGTGGTAGAAAAGAAAGGAAGAGTCCCTGAGTGCTTTCTTCAATTTCTCTCATTTTAATATTTAAATCTATAGTAATTTTATATATTTATTTCAGACTATATTATAAGAATAATATTACAATTATGTACCCGCTTTGTACATATAGCTACAAAATTTTCCATATCGCTGGAAAAAAACAAGCCTGCAAAAATACGTTTAGTTAATCAAAGAAGCCATAAGAATTGCGTATCGCGAATGTAAAAATTGAAAAAAAAACGAGTAAAAAAACGAAGACCGCAAATGCAGAAGTGCACACCTTGCCCTTACGCCAGCTCTGTTTGTTCTTCTTATTGCGTCTCTTTTGTTACCCCGAGCTCTTCGCTCCTCTTCCCCCTTTCACTTGCTCGATTCTCATTTCTTGCTCCGAAGCCACCGCCTTCGTTATTTTCCCTCGCGAAGTTTCCCTTCTTCGTTCCGCGTACTTGCAGCCGTGCGTTTCTTTCGCCCTTCCCGATTGATGTTAGCGGTTACTGTGCTTCAACTGCGGAGCAACGTATACGACCGATGCAAGCGCGTGACAGCGAAGTGCATTGTTTTACGAAGACAAGCGCTGAGAACTTCGGTTCGTTCTCTCGGTGAAAATCTTGATTTTTCCCTTCGGCCTTTTACTTGTTCTTTCATTGTCTTTCTTTTATTGTTCAAATGCGGTGAAAAAGAATTTAATTTATCTCAATGTTCAGCTTGTTTTAATCTTTTACATCCAGTAATAATTGTAAATGTTCATTTCTAAATTTGCATAATGCAATAGTAGGAATAGACTTTATAATGGATTTCGCAATAACTACTTATATTTATTACTTATATTTTGAACAAATTTCTTAAAATTCTTAAAATAATTATATTTTTATATAGTTAGAAAATTAAGAAATTTTAGTAATGACAAAACAGTGAATGTTTCATATATGTTTGTTCCTCTAAGTTAACCGAGATATTAATTTCATAGAAGAATAATAAAAATTCTACAAAAACGAAATGTTGTATATTTAGAACATTACGAAGAAATAAAGCAAAATCAAACGACATCTTTCCACGTCCCAGCCCCCGTAGTACGAATCAATAAATCGCTCGGCTTATGCTTCCGCACGTAAATGAGAAAATCGAAGAGGGCTGCGCGCAATCTTCTTGAAAAACAGTGGAAAATTCGCAGAGTGTCGACCTCTTCAGTTGTTATTGAATCGGGAATCGAACGAGAGAATACGAGAACGCGCGCTCAAAAAAGAACCAAGAAGATACAAAAAAAGATTTTTTTTCAAGCACTTAACCAGTTGTGCGCAATGAAATTCGGTCTAAGAACAGTGTAATATTTCCGCAAGCTACTTCCCCGTTCACGTTTTGCAACGATTTCGACGACTGAGAAACACTCGACAAACCCGCGATGACGGAAGAACGTGCGAAAAAAAAGTATAAGAGGAAGGATGAACGGATTCGGCGAATGTTTAACGAGCGAACGGAAGACGATCGAGAGCCCAGTGAAAACGAATGCGAGAAAAAAGACCAGACTTCGTTTTTACGCCGAAGCACGAGTAGTAGTCTCTTCTTGGCGAGCGGCTGGGGGAAAGAATGGAGTTGAAAAAAAGCGACGGGGAGAAAGAAGACGATGGAAAGTACGAGAAAAACAAAGGGAGGGAAATTGGAAGCACTGAAAGTTTTCATTAGGGATATTGGCGCTTTTTCGTAGGCGGCGGCGAACGAAACTCGGGAGTTTTCGAATGCGCGCTAAACCTGGAAGCGGCGATTGCTAAATTAATAACGGCCCCGCGAACGATAAGGGTCGGCGATCATTGAGATGCGAGGAGCCGACGAGAAATCGCTTTTTTGCGCGCCTTCAGTGGCTGCCCGACGAAGCGTCTTCATTTTCTTTATCGCGGGAAGCTTTTGACGATTTTATTTCGATCAGGCGAACAAAACGATATCGAAATTTTGCGTTCTTATGCGTGCCATTGAAAATTTGATTAATTCGGTATTAAAACGTCCCAGATGGCGGAAGTAATTTCTTACTACTTGAAAAGTTGAGATTGGAGTTTTCAGCAAACTAAAACCGGACGAAGAAAGCCATAGCACGCGTATTGCGCGAGCTTCTCGAATTTGAATCCTCTACCGAGTGCACTCTTCGGAACAATTTTAAAGTTTCCACGAGCTAACTTAGAAAAATTTGAACGTTTCACTAGCAGTCAAAATATTTACCTTGCATTATAAAGCACTTATAAAAAAAGTACTAGAATGAAATTCATTGTAAAAATGCTACAACTCCAATAATTTTTATATTGAAGGGGATAAAATTGAAACGCAGAACTCCGAAAAGTAAATTTGAAGCACGCTGTTCACATCGCCCTCCCCGCGACAAACCTCACCTCGCCACCTCTCAATCGCGGTAGACTCCCCTTCGACAAACACGCTTTTTTCCGGGGCGCCCACCGCAGTTTATCATCCCCGGAGCAAGATCTCCCCACACTTTATCGGATCATGCAAAAAGCGGTTTAGCGCCTCCCGATCGTCGCGACAGACGGAGAAATACGCCGCATAAATTCTCGGCGGCGATCGCCGCCGTCTGGGAGGCGCGCGTATACCCCCGCGCATAAACGTCGGCCGCCGATATCGCCCAGTCGTAAAGCGACGAGGGTCGATGCGCCGATTTCGACCGACGCCCGCGACTTTTTAATTAAATTAGGCGACCCCCGGAGTTGCTCTCGGGTCACCGGTACAACGGCGATCGCTGCGGAGTCGGCACTGCGAAATTGCCGCGTGCGTGCGCGAAGATAAGTCGCTGTCATAAATCAGAGGAGACTTATACTTTCCTTTGTTTCGCTTTCGAGTGCCCGGGAATCGTTAAATTTTACAGATTGCGTTAGATGCGAAGGCTTGCGATTTTATAGCATTTCCTTTAGTATTTCTTACTTTTATTGCAAAATTTCGAATAAAGATTAAAATTCCAAATTTCCATCAAGATTTGTATTTTCTGATTAATTGAAAAAATTGCAAATAAATGAGTAAACTGTAGCTCTCTTTCTAGCTTAATGATTTAGGACGTAAAATATTTCCTTCCAACGTATTTAAAATAATTGATGTCAAATAAGTAGCTCATTTAAACTACTAGATATAAATTACACTTACAATTAATTTTCGAACAGTTATTAAGGATTAGTACTATTACAGCTTCAAATAACGTAACAAAAACGTCTGGAAAAGCAATGTAATATAAAGTCAAGTACTAGAAGAGGATAAACAAACAATCGTAAAAAACCAAAGCCACAGCACCATAAAAGTTAGTAAAAAGCAAGCAATGAGAGGCTAGTGCCTCGTTACCGCTGCGCTTATTAGTCAAAACTATGGGCGCAGAATTCGGGCGCAATAAAAATCCGCAACGAACTACGGGCTCTCGTACTCCGCGGCGCCATAACAATGAATTACGGCGCAATAATTATAATCCATCTCGCCGACTCGGCCGTCGCCTCTCGCCCGCGAGCTTTATCGCTCGATTCCTCTTTCTCTCTCTCTCCCACTCCCTTCCTCCTAGTGTTTCTTCTTAATTCGTCTGCCGTACCTCTCTTTCCCTCTCGCCTCTTCTCCTTTCCACTCGCGCGCAATTTCGCTGAAAGCCGCGGGACCGACCGCCGAACGGCGAATATACGACGGGAGAAAGTGCGAGGGAGGGGGGAGGGAACGGCGGGGGATGTGAAAAGGAAAAGGATTAAAAAAAGAGCGGGGAAATGAATGGATTGTTTTACCTTCCTTTTTCCGGCTTTGCTGCCTTTTTTTCGTCTCTCTGCCTCAGCTACCGGGCGCCTACCTGAGCCCCCTATTATTTAAATTTAGTTTTAACCGGAGCTTGTACCTTGTATAGACGTGTTATTTTGCCGAAAGCGAAAAATTGAAAAGGAATAATGCCTCGCGTGGAGGAACAATTTTTTTTTCGTCGTTGAATGCATGAGAATTGCGGGGAATGTAAAATGTTTTAAACGGAGAGGAGATATTCCGAGATGGGAGTATTGCTGCAATTCTGGCTTTTCAAAGGAGAGCTTTTTGCGAATTCTTACTGCGCCCTTAGATTTTTCCGATTGTAGACGCATTTCTCAAGATGGGAAAGGTCTTATCCCCCACATTTTTTTTATTCCCTTCTTCCATAGTCGATCGAAAAATATCGCCGAGTACTAGATCACACCGATTGGCTTCTACGGCACTTCATTATTGTATTACTGCATATGGAAGATTTGGAATAAATAAAAACAAATCATCTTAGATAAACAATGTAGTTTTAAATCAGTGTATTAAATATAATGAATTTTGTCAAATTAAATTATGCAAAAACAATATGATATAATGGATAGAAACAGTTAGAAAATGAATGAAAACTTAAAATAATATTACTTATTGTTAGATATAGATTATTACAGTAAAAACAAAATGAATTTTCAAGATGTCTTCTAAAATAAATGACAACCTCGAGCTCAAACTTGGTGTAATGAATTTTTGAAAATATGTATTTTTAGCTCACTCGCTTTAGCTGCCTAACGCATAAAAAAGTATTCTAAGAAATTATAATCGTTGACAGGTGCCAGTGGAGCGAAGGACCCTGCCGACGGATTTGCCGGGACCGTCGCGACGCAGGCCCTTCACCAAGCGGCACTCGCCCTCGACGGAGGCCTGCTCCTCGAGCGGCAGCGGCGGCAACGGCGGGGCCAGCGGCACGGCCGCCGGCTCCGGCATGCAGACCAGCTGCTCGCTCCCGGAGACGCCGGTGTTCGCGCGCGGCAGCGACATCCCCAGGACGCCGCAGCACGCGAGCGGCAACCCGACGCAGCCGCGCCGACAGCCCGGTTGGTACGCGCCCGCCACCGCCACCACTGGGTAAGTCGCGACATTGATTTTTCACCGCTCCCAGACCAGACGCCGCACGCCGCACGCCGCCGGATTGCGAAGGGACCAATTTTACTGCGATCAAAATTTCAGCTGCACCTCCACTATTTGAATCCCGTTCTTGTTTGTTCGTAATTGAATTTTCGAAACGCAGCTGAAAGATTGAATGGGACTGCTTCCAAAAATTCAAGCAGACTTTGCATTGTTTTAAAGTTAATTGCTAAGAAAAGTGAAAACGAATTAGAAATAAGTCATTTTAATACTTCAACTTGCTTTCCGCTCAGTTGTATAATTTAGCGCTGTAAGATAAAATAAAAATATTTGGACGCAACTAAAAGACCACTGCTCTTTGCAGATACAGAAGAAACAATCCGGGGTTGGAGCAGGCGATCATCGGCACGGAGCTTTTGCGGCTGGCCGGTGGGCCGAATCGCGGCTGGTACCCGACGCGCAAGTCCAACCAGCCGCGGCCCGCCTCCATCGAGCACCTGGAGCGCCTGAACAGCGCGTACGACGCGAGGTTGCCGGGCGCCGGCGAGCAGAGGAAGCCCCTCACCCTGCCGACCAACATCACGCCCAACAAATACTTCGGCCAAAGTAAGCACAGCTCCACCTCCAGTACACGCGAGGCGCTACGGAGGGTCACTAGCTTACTCATCAAGAAAGGTAAGCGCCGGGAGTCCGCGATTTCGCTTCCTCCGACAAAAAAGAAGCGCCCGGGATTCTTTCAACGCTCACCGCGAAAACTCGATGAGCCGATCGTACCTAGATGGATTATTGTTGCTCGGCTGCCGGGATTCAATATTTACCAAATAGAAAAGTATTTGCTTCAATTCATTTTTAATTAGTTTGGATTTGTATACTTAGAATATTTGTTTAGCAACTTAGTTTGGTATGACAAGTAAATATTTGGGCTGTTCACTTTTTTTATACAAATTAGATTTTGAATATACAGATGTGATTTGCTTCATTAATCCCATAATTACTTTGAAAAGCGATTGAGGATTTAAAAGTATAAAAGGCTAACTGAAGAATGCACGCACATTTTCAAAAATTAATCGCGAGGATGCATAGATTGTTATCCTATTAGTTCAATTAAAGTAGTATGATTTTAAATATCGTTCATCGAGTTTTCGAAAATAATAAAAACCTGTCTTTAAATTACATCTATCGGCATTCATCAAAACTTCTTTAATAACTCGACCATCTGGGTGACCTTTCGTGGCATAAAACTACCGTTAGGTAGATATTATCAGCATGCATTAAATAATTAAATAATTTTATATAATCACTTAGGTGCTATGCGCTTTTGACAACACATTTACCTTTATATATCTAGCGTTATACCTTTACTCATACTCATGCATACACACAATTTAAATTTAAAAGTAAGTCAAATAACAAAATGTACGTCAAAACATCGGGTACGTAAAAAAAACATGTGTGTTTAAGGAAATTGCTCTAAAATTACGATTTCTGCTAAAGACAGTTTCTTGAGCTGCCAATGTGCAATAGGTGCACCGCATGTTCTGTTTTAGAATAAGTATGTTTTAATACTTGCGTGTCCATTACAATTGTATGTTGAATAGCAATGTTTAAAAGTAATTATGCTGTTTTAAATTTTTATTGGATATATTACTGGCAAATCGTTTCTAACACTACTAGCGCCATCTTTCGAGAAATTTAAAAATACATACTTTAAATCTGCGTTTTACAATACCACTGTAGTAGAAAATAATTTTTAAAGTCTAATTAATAATCATTAATTTTGTTATTAATAAGAAAATATCAATTCGACACTATTTTAAATTTAATTAAAACAACTCAAATTCAGATAAAACTCATAAAATATAACGTAAAATGAAAGTGCAAATTTTTGGAGGAAAAAGAAGATTGTAAATTAAAATTACATTTTCATAAATGTTTTCAAAATAAAAAAAACAATTTCCCGACCATCGGTAAAGTAGGTAAATCTCGAAAGTATTAGTCGGTAAAGTCGTACACTGCACTCGATTTTCATCTCTCGGTAAGATGGAGCCACAGTTGCGATTCTCGGGTCGGACGCTCGCGCCTCGATTTCCGGCTGGTAGCAGTATACCCATCAGTTCCAGCACGTGTGCTCGGCACCTGGCGCCCTCTAGCCGGTTACACCCGCTTAGGAAGAACTCGAGAGAGAGAGAGAGAACGAGAAAGAGAGGAGAGGGACCGACCTTGAAAAATGACAGGGAGGACAAGGCCTCTCTCGGAGTCTCGGCTCGCTCGAGCGTCGTATACGTTGCTAAGGGCGCTTAGCAAATGAATCACGGTATATCTCGGTGATTCCTTTTTTCCTCCGCCTTCCTCCAGCCTCGTTGTTCCGCTTTCCAACTGTTGAATCGTAAAAAGGAGAACGTGAAAAGTCGCTGGGGGAGAGAGTGAAATTTTACCTCGGTGTTGAATTTCCGAAAATTCGGTGATTTATCGGTCTCGAGTCGGAGTCAACGAACGCCGTTGCACCTTTAAATTAGAGAGACAAAAAGAGAAATGATTTCTCCTCTTAAATGTCTGTTTATTCCGTGAGCCTGTTCTTTCTTGATCATTTCTAGCACGGGGGAAATAAAATACGATATGGCGTATCTTATCAATTTCCGCAAATCAGGCAGACAGTGCCGTCTGTCATAACATAGGCAAACTAAGATGAATGCTTTCTAATTATTTTCATTCTCTTTTATACACTGTTTCAATTTAATAATAATTACTCGCCGTTTTGAACGTTGATAAAGAAAAAGAAATTTCTGAAATTTTTATCATCCTACTCATAGTTTTCGAAAGCTCGGTGAATCATCGAAATATTGGCAGAGTTCGGGATCTTTTGCGTAATGCGTAACGCATTACATATACTTATATATATGTATTTGACGTCACGCCGATTGTGACTCACTTCTCGATTTATAACTTATTCACGTTTATTTCAAATTGCTTTTCCTTTTGTGTAGCCTCCTCGAGCTGCAGTGAAAATTCAAAGACTTATGGATTCGTTTTCTTTTCTATTTTTAAAACTATTTATTACCACGCTCCCGAAACTCAAATAAATTTTCAGGATTTCTTTCAACCGTATACACACAATTTCCTTTAATTTAAGAAGACAATTGTACTTTATTACACCTTGCTTAGAAAGCATAAAAATAAAACTACGCCCGATCTTATCAAATTTCGCGGCTAATCATTTCGTTATACCCGTCGGTAAGTTATTTCAACAAGTTTCCTACTCGCCTAACGACTTTTTAAAAAAAAAAAAAGAAAAACAAAAAAAGGAATAAGCGATAACGAATAAGAGTGGAAAGCGCGTAACCGGTGCCCATTAGCCTGCAGGAGGATCGCGCGCCGCTGGAAAAGGTGTAATTTGGAGGAGCGCCGGGCGGCGGGTACAAAAACTACGGGGCGCAGCCGGCCATTGTAGCTACGCGAGGGAAGCGTCGGAGGAGGTCCCCAACAGCTGCGGCGCTGGCGCACAAAGCGCAGGCCGCGCGGAAAAGCTCGCGGCGCGCGACGAAGCCGAACAATGCCGCGCGCGGCCGCGGTGTGATGACCTTAGAGCCGAGCCGGAACTGTGTCCCTCGCGCTGCCGGCCAGTTCCGTTATCGATTAAGGTACACCGCGCACCTACTCTCTCTCTCTCTCTCTTTCTCTCCCCGCTTCGCTCCTCCGCCAGATTTCCGCCCAGAATCGACGGATTTCCCACTGACTACGCCGAGATTGACCGAGTTAGGCTTCCGCCGGTATAGATAGACTTTTTGCAATCTTTGTTTTTGCCCAGCTGTTTGTTTTTCTAAGGATAGCGCGTCGATTACGCGCAAGCTAATTTTGCAAGTGACTGGCCGGTTTAGTCATTTTCGAGTGCTCTCGTTTCGTTCCTGCATTTGAGTTTTCACTTTTCATTTTTTTAACATTACGATTTGAGTGAAACACAATTTACAATATTGATTGTTCTGACAATAACATTTAAATATTTTTACTACTAACGTCCAGTTGCCGCACTCGCCTTTACCGGGTTACATCTAATTTAGATAAAAAATTAGTAATTAATTATACAGTTAGAAAAGAGGTCATTGCCACCATTAATACAAATTTTTTTTAATGAGGAAAATCATTAAAAGTTTTAATTGACGTTTCGTATGCATGAAAGAAAAAAAAATACAAAGTAATGAATGAAAATAAATGCATTGAACGGTGCAATCACATTTGCCTAAAAGGAAAAGAATTTAATTGCATTCTATTAAGCGGACTAAAATAAATATCCACTGTGCAGCAGCATAAACATTACCATTTCACAAACCGTTGCACAATTACAAAAAAAGTAGCAGAAAAAAGAAGTACTTTCAACATTATATAATTTTCACTGATCGAGTCGGGAAAGGAGGATAGAGAAAGACGGATGGAGGAGAGTTCGGCGCAATTCCGGCCGTTTCGAAAATTAGGAGCGTGACGGCACCGGCGGGCGCAGATGTCGTTGTCCCCGAGGGTCACTCGGCTGCACGCGGCATCGCTGCACGCCGCGGCAGTTGTTTCAACTCGCAAATTGTCACGGGCCGCCCGACGGCAGCGTCGCTCCTTATCAAGCCGTTTATTTGCGCGGATCTCGCGGGCCGCGATGGGATTTCGCGCGGCGGTAATCCACTCGCCTCGCTTTATCGAGCCTCCCTTGCAGCCGCTCGCTTCTCGGGAGGAAGGCGGGCCGCGGCCGGCAAACACGTCGGACCCGATAACGAAAGGTTGACCGGCCGGTAACGGCTCGGGCGCGATAAGCGCGCGATACACGCGAAGAAAATAATTTTTGCTCCCGCAAAGTGTTCCGAGTGCGCTTCGTTTTTTATTTCACCGGGTACAGCGGTTTACGGGACGTGGAATTTCCGTTCTTTTTTGCGAAGTGATCAATCAAATTTTTAAGAGGAGGTCACTGACCCACGCCCGATCATTATGGCCCTACCTTTGATGCACTTTTTATGATTTTTAAATGATCGATTCTGAGAACGAAAGAACAATGACGGGCTGAAGTGTTTTGTTTTCGTTTCGAAGCTGCATTTTAAGAAAGGTATTAATGGAGACGCGAGAAGTAGCTAGCGAGCAGATTTCCGTGTGACGATAGGTCGCGTGTCACGCTCGCGATATATTATCAGCTCTGAAACTTAAAGCCGTTTTCGTTGCAAGTGTTCGCACTTTCCTGCATACTTAGAGTCTCGTTATTTTTTCTTTCCATTCAGGAAAAAAATATTCTAAAAATTTTACTTTTTTATTTAAAAATCTTAAACAGAGGGCAATCATTTTACAATAATTTATAAAAATTAAACAATGCAAAACTCAAGCCAATCGCCGTAGCACTTTATTTTCTCCTGTCAATTAAGTCACTTTAAGTTTATCGCCCAAGAAACTCGCGATATTTAGTAAGAAAAGAAAAGACCGCGAAGAAATTCCGCGATGCTAATTAGGAAAAAAACAGGAGCTCGTTACCACTTGGTTATGACAGCACGAAAAAAAGAGAGGCGGGGCACCAGCTTGCGGTGCATCGTCCCTGCGAGCGCACGTGCGAGAATCGCATCGGAGGCGACGGCGCAGTTGACCGCGACTGTGCGGAAAATGTTTTTCGGTCGTGCAGTACCCGGCTGATCCTGCGGGGGTGCCTCGGAAGTCAAATTTTCTCCGGCACCTCGATTTCCTATTCTCTTCCCTCCAGTTCATTTGACCCCATGCACACCGTGCTTGTCCTCCTTTTACCTTGTCATTCTGGTTTTTTTACTGTCTACGCTATAATCCGTTGCCTTTTTTTAATGATATATAATTTCAAACAGGTTTTATTTTATTTTATAAATTTTATTTGGTTTATCAAATTTATCTTGTCTTTGCATACAATTAAAACTTAGATTTAGATTAATGCGCAGCAAAAATAATTTAATTCAAGATTTATACATTTCAATGGTCTTCTTTTTAACTTTGGTAAATAAAATTTAGTTAATTAGCTGAATATATTTCAATTTAATTTTCAAGGGTATTTTTTAAAATACTATAAAATTTGATTCCAATAGCAAACTGCAACAGCGTGGCATTGCGCTGTATGCGCCTATTTGAGAGAATTTCAATTTTCCAGCAAAAGGAGCAAGTGCACAAAGGTCTATCGACCGAGAGCCGTGGGAGGCCACGCCGCTTTCACCTTTCACATCTGCCCAACAGCCCCGCGTATATTCGACGTAAAGCACGACATTTGAGCCGCATCGAGAGGCCGATCCGGATCGAGTTAACGGGGCAACTTAAACTTCAGTCCACCCTGTCCACTGAACGAGTTCAGTCGCGGGGGCGGGGGTGTCGAAGTCGCCGACTACGGCGCTGCTGTGCAATCGTTACTCCTCGTCTGCGGATATGTCTAGCGCCGGCTGGAAACCACCCCGCGGTGAATTGACCCCGCCACCCCTTCCACGCAGGCGCCGTCGCCTCCTCCTCCTTAGCGTTCCCTCCCTCTCTCTCTCTCTCTTCTCCACCGAACCGCCGTATAATACTTGGCGCCTGGTGAAAAAGGCACGTTACCTACATACCGATGAGGCTACCACCGCTGCCAGTCTCAATTACCCGCCTTGGCTCTCGTGATAATGGTTCGCCTTCCAATTCAGTTATTCAGCCTTGCCGATGTTTTTTCCCGTGGCGTGCATTAGGATTCGCCTCTCTATAAGTGGACTGCTAAGTGCGTTGCGGATGACAATTAGTTTGAAATTTCAATGCTGATGGTATCTGCATTTTCTTGATGACTCCACGCACGTTTCTTAATGATGATTTGGGCTAGTTAGCGCTCGAGGCAATTAGCAGAATACTGAAATGTGCCAGATCAATTTTGAGCTATTCATGTGGAAGTCCATTAATCTTCTAAACAAGTTACAGTACCTTTTAGAATTGCATGAATGAATTTTGGAAGAAATGTAATCTAATCCATTACGGCAATCCTCGATGTCATTCGCCTGACGCCTAATGGAACGACATCTTTCTCTTTCCCCTTTCTTACAATTTTTTTCTCTATCACTAACCTCGACTTCTAAAGTCCCTTATTGCGTGCCACTGGCCGTAAGTTATTTCCAACACGACATTCATTTTTATTAGTTTTTATTTCTTTACCGAGACGACGGAAGAGATTTTTTTTATAACTTTCCTACCTGGAATCGAAATGACCGCGATATGCAAATTCCTCTCTATGAAATTAAAATTTGCAATTTATCTCGAGTAATAAAAAAGGGTTCAACGAAATATTATATTCAACTGAAAAAATAACCGGCGTTTTAACACGGCGTTCGTGCAAGAAAACCGATACACAGTCTCGCCTTTAAAGTGCGCCTGCACGACATTCGCCGCAAGTCGCGAAAGCTTCTTATAAGAAAATATCCCGGAGCGAGCTATCCCGTATCGGTAGCTCGCTCGCGCCGACGCCTCGCGACAAAACAGCGGATATTCGCACATGGCACTTCAACCCTCGGCGACGCATCGCCGCTAGATCACACTTCAGTTGCGTATAGGTGGAGCGAGAGTCCTGGCATTGGGCGGTTCAATAGAAACCAGTTTTTCATCGAGAAGATGACGCAGCGCCGATGGAATTCTCGCGAGGAACGCCGGCTCGCGGGCGTCTCGCCGGCCGTTTAATCGAATTTTCGTCCCTCCTCCTCCTCTCTGTATTTGTTTTCTCGAGTGTCGATGAATCTCGCACCGTGTATTTACTCCCGTTCCCCGAGGAATTCGAGAAGCGTTTAGCTGAACCCGGTAATTTTTACGCGGAGCCGCTTTCTCGGTACGAATTTTACGACGGACATCGCTAATGAAGGAAAATTGCTCGTATGGAAGTAGCCGTAAATGAGCGGAACTTTACGGAGGGTTGGAAGCTGCCTCAGTGATCGTGGGGTCTTGGCATTATTTCGCGTTCTTTACACCCCGCAGTTTTCATTATTGTTGCAAAGCAACAATTTATTTTATGCCTTACGCGGATTCCTATTAAAGTGGATTGGGAGTCTTTCAACTTTTTGATCGATATTTACAACTGTACTTTTTTCATCGATAAAAATCACAGATTAGGTAGACACTTTGTAACAGCTGAGTATTACGGAACTAAAACACGCGATGAAACGATAGACTGAATGACGTTTGTAAAATAATACATTTACATTCAACAAGCCCATACCACCTACATACTTTATGACTGCTTTTTTCTTCGGCTAAAAAATTTGTTTACTTTACATTTTATATAAAATATATTAGTTATACGTGAAGTTATAGTGAATTTAAGATGCGAATAAAATTAAAAATGAGTTGCACTTTGCGCAGCTGTCGTTGCCACATAAGGCACAACAATTCAAAACAAATGTAATAAATCTAAGGTCTTCGAGTGATCCATCACAGTGAGACACGATTATCGCACGTTTGCTCCTCGATCGTTCGACAATGAGAGCACGAACAGTCTAGATTAATTCGTCGCCGCATGGGATACGAGCTTTTTTCGTAAAAGGAGCGGTCAAAGTCGCCGACAGCCTCACCCGCGACAAATCCTGCGAGACACAATTGACAAATGAATAAACAGCGCCGAATCCACGGCCGCGTGACGAATGAGAGCGGAAGATCGCCGCTCGTTAATTCAAGCCTTTATCGTCAAATCGAGCAACGACTTATCGCGCGATGTCCACGCCGCGAATTTATCGAGGCAAGAGAGGCTCGCGCCTACGCCTCGGCCGAATCGTTACTTATCTGATCTAATTAAAGATGCTCGATGTCCAACGCGATCTTGGCTTTTAATGGGATTTTACTATCGCAGCGAAAATGAAAATTTTTGTATTTACATTTAAAGTTTCTTTTTAGAATTTTAATTAATCCTGTATTGATTCAATATTAACAAATTTAAGTGGCAGCAAAGTTAAAAGTCGTTTGTGGGCGTTGATCATAGCAGTGAAGTCATTGAGTAAAAATAAAACCGTTATTAAATGGATAACGTGATTTTGTGTTAATTAGTTTCCTCGGATTTGAAAGAGATTTAAAAAAAGTAGATTTAACACTCGATGGAAATAGCGCGGTAGTTGCAAAACAAAAACAATTTACAGAATTCAGGTCAGCAGATGAGGCAAAGTTTTGAGCGCGCGAGCAACTTTTTTTACGTGGAGCTTTATTATACCGAACTAGCCGCATTCACGTGCTCTGACATATCGAGGTGGGCACGATTTGAAAAAAGTTGAAACAATGTAACTGTACCGCGTGAACATGCAGCTTTTTACAAACTTATTTAGTGCATTACGATTAACTTCGAATTAGGTCCTATACCGATTATTTCTATTGTTTTAATTTCACGTAAGGACAATCGGGGAAAATATTTACGGCGTAAGTCGTTGCATTGCGCAAATTGTTACATTAACAATCATAATTTCCGTGCCGTTACAATCTTAAAATGAGTGACTCGAGCAGAAATAATTCGAGATGGGCACGAGCAAGTGTAATCGACACTACTTGTGTCATGTTACTTTTACTCCTTCAGTCAGGCAAAGCTTAGATAGGAAAGAATGGATTTACAGGAAATGCAGCAGACAATTTTCAATTCTGTATATACTGTAATAAAACAAGTTACCTGTCTGCACTTGGTTTTTTTATTTTATTATTGATTGCGGTGATTATTGCCAGCATTAGCAATTTGTAGTTATGTTTCGTTAATTTATTATCAACGTGATTTAAGAGCACAATGTTTTTAAGTGTGTAGGAGAATAATTCAAGAGCACAGTATTGAGAAAAAAGTGCATATTAAAATTAGATTAAAAGTACTTTACAGCAAACATGAATGACTTAATTGATGCGAATATTATAATTATGGCACGAATAAATAGGCAATTTACCTAAAAGAAAAGCAACAAGTCCTTGAAAATGAAATTTTTAAATTGTTTTAAATTTAAAAAAATGAATTAAAAAGTTGCAGCAAATGCTTGAAATACAGTTTAATTTAAAGCTAAATAAAGGAAGATTCTCCGAAATAATGGAATTGTCGACACTGCGTGGGGTTTCTGAAACTCCCGAGTTGAACTGCGCTCCAAATCCGGGTGAGTGCGCGGCATATTAGGGGCCCGCAGCGACAAATAAAAGAGCAGCCTTCCTCGAAGGTGCCCCGTGTGCGGAAATTGGCTGTGCTGGAAAATGTGCAATAGCCACCGACAGTGAGTCAGGCTGCCCATTGCGCGCAAGCCAAGGATCTCTTTTCCCTAGTGGCCGTTCTACACGTACAATGCATAGGTACCTGGTCAGGCCTTTGTCGCGGTTTTCGACGTGGGGTCGACCGACCTACACACTTGCGCTTCGAGCCAGTCGAAGGTCACTTTAGTTTATTTCCTTCTTGCAAAGAAATGCTTTATTGGAAAGATTTCAAATAGATAGCAAAACGTGAGATCTACATTTGGAAATTCAACAGGTCTCTTAGAATATATTTTTTGCGGACTTTTCCATTTGAATAATAAATAATTTTTTATTATAATTTTATAAATAACTTGAGAAGCACATTAGGACCGAAGTCGAAATGTACTGCATATTGTTTCAAAAGCTTGAAAGTGCTAACTTTCTTCTATAAATAGATGTATTTAACGACCTCCCACGCATAGAGTGACAGATGTTTCTTGCCAACGGGCAAACGAACTGTACATTTTAATTGTAAATTTATACAAAATATTGCTTCTACATAATAAAATAAAGTAGTTTTTAATAATAATAGTTTATTTTTAAACTTTTAAATTCAGTTTGCGTTTCGTCACACAGGAAGATTTAACGTTATAAAAACACTACCAACACTATTGAGTTTCATACGTAAATTTAGAAAGCTTAACTATTTAATTTTAGCAGGTGATAATCATTGGATCATTACGTTTCCCGTTAGTTTTAGCTGCGCGTTAAAAAAAGTAAAAAATAGTGCAAAATCGAGTGCAAAATACTTTCCCTAAAAAATGAATTTTGTTATTAATTTAAACATGCCTAATTGATGTAAATATAAAGAAGTAAAGAATGAAATAAACATCAGTTTCGACTGAAGGCAATAAACGTTATTTCAAGCGCATAAAACTAGACGTCTGTTATATTGTACGCTTGCTGTTGAATTTCTATTCCATGCGGCGTGTCCCGTTGACGGCGCGGCCGGGCGGCCCGTGCTTCCGCGCACTGTGTAAACCGACTGATTATCCGGGCTCGTGCGCGCCGAGGAGCCAGGTGGTTTCAACATGCCGCGCAAGGGCCGACGATTCCGGAGCCCCCGAGGTTAATCTTTCAATGGCATTACGGCGGAGCCACTTCTCTCTCCCTCTCTCTTTCACTCGCGGCTCAACTGCGTTATTCAGAAGCAAAGGCAGCAGTCCCTTTTCCGCTGGCTTTTCTAAACAAAAATTTACATTTTCCACTCGCGTCCCATTAAAATTAATTAACAAAAGTTACTTAGATAAAACGAGCTGCTATTCTTTGAATTATCCCCGCGATAAATAAGCGTTATCAGACCATTTAGTGCTACTAATAGTTTTTAAGAGTTTAAAAATCGAATAAGTTTTTAGTCAAATTTATGTATACTACTTCGAAGCTGACACTAATAACTTAGAAATGTTTTAAAAAAGTTGGAATAAAAAATTTCACGAAACGAAGCAACATTGTTACTTTTCATCTCCGTGAGTGAAAAGTCGTGCGGTAAACACAATTGCGTTTGCTCATCTCCGTGCGGTCTCGGAAGCTTTATATTGATTTATACGCGGAGTCGACAGACGTCTAGTGCGGCCGGTGCACCGGCTCGTCCATTCTCGCTCTCCGCCGCTACCTATGTCGGTAATGGGCTTTACTGCAGGATTATTGTATTTTATTTTCTTATCGAAGATAATAGATAGCTCTCCTTTATCAGACTTTTTTTTCACGCGACAAATTTTTATCTTTACAACTTTTATCTGCTGCGCTTTTTCTTTGTGCTTCGAGACTGAATTTTCCGCGTGCTTTTAATTGTCTCGTATGCTCTTTTGTGCTAAACGCAACTAATTAAAGTTTCTCGTATAATACCCAGGCCCTTTACAGCTTGAAGCTTTAACAACCCCACATTGCAACGCGAGAGGTTCGAGGGAAAAGTATGAGGAAGTTGAATGAAAGCTAAAAAAAGAAATACCGTGGCTATAAAAAGCAGGAGCGTCTCCACTTGCAAAAATGACAGCTATAACCGTAGCCGCGGCGCGCTTGGCCTCGATAATATTACCACTTCCCCCGTTCATCTCTCGCGGCTAATGGTGGCACCAATTTTGCCCGCAGGGCGAATCGCAATTACGCGGCTGCGCAATGTTCCTTAAACGGCGATGTAGGGAAATGGGTAGACCAGTCTTGCAGCGAACTCCCCCTTCCTGATCCTCGCGCGCGACACTGTATGTAGCTACGCGCCTTTTAGCTTTTTACCTCTTTAATGGGTGCGCGCGAGGGTGCGGCTTTTCAATTAGTCGCCTCCTTTGCTCGCTCGCTAATTTTCACGTTTCACTTTCGCGATCGCGCGGCATGAATCATACGCCGTTGTCACTTTCGTGCCTTACGCTGCATTTTTGCTGATTATATAGCTTTATTTGTCAAGCTCATTGATTATTCATGATTTTTTATATTAATCGTGTGTTTGATGATTTATTGACTTTAGCTTTTCACATGCTAATGGCGTAGGCATATTCGCTGTGCTACGAGTCTGTTGATCGTATGTAGTAATTAGAGTCATCCGTTGAATTGAAAAAACAGTCATGCGCCAAGAAACCAAAATTTTATCTTTGATTTAAAATAAAATAAATAAAAAATTCAGTTATAAATTGTTAATATTATTAAGAACGTAACTCAAATGAAATTATTTAAGAGATAGTTGCTCTTTTAGTCATTTTAAACAATGTAATAACTGTATACAATCTCAGGCCGATGTCTGATCGATTCGAAAGAATACCTCTAACGATTAATGTATTTTTGTGTCACGTTCAGACTCGCAGGTTCATTCGCAGCTTTGAATTGCATCGTACTCCCGTTACTTCACCCGCGGTTTTTCTCCCGTCTCGTCGCCGTCTATTCCGTGAATTATCTGCGGAGCCAAACGAAACGAGTCTTCGCCCATTAAGTCGGGAGAGTCCAGCGGAAGGAAAAACACGCGTATCTCTGAACCTCCCCTTTTCCCCTCCGCCCATTCCGATACAACGACTCGAGGCTTTTCCGCGGAATAGAGGCGACACGTCGTCCGGCCGTTTTTTCCCTTTCCCGAAGGCTAATCCGCTCGCTCGCTCCTTAATAGCTTCGTAGCGCGCGCAACGCGTACCGGGGGAAAGAAGGAAGAGAAAAGCCGCTGCGGCTTATGGGCTCAGCGAGTCGGCGACCTTTACACACAATCGCCACGTCAATTAACCGTGAATATGAATGACTCGAGCGCCTCGGGATCGACACCCCTTAATCGCTTCTTAAAGCGTCCGGGAAACCGCGTGACGCAGATTCGTTTCGAATAGCGATGCGGTGATACTCGAGCTGAATTTGGAAACGTAGTGATAATTTAGTAACCTTAGCTGTGCCTTCCCCGTAATTTTTCTTAATGTGTTATTTGTGAAAAGTGACTAGATAGCTATCACTTAGTGGCACGCTAGAATTTAGATAAATAATGGATAGCCATATAGTTACGTAGCTGATCTAAATTAGACGCGTAGCTATTTAGATAAATCTGTTCCTAACTATTAACTGCTCACTTTCGCTCGGAGCAAATGCGAATCTAACACACAAGCCACACTCGAGTAAAAACAAACACGTTAAGCGTAAAAAAAGGCGCTTAAACTTAGGCAGTTGGCGAGCGCGAACTGCCTAAGAGGAAAAAGCGATTCCTCTCCGAACGAGTGGGTCCGCGTGCTATCGGCCGCTGCATCCTGCGGCCCGATAGGCGCGTCACGCTCTCGCGCGAGCGAGCAGCAAGTGCTCCGCGTAAAAGGTGAAAAAAAAAGGAGCCGACGCTCGAGTGAGATACTTTCCCTTTCGAAGACTCGCTTTCTTTGGCGCCAAGCTCAAATTTCTCGCGCGCGAGATTATAGCTGAAAAACGGCGCGTGACGTTTCAATTCTAGCGGATGAATTATTAATGACCCCCATTACAATTGCGCTTGTTCCTTACAACAAAGCTTCTATGTGTTCTCTTCGTTCTTGTTCTCATCGTTTACTTATACTTTTTTTCTTCTATTTTTTCTCTATCTTTTTCTATTTACATACGAATGTTTACTCTGAGCGATAAGACGACGACCGATTGATTAACGCGCTGTTTATCTTGCTGTTTCAGGGGGTGGAAGCAAAGACGGGAAGAGCGGCAAGGATAATCTTTCGCCATCCGGTCCTTATGCTGGTAAGTGTATAACTCATCCTCGTTCGGGCTGCGCACACGCATTCGAGAAATTAAACGGCACTGCTGATCTTTTACCTATAGCTTTTATCCCTTCGACCGTTCGATTACCGCGCGGCTTTTCCAGTTCTCTCCCTGTTTGAGACTATTAATTTAAATTGCCTTGGCTTAACGGACCGGGGAAAAGTAAATTTGTGGTTGCCTGGAAATTACCGGCAAGTTCGAAAACATTTTATCGTTTAAAGTACTTTGTCAAATTGATGAAAAAAAATAATACTTATTTAATTCTGAGTTAGCAGTCAACTATTGTAATTTGTTGAGGGATTTAATATTTGTTGACACTTTTCCAATATGTTACGGGGGAAATGAATTCTCTGCGATACTTTTAAGCGATTGTACGTAAAACTGTCTATTTCAGAGGCGCGCGTCAGATTTTACGCCGAGTGCAATAAGACACGGCTATAATATTGTTTACGGGTTAAAATCGCGGCCGAAAATAACCCGCGGACCTTGCCTCCCGCGTCCCGCGACCGAGAGACTCTCGGGCTCGTTCGCTGCAGCACTTGCGATATTTTCAGAAAGCGTAAACATTACAATGTCATTAACGATTCCGCTCCTTGACCAGCGCCAAATCGATTAAGCTGCATTGCTCAGTTGTGTAACAGCGTTCGGCATGCGTTTTATAACTAATTTTAACGCTTTGGCTATTGGTCGTTACTTAACGACTTCACTTAATAACTCGGTGCAATTTCAAATGTTTATGTTGCAGGAAGTGAGTTCCTAAGAAACACCTCTTTATTTCGCTTTTTTAAGATAAAACAATTCTACAATTACTTTCGTTCGTATCTAGTTTTTTTTTAATGTAGATATTTGGATTAAACGCAGAAAGGGTTTGGTTTAAAATTTGCAAAAAAGAACATTTTCAGGCATTCAAGTGTAAATAAAGTTGTTTAATATAGAAAAGTAAAAAAACTAATTTCTTTTATCTATATTCATTTTAAGTAAGCAATTTGTGAAATAATGGATTATTAGAATTTAGTTAAAACGTTTAAAAAAGAATATTTTTTATGACTCATTCTATTCTTTTTTTATATCTCTGAACAATGAAACGATCGAACATTTATACTGATTTACGAGCCTAGACGGTTTATGCCGGGCACCGTGCAATGACATTTATTATTATTTGCTAAAACTAAAATCGTTGCGAACGTACTGCACACCCAATTGACTAAAAAAAATGAAAGCCAGTGGAACACAAGCCCTGGTATCGCGCGAAACCTCCAGGCTCGTTTAACACCCTCGAGTCGTTCTCGCGAAGCCTTCTCACGCGCCGGGTATGTAGGGCGGGCACGGAAAATTTTTTCCGCGCCTTGCACAAGGAGGGGACCGAATTTAGTAAGGAAGGCGGGTATGCGAGCAGAGCGCCGCGAAGAGGCACAGTCATAGCGATCCAAAATAATCTTCTCTCCCGGCGCTCCGCGCGCCATGAGGCACTCGGTCCACTCCTCCGCGAGCACCGAGCCTATTAATATTGCGCGGTTATTTTTGAGGGGGACTCCTCTCATTTCGAGCGTCTCAAGGAGTGCGACGCGCGCGACGAAAAAGCGAGCCGCGTGTTTCTCTGATACGCGACGGATATTCTCCGATTCCATCGGGGATGGTCGCCGAGCGCGGGAACGCGGCGAAAACGCGTATTTTTAGGTACCCGCCCTCCCCGCCGTGCCAATGTTCAAGCTCCGGGGCGCACGCGTGTTTGTGATTTTTGTCGCTCGTTCCGCCGCGCATCGTGGAAAATGCCAGTTTTCTGTATTTTTACGCTTTTTTCCATAAAGTGGCACACGCGCGGGCATTTCATGTAACCGATGGCCGATTTATTCGTCTAAGAGAATTTAATTTACGTCAGAGGTATTCAATTATTGTTATGTCGCCGGCGGTCTATTGAACTATCAAACGATACAAAATGAATTAACTATCTTGAAAATAATCAAATTTACTGAAATATTTTACTTTCTAAATGTTTTCTAGAGAAAGTTCCCTAAATTGAATATTCACTATATAAGTCATTGAACTTTCACTCAAGACTTTTGGAAGTAAACATGTTTAATAATTTTTTTTTTAAACAATGAAACAAGAAAACGACGAAATATGAATGTAGTCCCTCGCGCAGAAGTCGCAAGCTCATCTAAACGGTAAACAGGAGTCGCGGCGTCATTGGCCGCGCTCGAGGCGTGAATCGATATTTTCGGTGATATATCGAGGGCGAGTGCAGCGCGCGGCCCTTAAAGTAACGGGGATGCTGCGCCCCCGAGAGCCGAGACAGAGGCGCGGGACACACCCGCGTGCGCGCGGCCGAGAGACGGGGCTAGTCTCTCCGGGGGGCGTATATATGTATACGGCCGCTCTATTGGTATTGATCCGTGCACGCACAGCCGGTGCTGCCGACGACGACGCCGCCGACGCTGTTGCCACCGCCGCGCCCCGCGCGCGCGCGCACGATCTTCCCTCATCCGTTCATTGGCCTCTTCGGTGTGCTTATGCACACGAGGCCTCCCGTCAGCGGGCCGAAAACTTCCACGCAGGATGTGCGCTGGGCTACTTTGTCGAGGGTCCGCGCGAACCCGAGATTTTACGAGCACTGCGTCGCCGAGGATGATTGACTTTAAGCTCGCATTCGTTTTCGAGTTTTTTTCACCTATAGATTTTTCGATGGAAAATTTAGTACCTTTTGGAAAATGCCGAAGCAACGAGCCTGCACGGGCGAACGATTTAACGTGAATTTAGAGCGTTCTCTAAGCAATATTTTTATTTAACAAATCTGTGTGAATTTTAAAGCAAAATTTATGACTATCGTTCATTTTTTAAAAGCGAGAACAAACCATGCATTACTTCCGAAGATATATTTTGCATGTATTGCGTTTGTTCAGCAATCTACATTGCAAATTATCGCGGTTAAATGCCAACCTTAGCATATATTTTGTAACCAGCAATTAAAAAACATTCCAAACAAAATTCCTTGTTTCTCGTTAAACTGTAAAACACCTTACATAAAAAATTTGATTAAAATAAAAAATCTAATTATCCAACCACTGAAGAAAGAACCAAACGCGCTGCGACTAAGGGAAACATCATTTATCGCCTTTGAAAGAAAAAAAATACGTTACATCAAACTTTATAAGCTTTATCGCATCTTACGCTCACACGATATCGCGGGGCTTCCTGCGCGATTCATCCGTCCAGCCGGAAGAGGCTGTTTTGGATTCCGACGACGCGCCGCTCGTGGACTCCTCGCGCCGTCCTCGTCGCGGCATCCGCACGTACGTGTAAAAAACGTGGCTGAAATATTTTAAATCGAAGCCGAGAGAGAGAGAGGGAGAGACTTAACGAGGACGACTCGGCGATTGACTCGCGTTCCATAGAAAAAAGGAAGGAATGAACCGACAATGCGCGAGGCACAGTCAACGCCACTCGCCGCCGTTATTATTTTTCTCGTTCGTTTATCGGAAAAAGGCGACTCGGCATTTTTCCGTGCGCGCCTCGACATCGTAGTCGCTCACGCCCCGGGAGTGACTTCCGCATTGAATGTTCGAATCCAGTGGCATTGTGTACGCCGAGCAAATTGAAAGGGATACCGTTCTTTCATTATCCATTTTATTCAGACATTTCTGTTGGGATAATTTTTTCAAAATGCATTTAAATTCACGCGGTTATATAGATCCTTTTTTCCTTCTTAGCATTAATACATTCACTAAAAATTCACGAGCTCGTGGGAAAATAAGCGCACATGAAATCGAGGACTCGTTTTTTCGCAAGTGCATGCAGCGGCGAGCGATCCATCGGCTTTAACAGGCTCACCCCGTTCACGCCCCCTCGACCCCCGGCCTTAGCACCAGCGTGTATATCGGGCACTCGATCTCGCGCTTAGTTCAGCATCGCAGGCCAAACTAACGATTGACCCGCGGCGCGGGTCGCTGGCGCGCTGTTGTTGCAGGTGTGGAGGCGAGCGACGCCCCGAAGAAGAAGGGCTTCTTCAAGAACTTCTGGAAGCGCTCGCGACACTACTCCCTGGAGAACCAATAGCCCAGGTGCGCCAGGGTAGCCAGCCGCCAGCGACAGGTACAGGGCCAACGGCAGCTCACCACCACCGGGATATCGAGCAATCCCTGCTGCTGCATCGTCCAGTGAGAGATCAACCAGTGTTCGCCCGACCCAATCACCTCGTGGGTCGCAGCTTCTCTTATTATGTATATGCTCTTCTTTTTAAGAATAGGGTTGCTTTACTGTCGTCGAGTCTAGCGCGACAGGAATATTGAGCTAGTTGGGAGGCGTTTGGCGGCGTTCCGCCTACACCGGACGTCGCACTGGCGTCCGGGGAAAATTTTAACCGCGAGTGAGTCTTTAATGTGTAAGCTGATTAAAATACGATTGTCTGGGTGGAGTTGATTAACAGGACTAATCATGGCGAATCAATGTCCACGCCGTTCTCAAGGAAGTTCATTGTGAGGACGAGTACGTCTACGTCGGGACCGCCTTTTTTATATTATTATTCAAGTGGATACGGCGATCCTTCAATCGTAGACCTTTTTTAATTCAAAACTAAACCCAGTAACAGAATTCGCGTTAAAAATTCTACTTTTTCCGACGACTTCTGACGAGCCTAAAAAACATAAATTTTTACATTGAATTTAATAAATGTTAGAATAATCGGTAAGGTGTCGAGATTCCTTCTAAAGGATTGTTTTTAAAAAATCTTATTTTTAATGCGAATTCTTGTAAGTAACATGTATTTAGATAAGTGTACAAAAAAGTATATTTACTAAACTGTCGCGCTAGAACGCTTTTCCACGATCTTTACACAATAGAACTTTTTAAATAAATTTTCCAAAAACTTTGATAATTTATCGTTGCTTTTGACGATATATATACTTCAACTAAAAACAGTTTAAATTAGAAAATACAAAAAAAAATGTATATCTTTGCATAAGCAACTTTTTGTTGTCGATAATACATCGATCTGTAAATATTTTATGCAACTAGTATTTTTCAAACCCTATTCTTAAAAAAATGTCGAAGAACCGTAAGAACACGGAACAAGCAAAAAATTGTCGAGTACAAGAAGTTTTTGGAGTTCTAAAGGTAAAACAAAAGAAAAGAGATGATCGTTGAACTGGGAAGAGTGTTTTGTCCGTCGCTGGACATTCGCCGATGGATTGTCTACCCTGACATCTATATATATATATATATAAATATATATTTAATTTTTTGTCATTTTTTTTACATTGTACACGAGCTTTTACAAGAGAGTGAGAGAGTATAATGAGAAAACGAGCGGACAGCGTCGGAAACGAACCCTCGGGAGGCACCGCGCCAGAGACCTCGAGGGAGAAGGACGACGACGAGGGCTAGTGCCAATTAATTTTTCGTCTCTACATTCAATTTTTACCCGCGTAAAGAGAGAGCGTTTTGTTGTGTTTTTTTCTCATTTTAAAGGAGTCGATGGAGTTTTATTTCAACGTTCAATTCAGCCGGATGAATGCAGTACTCGCGCTTTTCAACTTCTAACAAAGTTCGACGCCAGTCGCATTCAGCGCTTTATTAATTTTCGCTCGACACCTCACGTTTACATCCTCGATTCAGTCAATTGAATCCGTATTTTCTTCTTGTATTTTAATTTTGAGCTCGCGAAGCTGCGCGAAACTGCGCGATTATGCGAGTCGCCGAGCGGAGCTAACGTAAATTTGATCAATTTTTTTGCGACTTTGTGTATCTACTGTTCCTTTGAGAAAAAAGATAATTACGTGTAAGAAAAGTGCGATTGGAAAAATATTTAAAGATAACAAAAAATAAGATGTTTGAGGTGTCTCTTTCTCAAACGCGGGGCGAGAGTTTGTGTATAACACTGTATGCCGAATAATTTTTCATACGTATCGTATATTATAATATAAAAAAAGTGTATAGGGAGGGAGGGAAGAGCAAAGAGTAATGTACAATCGGGCCGAATGTCCAGCTCCAGATCGCGACCACGTAAGCGCTAACGCGCCGAAGAAGACGAACGAGAACAAAAGAGAATGAAAAAAAAAAACATAAAAGAGTAAACAAAGGAGAATTTTGCAATCTCTAGGGTTCTAAAAGTCATGTTATGCACAGGTACTAAGCATACTTCCTTTTTGTCTCGTTTCTTTCTTGCAAATCGAGCGCGATCAAGTTTTGGATTATAAATAAAGGAGAATTAAAAAAAAAAAAAGAATTAAAAGGCTAAACTTTGTTGTCGTGACGCTGGATAGGCTCTGGCTACCGAGTATACATAATGTGTTAACGTTCGCACAGACCATGTAAAATGTATGTGATTCAAGAAAAAAAATATGCAAGCGTTTTTTAGCGACCGTTGATTTTAAGGGACTGTCGATAATAAAGTCGACCGTTTCATTATTTGATGTAATTTTGCTGATTCTAGTTGTGTGTGAGATTTTATCGCCACCGCGAAGTCTTTGTACCTCCATCATAAATTAAAAAAATGTGTGATTAAGAGAAACCCTTCCTTTAGATTGTCTCCCAAGATGGTAAAAGCCCGGAAAGTGAAAACGGCGCTAAAGAAAAAAAATGATAATTAAAGAGAAGTGTGTTTTGTTCGAAAACGTCCGAATTGAAGCCCAATGACCTATAAAGCAGACGAAGACGATTCAAGAAAAAAGTGTAAAATGAAATGTTTGTCATTATTATCGAGACGAGCCGTGTTTGTCGCCGCAGTCGTAAGAGAGAGACTTTTGCGTCGACTAAACGCCGACGATCGAAAAGTATTTCGCGTTACGATATGTGTACACTTTATTTAAGCGAGTAGCGAGTATGCGTTTGAAGTTCGCGCGCCTGAGATGATGGGAGCGAATGCTTGCTGGACGGATGAGAGGAAGAGTGAATTAGTGAGAATACGAATGAGTGAGAAAGTTTAAAGACAGAGGGATGTTAATGATACAATATTATTGATACGGTCGCAAGTTTATAGGATCATTAACATGTTGTAATGTTGCTAATAATTCGATTACACGTCGCGGTAACGATAACGGTAATAATATTCTTAATGACATTATTATGAACGATGAATACACGATTAACGAGATTCTAGCTGATAATATATTAAGTACTACGAACAAACGATCACCGGTAATGCGATTATTATTATATTTAATATAATTTTTAAATTATGAAATAAATTAATCGTAGAAACTGTACATACATTGTTATCCTTCACTAACTTTACCCTTCATGTCGCCTAAGCAGAATCACATGAGCAGGTACAGTAGCAGGATTCTTTTACTAAGACTGTAAATATTTGCATGTTCATTTTACATTTAATCGTGCAGTAATTGATTAAGACTTATTTTTGCACGAAAATAAAACAATGTAGGTGATGTCAACAGGCAGCGTGGAATTTTTCAGAATAAAAAAAGGCAAAGGATCAATGTGAAGAAAAAACATGTTCAAGGCTAATAGCCGATAGAGCAAACACGCTCTCGCTTGTTTCTTCGGATTCACAGGTATGCCGTACACCTTCTATATCGAGATATCGAGTAACCGGAGAATAAGTAACTTTTTTCGTCGTTTCACTTATGCTAACAAAAGTTAGATTTTTCTAGAAAAAATATACCTGTTACAGTAAGATCGCATCCGCTAAATAATGGAAAAGACAAATAATATAAGTCAATAAATATCTAAACCATTGCAATCGTATATACTGAAAATCAATGTCAAAGAATAATTCGAACAAAAATTGCAACAACTCAATTTTTTAAAAACAAAAATTAAAATTCTTATAAATTCCCAATTCTATCGTACAGATTTCGCGTAGAAAAGCTGAAGGTGAAAAAATGGAGGTGTCGTCACTCAAGGGGCGAGAGAGTCGTTTCCGGCGCCTAACGCCCCCAGCAAAAACGGATAGCACCACAGGCTGATGTCTACAGAACTTAGGTTTCGCTTTATAGTACATACCAGTCCAGGCTTCGTGTAAACCTTTTTGCGCTGTAAGTTTGAGCTTTCCAGATTGCTTTCCAGCGCCTTTCCAGTTGATCCTTTCCCGATCGATGAGAAACAAAGTAATCAAGCGTAAAGAAAAAATCTCGTACTATTCTTTCTGTTGAAAGTATCTAAAGAATTTTATTTGAAGTAATGAATGTAACAGAAGCTTTTTACAACTTTAATTTTTCGATTATAACATTAATTATATTAGAACAGTGTCGGTGCAAAAGCCCCGACTTGGTGTCAACTTCATTAAACTGTATTATATATATCAGTATGTATCACAAAAAATACTTACGCAATCGCGTTATAATGTAAGTATTGAAATGAAAAAAACTCGGTATCATTAAAATTAATTGAAACAATTAGTCTGTTCGGAAAAAAGAGAGCGATAAAAGGAACAATTTCGTAAGCTTTCAAACCATAATGGGCAAAGAAACACACACACGAGAAGCAAGAGCAAACAAGAAAAAAAATGACAAAAAATGGAAAGGTAAGCATTATGTTGATACACAAAATAAACCGCAGAGAGGGTTATTGTTACTCAATATTTTACAATATCAATCACTTCAATTTTTATTCCTTTTCCTTGTTTATCAATAAAAATCGTTACATAGGTAGTTCGCGCCGTTGCTTGGCATGATTCACTTTTTTTTTCTTTAATCATCTTTTTTTGCACGATTCGACAAGCAACCAGTATTACAAGTTACAGTAATAGTAGCAGTAGTAGTTACAGTAGTAGTTAATAGTTTTATTTTTTTGTAGCAGTTTAGAGCGACAATGAATGACTGCACGATGCACGCAGGGCAGACCTGCCACGCGGCAAGCGGCACGAGAGAGGGAGTCAAAACAAAAAAACCTCCGCCAAAGTCGCGCTTAAAAATTTTTGTCAGAAGCATTTATGGCACTGCGATGATAAGGAGAAAATGCGCGCGAAAACGGAAGCGCGATTGCGTACCACCCGGGCTGTGAATCTTTGTTCAGTGCTTCTCTATCGGTATCGAGGCTCCTCTCCCCTCTCGGCGCTCGCGCGCGCGGCAGTCTCCTCCCGTGGGATGCGTGTTAGTGTGTGTTCTGAATGTGAGTGTATGTTAACGATGTCGGCCGTTTTTTTTATACGAGTAAAAATTCATTCGATCCTTGATGTGTCGTGTTAATGAATCAATGTGTGGAGTGTGTATATATGGGTGGGCGACTCGCGGCGCCCTCATCATTCTTACTTTATTCCATTTTTTTATAATCATCATTAAACGCGCCCCCAATCCCTTCTATATAATAAAAATCTCAGCAATATGACACGTGCGTACGTCCTCGTAATAATCGTAATCATCGCCTCGTTCCTCCTTTATTTTTTTCTTTTTTTTATACTCTGAACCTCGCCAGCGTGTCTTGTCCAATCTTTACTAAAATCCGCCCTTTACTTTCTTACTTCATATCTTTTATTTTTCTTTTACTATCCTTATACATAGCAATAATGAGACAGTAAATAGCTAAAAAGTACCGCTCGATTGTGCGACGGGCCACGCAGTCATAACGTAGCGATCAAGCTAAACACGCATCTTTCTCTTTCCTCTCCTTTTCCTATTTTCTTCGTCCTCGGCAAGAGCGCTCCTTTCTATTCCGCGACTCTCAAATTTCCATCAGAATCTTTTTATTTTCCACATTTTTAAATAAATAATGCACTCGTTTAGAATCACGTGCTTATTTAATTTTGGAAACGAAATTTCTCGATTAAGCTTCGCCGATCTTATTAAGATTTGACTTGGTTTGACTCGGTGAAAAGGAAGCATTCCGAGTAGACGTGTAGATCGGATAGCTCTTGGCTCGAAGCAGCCCGCGTGTACTTTCTCCTGCGGCAAAGTAGCGCTCGCTCGCCAGAACTCCAGAAGTCGACCCTTTTTCCCCTTATTAACACCGTACTTCAGAACGCAGTCACACGTCTAGTCGTCCCGGTGCAGCCATTGCGCACAGCTGTATAAAAAATGAGCCCGTCGAAAAGCCGGACGCATTCTATCTACGGTCGCGCTGCACTTTGCGATTTATCGGGCACTTGCTTTGAATCCACGCTCACACGCAAAAAGCACACAAAAGTTTATGCGTTTCCTCCTAACGGTATATTATGAAAGACTGTAACCTAATACAATAGCACGAGCTACGCCGACGGCTGTCTTATCAAAGTCACCGTCTTCCTCGTTGCTCGTCATTGCGTCTCTAAGTGTCTCTACTGGTCAAAGTACAAAATTCCGTCGGTATTTTTCTTTTTTTTATTTACTTTTTTTCTTTAAAAGTTGTGAAAAAATGTTTCGGCCGCCTGATGAGTATCATCGTTGATCGTTCACGTCTTTTTTTTCTCTGAGAATGTGTGCAAGGCGTCGACGCGCGTCTCTTTGTGTGAGTGTGTGCTTGCGAGCTTTTGGAGAAAAGAATAGGACAAACGAAATAAACATGAATATTGGAGGAGGAGGTATAAGGGCGAGCCTACGTGCGCGCTCGGCCGTGGAAAGTTATATTTACGCGAGTGAGCGCGTGCGCGGGTGGAAAAGCCAAAAATAACCAGCCGAGGAGGGAAAAAGGAGAGGAGCGAAGACACGGCGGAGAGAAGAAGAGGTGAAACGACGAACAAGTCCTCGGTCGCGGGAGAGCAGTGGACGAGATGCGAGAAGGCGAGGGCAGAAATAAAGAGAGAGTGATTGTAATCGTTTGGATGGGTGTGGGGTTTTTTCAAAGTACACCTTCAGAGTCTTTTTTTCGTAAAATGTAAACCTTAATGTATTTGTTTAATCATTTTTTTCGTCTCATCCGCCAATAATAGTAATTGTTTTTTTGTTTTATCACTATTGCCATGTAGTTGTATCGAGAAAGTGTCGCTGATGCTCCTCCTTTCCTCCGGCGTGACTTCTCACTCTTGTTGGTATAAAAAATGTTCTCCCGCCTGTGTAGCTTCTTCTTTATCAGTTTCTTTTACACTGAGAACGATGTTCTAGCAAAAATTACCGAAGCAATTTATAACATTGCCACAGTTTGACATTCGAGTAAAATATTACAACAGTCTCCTATAAAATTTGGTTTGGCAATTTTCACAGGAGGCCATTATAATTTCGTTCGCATCAGCCTGTGGCAACGTGATACATCGCTGGATTAATTTTGACTAAAATACTATCTTAGCGCTTTAAAAACGAAAGAAAAAATAGCAGTTGAGTTTAGGGCCGATCGACGTGAGGTCGGAGGGGGAGGCTTCCGACCGTTGCTCAGCGCGTGTGCGAAGGTATTCTAACTTTCGTCATGAGGCCAAGAGAAGAAGGCGCCCTCGGAAGCTCCCGCTGGTTGGTGCTGCTGGAGTCACTCCTTGGATCTCGGTGGCGACTGCAGGAGAAGGAGGGAGGGAGAGAGAGAGGAGAGAAAACGGTCTCCCTATCTCCGACTCCAGGGTGAGCTCCCTTGGAGCTTTTTAGGCGGCGAGAAGCTCGCGAGGGGTCCCAAGTGGCGGAGCCTCCCCTCGCGCGTGTTCATGTGTTTCGTGAGTGTTTTGGTGTGTGGATGTGGGTAGCATTTGTAATAATCGTGAGCAGCGGGCCTGCGCCGCTGCCGTGCGTGGCGCCGGCGCACGTTCTTCCCTTCGCTTTTCTTGTTTCCCCTCAAATCCTTCTCTCCTCCCATTTTTTTTAACTTCGTCGAACTCTTCATCTTCTTCTTGATTCTTCTTCATTTATAAAATCATCGTCGACCGTATCGTTTGTTTAGCTTTTTTTTTAATTATTAATTATAGATATTTGTGTTGGGTCCCAAAGATCACTGAAACAGAAATAAATAAACGTTTCGTCAGATAAATTCACTCGCTTGTTTAAGATAATATTAATTAATGTTTTAAACATCATCTTTATATTGATATTTAGGTTTTTTATAAAGGAATCGATGGATAAATTTTTTCATATTTTTTCTTTTGAATTATCGTACTTGACTTTCACTAAAATTGCTCAAAACTCTAGAAACACCATCTTAATAAAAAATGTAGATTATGAGCTATTAATAAATTTACATATCTAAAAGAAAATATATGATTTAATATCGGACGATACTCGTCTACTGTGAAAGTAAAAATAGATCAACCAATCAAAAAGAAAACTTTTTCCTCAAAATGTTTAAATTGTTAATCAAAATAAAAGCGAGGTCCGATGGAAAACCAGAATCATCGTCAAACGGTGAAAGTTGAATTTTCAATGAGACACATCAACGGAACGAGAGTGAATCTGCAGTTTGCTATGTCGATCTCCACGGGAAATCTACTCCGGTCAAGCCGCGGTCGTTGACAAATCGCCCGACCTAACGCGCGGCGGGAAATAGCGCGCTCAGCGTAAAATTTCACAGCGAACGGGGAAATTTATCGGTGACTCAATAGAATGTGCTTTGAATTTTTCGAATACTTTCGTGGAAGGTTATAGCCTCCTTTTCCTGCTTGGCAATGATAAGGTCAATATTTTTCACTTGACGACTGCTTTTCATTGTTTTAAAGCAACAACAAATTTTGAGGCTAAAATGTGTGGTTAATTTGAAAAAATAATTCAAACCATTATGTGATAAGAAAAAAATTATTTGAAAGAAATTGTTATAGAATTTTGTGAATAAAGAATTAGGCTCAGCATACGTATACTCAATTTTTTTTCAATTTCAAAACCGGTAGATGTAATGGGTATAGCTCACTGTTATGAACCTTCAATTGTGTCACGTTCTTTCTAAGATTGTAACGTCACATTCTATCACATTTATAGCGCTACATCATCATTAATTTTTATCTTGAATGGAAGGAGAAAAATGATTTAGGAATTTTAAATAAAAAAATGATGGCATAGTTTTTTCAGATTTTGAAATTGTACTGTAGATCAATGAATTATTTTAAACACATAATCATTCAATAAATTGATTATAAATTCTAATTAAATAATAAAGTTCATTTTTCGCTAATACTTCATTATTGTAGCAATTTTAATTAAATGAAATGCAGACATCAATATTCACTCTGTTAAAGCAGAAAATTTATATTCATACCAGCACGTGCCAATCAACATAATCTCAAGGACGCGATGCAATATTACCTCTTAGGAATTTATATATTGAATAAAAAGAGCATTGAAACTTCTTCCGCAAGCAAACAAATATTCCTTCAGGCTTGATGTAATTACGCAGATACATCTCATTGAATAAACGGTCGAATTTAATTTTAAAGCCTCTGTTTCATTTTACAAGTATAGCCACGCCCGTAATAACAATACGTTGCCTTCAGTGCAAAGCGTGTTCTTTGCGAATCCCGATAACTACGAGAGTTCGCCTCGTATTATTAATCCCACCGCAGCCGAATCACGTCAATTAGTTTAATTTATCGACGAAAGGAGCCAAAGTTATTTTTAGGGACGCGCAAAGTTCCTTCGTGCTCTCCCCGTCGTAATTCCCACATTAGCCGAGCCACCTAATTAACTTATCGCGCGACGATAAATAAAACGGCATCTTCCAGCCTTAATGAATGCAACGGCCTTTCGATGCTTTTTTTTCCTTCTCTCAGCTTCTAACGCTACCGGGCTTGTATCGCGGTTTTGACTTATCGACGCTGATAATGCATCTGGCTGCGAAGTAGTCGGGAGGAAATTGCGCCCGGCTCTCCGCCCGCGACAGTCGCCCGGCACAATTAAATTGCGCTCTCTTTTTCTCAACCGAGCAAGCTGATTTCAATTACGCTAATATATTATCATCCCTTGGAGTCCAACATTTCAAACGTGCATTTATAGTGTATAAAGGGATTCGTTTTTATTTGCTCCGAGAACGTTGGAGAATCGATGAACGACTTATTGTAAATTCTTATCTCTAAGTTGGACGGTCGTTAGCGAAGACAGACCGACGAATTCCGGTCACGTTGCCCGCGAGCCGAGACGGCCGAAGGTACCGGCGCGTAAAAGAAGCTCAAAGGCGGTGGGCGACTGTGTGCTCGACGCCTCGTCGCTATAATAATTCGAGCTTGTCAGCAAACGCGAAATAATGAGTAGACTCGCGCACGCGCGAGCACCGTTCCGGTCAACGAAACGTTGCTTCACGCTGGATTTACCTTACGAAATCGCCGACGAAAAGTTCCCCTTTGTATTTTTTTCGCCTCGACACTTATTCACCGCGAGCTTCGCGCACGCTTATCGGGCAAAAATGCTTTCTTATCTTGGAAAAGGCGTGGATAACCGATTATGCTATTATTCTGCGGGAAAATTCAATGACTCGATTCTACAAACTTTTAATCCTACCGTGAAAATGTTTCATATCGAAGAGATGACAATGTTATTGCGATGTTAGATTGATCTATTGATTGATTGTTGTACATTGATTGATTGTACATATTAGATCTATATTATTTTTATTTTATAAATAAACGACTTATCTGTAGTTCCGTTTGATTATACGTCAGCAATTATTAATTAAAATTGAGGCTAAAAATATCATTCAATTAAAACTAGGAATCTCCGCATCCTGTAGTTTTAATCCTTGTAAAATTGTTAAAAATAAATTGCACGGAAAAACACGTTATTAGTGTTCAAAAATAGAAACATCATTTAGCTATTCCAAGGAATAAAATTAATTTAAACGGAAGGTCCAAGAGTATTTTCAATAATTGAAACATTTCTCTACTCTAAAATAAGCCCAGCTGTTTGCCTAATAGAGAATTTGGCAGAGTTTCCACGTGAAAATGCCAGTCGTCGAGATTGCATCCACCCTTCCGTCTGGAAAAAAGTTAAACGACGCGAAAGGGGACTCTTGCGAAACGCTCCCTCGACGCGAGCGCGATGCCTACACGAAAAAACCGTGTCAATCGTCCGGAAGCGAGCGCTAACACGCGTCGCAGCACAATGAACAATAAAAGCGGAGCTCAATTACGCTCGAGCCATCGATTCTTCATCGTCGTCATCGGCGTTGTCGTCGTCGTCGTCGTCGCATATTGAGGAGCAGCCCTCCCGGGACGTAAGTGCGACCGAAGGCGAGTCCTTGTTAGGAGAGGCCGTTCGCGCGCCAAGTACGAATTCTCGCATCGCCTCGTTTAGCAGGGCGCGCGGTGTAACATAACGAGAAAATTTTCCTCGGTTTAGTTGTGTAGCTTCGCCTTTTGTTCCAACGAGAGCGAAGTGCCGCGAGATTTTCTTTTGTCTCGCCGGCGGAATGTTATTTAATGGTTGGAAAGAGGTAAGTACTTTTTGTTTCAATTTCAATTCAAGCAACTTCACTTTATTTTACATGAAAAAAAAGGTACAAGTTTCAAGAGAGGCTCTCGGCTAATAATCATACTTTTTCGAAAATTCATAGCTTTAACTTACACTAGTATGCTTTAATATTTATATCAAACTTTTTTTATTAAAAATCACAATAGTATTAACATTTTCCATTTGAAAAAAGTATTGAGTTTACACACAAATTATTGTACAGAAGATACGAACAATTTTCCATAGAAGACACAATTTAGAAAGAAAAAAAGAACATCGCAGAGTTCCATAAACACCCAAATCTGAAGCAGCGTCGAAAGGTACAATGGGTAAACACAGACAAATCTCGCGTTTTTAAAAAAGTCAAGTGCACTTTTTGTGCGCTTCCTTGCTCCAGTTTTCTTTCGCGGCTTGACAAGCGCGGCTGACGGTGCAAGTGCACAGCCTTCGAGCACACACGCGTTCTCGAGAGTACGCGCGCGGAGAGGGGGAGGGGGGAGGAGGAGATGAAGGGGGGGGAGGAGAACGGAGGAGGTGAAATGTCAATGAGCGCGCGTGTGACACTGACCTAATAGCCGCAGGACAGGAGGTAGTCGCCCAACTTTTCGACAACGGAGGCGGCCTGCTGTGGCTGGATTGGATCCTCGTAGAGGGACACGACGACCGCCTGCGACGTCTTCATGCAGTGCACGCCGACCTTGCCCAGTTTTGCCCTTATCACGCGGTCTGTGCCCGACAGGTAGATATACCTGTTGCCGGCGATGGTCACTCCTGACGACGGCAGGACGTCCTGGTCATCGAAGCCCTGAACCAGCTTTGCCAGCTCCTCTTTGCTGACCTGCAAATCAAACGAAATTATTCTTAGCATCTTTAGATCATTTTCTCTTCAATCGCTTTTATAAATATCTATCGTCTAATCCTATTGATAATCGCTTAAAGCAACTAACAAGTTTATCAAATCGCCCATCTAAAAAAAAAAAACAAAATCAAATTAAAAAAAAATAATAATAAAAAAAGAAATAATCTCGATCGTCGTTAACGACATAAAAGATACACCGCCAATTGTTTTATGCACACAATTAAACGGTATGTACGAAAAAAGATTCTTTTATGCCCGATAAAAATTTTGCGTCGTCGGGGCATAAAACTCACGTGAAAGCCGACGTCGGATAGGAGGCTTTAACGAGAGGACGAAAAAAAAGTCACACCTGATTTAGAGGTGGAGGCGAAGTCAAGGCGAAAAGGCGCATCGAATAATAAAATATCCGCTCGGCGAGTGCACGGGCGTCGGGTGATTTAAAGAATTGAACATTGTTATTTTCGTCGACCCTGGAAAGATTTAAGAGTCATGAATCGCGCGCGGACTGCTCACGGCCGGCCCACATAACGACCTTCGCGTAACACCGCGAGGTTCTCTTTGATATCGCGAGCACCGCGAAAATGCGTTTTGCCGATTTTACGAATCAATGAAAGCGATCGCTCTGTCGGAAAGCAAGTACTTTTTGAGCTTTATAAACGACGGAGTTTTTTCTCTTCTTCGTTTACAATTGTGTCAATTTTTATTTGCGGAGCTGACGCGCCACGTTGCGACGCGTTGCGACACCCGTGCACGCGGAATTATCGGAGGATTAAAAAAAATCCTCGCGAGAGCTCTGTACTTTGAGCGTCATTGCAATGAAACGACCTTTTTATCAATGCAACTGATTAACATTTTACAACGATTCTTGCCTCAACCTTCGTTCCTTCATACATTGCACATCAGCTGTTTTGCATTAGTTTATTGTTCGGTTTAAAGATAAAGGAGCGGGTATTGGTAGAATTTCGTTAATCTTTCTGTATGATTTCGTAAATTTTAGTAGAATGGAGTGCGGAATGAGACAAATAATTGATTTGTTGCCACTTCGAAGGCGATCAATATACTGCACCATAATAGAAAATAATAATCTAATTGACGCGGTGCACGTCGCCTGCAGATTAGATTAGAATCTGCTTGTTTGTCTTATTAATGCACCCGGCTAATAGACCGTGAAAGATCGAGACACTCTGGGCATCGTTATTGAATAAGGGATCTCCCTCTCCTTCGCGCTCTTCCAATGAGCCAATTAATGAATTAATGCTTACAGTCTATTTAATTAGACTGTCGCAAATATGTAGCGAGCAATCGAATCCTTTCATTGATTTCAGACCGTGATGTGCAGAGTAAACGACTATCTTTCAAGCACAAAAATTTTAAGTACTAAAATGAAAGCTATATCGAGAATAATAATAAAAATGACTTTTTATCGCAATAAATAGTCAAAACAAATAAAGCATTTTCAGTTTAAACTTCACTCTGTCCTTCCGCAAACTTATTTTATTCCGGTCAGTTACGTAAAGCAGCAGCAACGATTAAAAAGTTCAACAACCCCGTAATAATTCTAGCAACTTGGCGACTTTGTGAAATTCCTCGTCTTAAAATACAAACTTTCGTTCTCGATTTACACCGTCCGGCTCGTGCGCTAACAAACCGACTCCCGTCATGAACCACGCAATCCAAAGCTAGCGCTGTTTCGCCGTATATTTCACCGCGACCTCGCAGACTTGCTGCACTTGGACACGCGACAGCAGCCGCAAATCGCGAATAATCCGTCATGGGAAAGCTCGAGGAGCTCCGAATATACTAGTCGCTCGAGCTCGGTTCAAGGTCGCTCGAAGGAGCAGGCCGAATACGGAGCGCGGTGGGATGTATATGCACGCACACGTGTGCGCGCTGCAGTCCCGATGCACACGTGCTCGCAGCGAGGTCGCGGAGATTTTCTTTTTAAAGAAAAGCCACGGCGGCTGCTGCATTACCCGATCGGAGCAACGGCGTCATTTGTCGCTTGGCCTTTCGAAGGGCTTCTAATGGACATTTTAATATCGTTGTGTTGCCTTTAATCGGCGCAGAGATAACAAAGTTATACAATGAGTAAGCTACAGCGCACACTGTCGTGACTGTATAGCGTGACAAGGTGCGATGAGACTCCAGTACTTTAACTTTATTAAAGAATTTAAGAGTAAATACTTATGAACCTCAAGTGTTAAAAAGCATGTGAATTAAATCATTGTGTGAAAAGGAATTCCATTAAAAATCTTAACCTCTACTCATTTGCACAATTGTCTGTAATTTGTCTCATTCCATAAATTCGACTTGTACCGATTAGCTTTATTACATGACTTTAACGACCGCTAAATTCTTAAAAATGGAAAAAAGTAAATAAACCGAGCTGTCACTGAGAAAATGCCGATGATCCAACAAAAGCGCCTGACATTTCAACCTCTAGGCTCGGGCAAGAATTTTCCCCCGGCCATTTCCGTCGCCGCAAAGCCCGGCGCGCGCCTCTTAGAAACGAGGCAATTGCACGAGCACCGCGAGGCTCGAAGGTGCGAGGATCGGTATCGATTTACACCCCGGCACGGAAATCGACACGCGGTCGGCGCGCCGAGACTCCGAGAGGCGAGCGGGCAGACAGAGTGGGAGTGGGCCGCGAATTTTTGGCGCGGGGTTCGGGATGCCGAGACCGCCGCCACTGCCGCGGCCGGCGGCGGATGAATCACCCGGGCGGTCGGCGCACGCGCACCCGGCGAATCTTGACCGACATAAGGAGAGCCCGAGCGGATCGCGCCGAGGGCCGCGGCGATTATCCGCTTTCTTGACTCGCCGCGCAAGCCGAGTGTAAACACCGCGAGCGCGCGCCCGAGTTTTTCCAGATGTAATTGCCACCGGGAGAGGAGCGCGCGAGACGAGGCTTATCGCCGGGCATCGGCTTTCGCGGGTGAAACGCCGGCTAATTAAAGCCGCCGCCGCGGCGAGAGCATTCGGACTGGCCGGCCGCGGGAGTGGAATTAATCGGCGCTGATTAGGTCTCGCGCCTTCGAGTGCGCTTTGATAAATGAGCACTTGCGATTTCGCGATCAAAAGTTTCACCGGCCGAGGTTTGGGGACGGTTGCTAGTTGGCTTGCTTTGGAGAAAAGTACGACGACAAAAATTTCATTTGTTTTTAATGGAGATAGTAGTGCGGGAAGATGTGTATTTTTTTGATAATTTTTATCTGACACATTTGGGCACGAAGGCTTATCGTATTTTTTTATCTGCGAACATTATTTTAATTATCGAAATTACTAATAGCTTCAAGAGCACTAATATTTATCAACCAAAATTATTTTTCTTTAAATCACATGCCAATTAATCATCGCGTCAAATGGAATAGTTTAACGGTTATTGAACTCGTGCTTTATCGGTTATAAATAAATCTGTTGATACAAATAAAAAGAATGTAAAGCATGACTATTTGCAATGCATAATGCGATGTAGAGCCTGCGTCTGGTCTATAACTACGATTTAGTATCATTGTGTAATTCAAGATTGTGGCAGCTATGTGTTTTATTAGTAAATTTTATTAATAATATTAATTAGGCCGTTATTTTATTATTTGATGATAAGCAAGTAATAAGATGTAGTTTTCGGTTTTAAAAAACATGAATAATATTTATTTTTAATATTGACGTATAATGCACTTATGACTCATAGTGTTTAGATAAATTATCAGAATTTTAATTCTCAATTATAAAGTTAATTCTTTATCTTCCTTTAGAGTTCATTATATTTTTAGAGCAAACTTTCTAAATAAATCATCCAAAATGAAAAATTCAAAATGAAAGTTCTAAATTATTATACTTTTAAATTGCGCGGAAAAAAGTGCATATTGCGTTGAAAAGGAAAAGCCCATCTCTAAGATGAAAAAATGTAAGCAAGGAATGGTCGAAAAGGAAAGAGAGTTTATCCGTAAATTGGTCGATAGTTACGGCACTGCAGCCGGAGCGACAGGGTTGCGGTGCCCGGCCGGCCGGCTGTTCGCCGCCATTTTGCCAGCCTCGTGCGAATGCGAGAGCGAGAGCTCACGATTCTCTCGAACGAGAGAATGAGAATGAGAAGGAGAAAGCGAATGCGTGTGCTCGCTCCCGCTCCTTCGATTCGGCAAGGGCACGTTGCGCCCGAAGTGCGCAGCTGGCGATTTTATCTGTCCCGCCTGGCTGCGCTGCAACGTGCGTTTTGCCGAAAAACGCGATCGCGCCGGGCCTCCTCTTTCTTTCTCGCCCGCTCTCTCCCGCTCTCTGCCTCTCGACCTCTCCTTCGCTCGGTCGCTCTTGGCAATTTCCGCTGGCGGCGCACGAGGGGCGAGGAAAGCGCGATGAGAGGCTCATTCACGCGCTTTACGCTACTTTAATAGGCCCTCTTTCTCTTTCTCGCGCACTCGAGCCGAAAAGCAGGTTACGGCCCGAGAGAAAGTCCCTCCTTGTACGCCCGTACGTGGACACCCATCCGCTCGCCGAGGGGTCTCTCTTTTTTCGTCCCGTTAGGTGGGTACCTCGGCGCTCCGGTTCCTCCGCATCGACGCTCCGAAATGCATCGCGGGGGACACGCGCATCCTCGCAATCAGCGACGTTTGTCACGGATTGCGCTAATGCGGCGACGTCGGTTGGGTTGCGGCCTGGCGCTGCAATTATTATTCGCGGACGAAATCATAACCTCGCAGGAGCGTGTCGCAAGCCGCTCTCGGACGCGCGTATCGCGGCTACGAGGAGGAATCTCCGCACAGTTGCGGGATTCTGTCGCTCCAACGCGGGCGACAAAGAACGGCCGGCCGAGCGAGAGCGGCTATTTTCGGCGGTGTGCGTTCGATCGTGTCTCGCTTACGCCTCACTATCTGTCTCTCTCTCTTGCTTTCCTGCTCCTTCTCCGTTTCCCGTTTCTCCTCTCCTTCCGCCCGCGCTACTCGCTCTCTCGGCGAGTTTCTCTCTTGATGAGTTTCGCAGCAACGAGAACCTAACCGCGAGTCGAACGAGAAAAAGAAAAGGGACGAGCCGTGCACACACGCGGCGTCGGCGAGCGACACCCGCCACACCCTGAAAGGTCGTCCTCCGCCAGGCGCACACCCACGTCTCGAAAATTCTCCGGCGGCCCCTATGCCCTCGCTTTTCCCGTGGAGCCGAATCCGTACTCCGAAACACCGCCGCGCAATGGAGCGACTCCGAAATTCGAGAGAGCGAGGGGGGAGGGGGAGAGAAAGAAGGAAGGTGTGCGAGGCGGCGGCGCGTGCACGCACGCCGGCTACGAGGAGAGGAAACGTTGACGGATCGATACGCGGGAGAGCGAGCGAACGCGCCGAGGAAGCAGCCGAGACGGAGAGAGACAGAAAGAGAGGGAGAGAGCGAGACGCACGTACGACGGTGCAGGCAGCGCCCGCGGATGAGGTTGTTTTGCTTTCTCTCGGGCGAAAAATCGCCGACGATATGGGCGTCAAGCAAATCCGTTGGGGCTGGACGAGGACGGAGCGAGCGAGCGAGAGAGGCGTTCATTTGTCGCGGACGCGCTGCGTGCACAAAGGAGAGAGAGAGAGAGAGAGAGAGAGAGAGAGAGAGAGAGAGAAAGACGGATGCGCCGCGACGTTTTCGCACTCGGCGACGTCATCCTACGTGGCACGATAGCCGCCGGCGTAGTTTTCGAGGCGGCCGGCATGCTCTCGGTAGGTCGCGCAGAAAAAGCGAGGATGCGATGGAAAGGAAGGGAGCCGTAAGAACATTGCCGGCGGTTTCGAAAGTACGCCCCGAAAAGAGAGGTTAACGTCGTGCACCGTCTCTCTCTTTCTCGCTCCCTCGGCGCTTCTCCGCTTTTGTAACCGACGGCTCTCCGGGGGCCTTGGGATTACCTGGTCCCTCTCCCACCCGCCCCTTACTCCGTGTCGACCCGCTGTTTAGAAAGACTTTCCTCGGCGGCCGGAGGAAAGGAGAGAAAGAGAGAAAGGGAGACAGAAAGAAAGAGACGAATACGCGGCGATGCTGGTCGATCTCGAGTCGAGTTGCAGTAGAGGTACTTACTTCGAAGCCTTCCGACTTTGCCCAGAGGTTGCCGTCGTGACCGGCGATCGCCGCTTTGGTGACACATCTCGAGGCGAGCAGCTGCTTGTCGACGTAATCCTGCCAGCTCATGTTGCCGTTGCTCTGTCTAGCGCCTGCTTTCTTCTACGGAGCTAAATGTAGCCTCGCTACTGTGACTGCTGGTCTGCTGCTGTTGCACCGTGCGTGTGCGTCTAGCGTGCGCCTCGACTCGTCGGCCGCTCGTACCTCGCGCGTGCACACCGAGACTGAGGAGAGCAGCGAGCCGCGAGACGGAGACTGCGCCGCGCGCGCCTAGCAGGATCGGAGCGGCGAAGATTGAACAAAAATTTCGGGAGGGAGGCCGTAGGTGCGACAGAGATGGAGCAAGCGTCGTACGTAAAAACTGCTCGCTGCCAGGACAGAGACAGAGAACGAGCCCGTCGACCGTCCAACTCGGTTCGCGACTACCGATGACTCCGAGATTCGCCTCTCGGCCGCCGCCGGTCCCCCGCCCAACCTCCCGCGCCCCCCTACAGCGCCACGGCCGGCGGGAGAGACAGAGACGGAGATGCGTGCCGCGCTGGCGACATCTGCCTATGCGCGCGTCGACGCGGAGTGGCGGAGTTGCGCTTGCGGCCGAGCCTTGCCTTTTTTTACTTAGTCCGCCCCTTTCCTATAAGGTATTCAGACAGATTACTGCTTTTCAGAGTAGTAATACTGATGCTATTGGATGGAAGAGGTGACGCAGAAGTTACTCTTATTTTTAACAGGAATGTTTCTGTGTTTTCTGGCTGCACCAATTTTTCAATAAAAGATAATATTGCATCATAACTGAAAGGGACGTCAGTCGACAGTCAGCGATCACTCGAGTCAAAACCGCATCCTCGCGCGAATTTTAAAAAAAATTGTGCATATAAGATTTAAGGAGTCCTTTGAACCTGACTTTATCGTAAATTTTATATACCTATAAAACGTATGGAGAAAGTAAAATCAATAATATCCATTATCAGTTTAAACAAATTTTAATTCAAGAATTTCTTCAACTTTTTCAATTGTTTAATTTTAATGCAAAATTTAATTTTCAAAAAAAGATGCTCAAATTTTAGAAAGTATGTTTTAATTCAAACAAAATTAATGACAGCGGAAAGAATCATAAATGCATTGATAAAAATATTATAAACCAGTTTTTATTAAAAGTCTTATATTTACATAATGCATGGATTAAAACCGGGACTCATATTTACTTCTGAAAACTTCTTACAAGTTATGTACCCATTATAAAATTTCATTTAAAATTAAATTTAAAAAGTTTTTTTTCAGATTTACTTTTGTATGAAGATGTATTTTTATCCAAATTATATCAAAAATTAAAAAAAAATTATTAAAAGTATCTATATATGTACCTATATGCACTATTAATGAAATTATATAATTAAATCAAATAGTTACGATATTTTCCAGTACACATCATGAATGTTTTTAATAATTAAATTTGCTGTTTTGTTTATTTATTTATTTTTTTTGCTTATCCTAATATTTTTTATAACTTTCAATTGGCATTTATAATATGAGAATTTTCAATTATTATTATTGCATTGAAATGTTCGTTTATTTATTCTTTTATTCTTAAAATGTAACTTTGATTTGTTTATTATGATCATATCACAAATTACGATTAGATCTCAAAAGTGCAGATGCACTTTTATAAATTGATGCTTTCGATAGAAATCGATTTAGCTGCTGCACTTTTATAAATGTATGCGTTCGATATATATCGATTTAGCTGTTTTCGATTAATCGGATCAAACTAAACTGACAAATACAAAGGCACTGTACACATCCACGATACACGTGGTTAGTGGAAGCGGTAATATATTGCCAAAAAGTATGTTGTTTTGTTTTGTTTACTATTAAATATTTTATATAAAACAGCACCAAGATGCAGGTGACAAATGCAAATGATGTTAAGATTTATAATTTAAGTGCTGGGAAAAGCCTTCCCGAGGTGAGTGAAATTTAAAATTTTCGTTTGGAAAGGTTATAAACTTATTGTTTATACAGAATTTATATATTTATATTATATAGAACTAAAATAATAATTATTACTTTTCACAGTGGCTATCTGAAAGGAAAAGAAGAAATTTAATCAAAAAGAATATTGGTAAGTGCATTGAAAATAGTGAACCCATTATATTTGTAATATTAACAACAAAGATGTTTCTGCTTATCTTTAACTTTATTTGAATAATTTCTTTATGTATGCTCTGCTGTTTACTAATATTTTATAATTACATTAATTTAATGCTTATTATTTGTTAATTGTAGACATTCGAAGGCGTATTGAACTTATTCAAGATTTTGATATGCCTGGTGTCAGTACTTCAGTAAGAACATCAAAAGATGGACAGTATATATTTGCTACTGGAATATATAAACCTAGATTAAAATGTTTTGATGTTAATCAATTATCGTTAAAATTTGAAAGATGTTTTGATTCAGAAGTCGTTACATTTGAAGTGCTATCAGATGATTACAGTAAGGTAAACAATTACAACAGTAGATCTATTTTTTAAACAAAATTTTGATTCTCATTATTAATGAAATTTACTTTTTCATAGATAGTATTTTTACAATGTGATAGGAATATTGAGTTCCATGCTGCTCATGGCAAGTATTATCGATTGAGAATACCAAGATTTGGTAGAGATTTGCAGTACCACTACCCATCTTGTGACTTATTTGTTGTAGGGGCTAGGTACTTTTTCAATCAATATTATTTTTATAAATTGATGATCAGAAAATAATTTTGTAAAACTTTTGCAAACTTTTTCAGCAATGAAATTTATAGATTAAATCTTGAGAGGGGACAATTTTTACAGCCATTTATTTCTGACAGTTCTGCTATAAATAAATGTACTATAAATCCTGTACATAATTTACTGCTAGTAGGCAATGACGAAGGAAAAGTTGAAGCATGGGATCCAAGAGTTCGAAATAAAGTTGGAACTCTTGACTGCGGATTCAGTTGTATCAAACAAGACAATAAGTAAGAAATCTATTTCTAGATATCTATTTTTACTTGTTTTAGAAATTATAATTATATGTTTTTAATTTTTTAGACTCGAATCTGTACCTTCAATTACTGCACTAAAATGTCAGGGTGGCTTAACTTTAGGTGTGGGAACTGCAACTGGACAAGTTTTGTTATACGATATTAGATCCAGCAGTCCTTATATAATAAAAGATCACATGTATGGCTTACCCATCAGAAATATTGAATTTCATAACAGTATGGATCTAGTGTATTCTATGGACAGTTCAATAGTTAAAATATGGGAAAA
>UXGC01000245.1:0-196092 GCA_900480045.1 Eurytoma adleriae | reverse complement strand
ACCGAAAAGTTTCCGGAAACACCCGAGAAGGCAATATTGAAAGTCGTCGGCAATTTAATTTATTATCACTTCATAAACGCCGCGATCGTCGCTCCCGATGCCTACGATATCGTGACTTTACCCGTCGAAAAGTCTCTATCTAATGAGCAAAGAAGAAACCTTGCGAGCATCGCCAAAATCTTGCAATTTGCTGCATCTAAAAATGGAGTAAGTCATATCGGAATCTTCTTTTTAAGAATCTACTGAAATGTCCAAATTAACATTTGATTTTTTATAAATGTTTTTTTATAACTGTAGTTCGGAGAAGAATCATCTCACCTAGTGCGCCTAAACCCATTCATAATAGATTGCCACGAGAAATTCAAGAAATTCTTCAGACACTGCTGCACCATCGAAGAACTTAATGACCATTTCAGTATGCACGAGTACACTGAGGCGACGCTCATTCACAAACCTGAGATAATGATTTCACTTCAAGATATTTGTGATACTCACAGCTTGGTGGCTGAATATCAAGATCAAATTGCACCCGATCCTATGGATCCGCTGCACGAGCTGCTCGACGATTTGGGGAACACGCCAACAGTAGCGACTCTCCTAGGATTAAGTAAGATTTTTACTATTTTATGTTTTTCTTATATTGAAGTTACAATATTGTTTATAAATTCGAACTCCTTGCAGCGGAATCGTCGATTGAAGTTAATATTAACCAACTTGGAAAAACAGAAGTCTGCTTGGTTCTCAGTAACAAATTCGAAGTGCCGGAGAACGACGATACGAATTTGAGTAGATTATTCATAAAAACAAAGGAGTTACTAGTTTCTGTCCTTCAGTTCCTGAAAGGCGAAACATTGGTCGAGGCACTGGAAACTAAAACCTCCATGATCCAAGAAGATCTTTATAATGTACAATCCTTTGGAGATCCGATGGCAGTGTTGCATAGGAGGTAATAAAAATTAATATTTTATTTAAAAAAGAACGAAAAACCGAGTACGAAATAGATTATAACAAATTTAAATAACCGTAGTTCGTCGTTAGACGACTGCAAGCTCCAACTTCGTGCCTACTTGAACAAATTGGAACTCGGTGGTTGGGTGTCACGAGACGATGGTTATCAAAATATTGTCACCGCAGTAGCCAAAGATTTATGCAACAAAGGCCGATACAGAGTTATGCGTAACAAAGAACTGAAAATGCTTCGTGTGGCAAAGCAAAGATTGGAAGAAAAGTCGAATTACTACAAAGAACAAGTCGAGTACTACAACGAGTATATCAAGCAATGCTTAGCCAATCTAAATACCGGAAAAAAGTAAGTGATCAAGTCCAAATTTTCTGAACAACTATGAAAGACATATATTTAATGCTCTAAATTTAATCCTCAATAATTTAGATCAATGCACTCATTGAGAGGAAATCAGAAGAGTGGCCCTGGTAAGCTCAAGTCCAAAATGACGCTAAAATATTCTGCAGCTAAACTGCAAGAGAAAGGAATTCTCATAGAAGTTGTCGGTCTTCCGCAATCGCAGTTCAAGAACGTAATATTTGAAATATCACCCACTCAGCACGACGGAGTGTTCACCGTACGAGGTAAATTCATGGGTGTGGAAATGGAAAAGGTGGATGTTGATGTACCAACATTACTCCAGTTGCAATATGAAGGTTCACCTATCATGGATATGTTCGGTAAAGCAAAGATCAATGTCAATCTGCTGCTTCATTTACTTAATCGTAAATTTTATGGAAAAAAGTAGAACTCACGCGTTGCATAAGATTTAAATCTATTCGTCGCAAACCAACGGTAAATAATTTTTATTCTTGACTTGGGGTTCAATTTTAAACAAATAAAAAATGTAAAAAATTGTAATATAGATGAATTGAATATTTCCATTTTAAAACTTAAGAACTTTTAAAACGAATATATTGCATTTCTTTTTAACGAATAAGTTCTTATAAGCTTATAGGAAAATGTATTTAACAAATTACCTTATCAATTTTTTAATACGACTGAAAAATGAAATCACAATTAAAGTATCTCAGTATTTATAAATAATCAATTGATATTAAAAAAAATTTTAACATTAAACGTAATTAAATTATGTATTTTCGTAAAATAAGACTTTGTAAATATTATTACAACTAATTTAATGTAAACCAAAAAAATGAAAGGTGAACTTATGATCTGAATGTCTCAAATAATTTATATACAAAAAGGCTGATTTAAAAAAACAATAGCCAAAATATAGATTTGAAATCTGCCTTATGTAACGGAATATATATTATGTATTGTTGATATTATAATTAAGCTTATTTATAAAATTTTAAGCGTATATTATTTTTATAAGACTATGCGGTTGTTAATTTATATTTTAAAAATAAACTTTTAAATAAAAATATCTATAATCATTCTTATTTTGCGTTTAATTATTTTTAGGATTACAAACTTTAATTAAGTGGAAAGGAATTAAAGAAATTTTTAAACACTTTTTTAGTTCGTAAATATTTATATTCTTAAGAAAATTATATTCTAATAATACAACGATTTTTATTATCTATATGTATATTATTTTCTGATACATGTGACTTGCGCTCCAACCCACTAAATGTTTTACTTATAGTAAATTATAGAAGTACAAAATATAAATTTTACAAATGTCGGGTTTTAAGCTTGGGAATTTTTTTTACATCGTTGTTTGCTTATACAATGTACATAACTGAATGAAATTATTTGTAAGTCGCATTGAATTTCATGTACGGATGCATTTTTGAAAAAGCAATAGCATGCAATTGATTGAGAATAAAACAATTGGTCCATCCTTTTCTTTTTAATTGAAAATAAAATTTAAAATCGCATAAGAAAAATTAGATTAGTTTCTATAGACTGTGCGTACATGTCATTTAAATTAAGTAATTTTAAAAATATTCATAAAAATGCGTAGCATTAATACATTGTAAATCTTAGAAAAAAATAGTAATTTAATATTAAGCTCTATATACAAAATCTACACAAGAATCATGAAGTAGCCATACATTTTAAAAAATTACTGTAATGGGATTTGAAGAATTAAAACCATCTTTATACAAGTATTTTTTTATTATTATTATAGAAAAAGATATAATTTTATTTAATGTAATAATCATTCAAACAAATGTTTATTATCATTTAAAACAAAAGAAAGACCAGCGTGTTAATATTGTTTATCATTGCCACTTAGTTTATTCATCAACAGGAAATTATCAATTTACGTTTGGTTTTAATACATTAGAAAATTCATTTTCCTCAAGTTGATTTGAATTTATATTTTTTTTTGTCTTTTTTTTACGCTGCATCGTCCAAGTAAGGCAAAGTATACATTTATCAGTATATGATTGAACGAGCGCGATATTATATTACTTTATCGCTTATGCGTGCCTTAGCAGAGAACTTTTATATTTTCATACTTCGTACGCTTTAAATATTATAATTATTATTTATCATTAATATTACTACTACACGGCCTAATATTTGTAGGTTTTTATAAAATCTAACAATAAATCACCCCAACGGAAATCTGAAATCTTTGTCCATGCTTTCTTACCTTATTAGTTCCCCGTTCACTTACTCTAAATTCATAGAACCTATTTTTTACGCTGACTCAACATGCGTAAATACTTATTATACGTCAAACTTAAATACATGCAACTTATATCAAGTTCATATTTTGCGAATAAAATCTACGTGTATTCTTATTCAAAATTAACAAAAAATTTAAAAACAAATTCACAAAATATTATGAATTATTAAAAAACGTACATAAAATAGGGTTACTCTGCATTATAGCTTTAAAATTATGAAGATATATTCAAGTTTGATACATAATAAGCACATCCAAGAGAAAGCAAGTTGAAAAATCTTAATTAGTTTTTATGATTATGAAATCGATAAACGATATTCTTAATAAATAGCGTGTTACAATTAATTCCATCATTCACATGTATTAGTTGTTTTTATCTTCTCTTTTGAATTTCAACCTAATTGTACTTCAGCTACTTCCTTTATCTTGCTTCATCGTAATCTAATTTAAAAAAAAATATTCTTGCAATTCGAACTTAAAAAAACATAAAAAAATTAAAGCTTTATTTAAAATTATGACTCATAACTAAAAAAAAAAAATAAAAAAAAAACTACTTTCTATCGATTAAAGCATTAATTTAAGAACTAGCCAATTTTCCAATCGCAAAAATTGAAAAAGAGAAGATAAACTATTAATGATATTTTTCGGCCAAATAATTTGCATTGCTCTTGATACGCTTTGTTGAGCGATGATTCGTGAATTAAACAGCGGCTTGAGTAAACGTTATCGATGATTGAGGACATTTGAAAACTGCCGATATTTAGTCTGTAGTTCGGGCATCTGCGCCAGCGCTTCCTCCATCATGTTCCGCAATTTTGCTAAATCAGGCAGGTTCTCGCAAGATTCTATGTTTAATAATTCTGTGAAGTATTGCTCCCAAACAGCTTTCTTAGCATACCTATTTAGAAATAATAAGTTTGAATATTTTTTCATTCATTTTATTAAAAAAAAAAGAAAAAAGAAGAACTATTTCAAATTATTAATTACCTGGGTAATTTTGAATTAATATACCATTTATCCCCACTCATCGAAACCCTCATGTAATTTCCGAATAGAAGACAGTGACTAGAAGCAGCTAGACAGTATAAATCGGTTTGATAAGTCCATGGCTTTCCTGTTTGCATCTCAATGCAAGTAAAGTCTTCGGTTTTTATGATTTGTGTGAATTTTGTGCCTTCAGGAAGTAGACTCATGTCTATACTGCAGCCATAATCTATTAACTGTATAGTGGGTCTAACATCCTCGGATGGCCTAACGTCAAACAATTATCGTTTTAAATCAATACATATTACAGGAAAAAAAAAATTATCTCTATAAGAAGTAAGTGTACAAAATTCTTACATGTGCATTAACAGGAAATTATCGGGTTTAATATCGGCATGTATGATTTGGCATTTATGCAAATATTCCACAATCTGCAGCATTTCTATTGTGAAAAATATGGCTAGCGGTTCGCTCAAGGGTTTCCCTGTTGAGATCTTGATTTTATTCGTAACTTCCAACAGTGTACCATATTTGGAGAATTCCGTGACTAAAACACTTCCATTTTCTGCTATATAAGCATTCTGAACATCCATAAAACCTCGCAACTAAAAGAAATGATTTTAACCAGTTAGTATTCAATAATGTATTTTACTTTCTTATAAAAGAGAAAAAAGAAAAAACAACAAAACAAACCATGTGCGGATTAGTGAGTCGAGTCTTGATCTCCCTTGCAATATAAAATTCCCAAACCCATGCAGGTTTTTGTATTTTTAATGCAACAACCCTACGGGTTTCCAAATCGGTACCCTTAAAGACGGTTCCGTATGTTCCTTTCCCAAGGCACTTGTCCAAATCATACATATCGTTTCCTAATTAAAAAAAAATTCAATTTATACACAAACATAAATTAGTAATTTATGTATTATCAATTGTCCTTAAATCACAAAAATCAACTGTTGTACTATACACTAGATTACGTAAGACTAAAATTTAAAGGAAAACATAAATAGATTTCCAATTCCTAGATCAAGGCTCCAATAATAAAAAGAGAAAAAATGGTGTTTTACTGATGTGCAGCAAGCTTCCTTTTTAACTAAGCGAAGTATCAAAGACAGTAATGAATTAAAAAATTGTAACACTCACCAAGCGTTATCGAAGAAGAAGGCACAAACTTTACGAGATTAGAGGACAGCTTGACGTATCCGTCGACATGCTGTTTCAGTGGGAATCGCATGTTCCTTAGCAAACCAGCGATGAGGTTCTTGTCGAAGGGATTGATGTCGCCTTTCGGTATTTCGAAAGGCGGCTCTTCCTTTACCTCCTCCTGCTCCATCGGCTCGTTATACTCGCAGTCCATAGTGCTGTCCATCAGAGGTTCAGGCTTAGCCTCGGCCTCTTTCGCGGCCTCGGCTGGTACCGTCGTGCCATTGAAGCTTATGGATTTGCGTAAATCACAGTTGTTCTTGATTTCCGACGTGATCTGGTCGACGTTGCGTTGGACGGTACGGGGACTCTGAGCGTGCACCGCCTGAATCTGGGCACGCATCTTTTGTTCGTATGCATATTGCTGACTCTGCTCGAATGTTGCAGAATTACCGCTCAGGTAGCGCTCGTTTGACGCTGTATCTGCGAGAGTAAACATTTCATACGATGATAAAAAAAGTTGAGAATAAGGATACGGAGCTTCATAAACTGCGTAAAGTAGTAAAGTATGAAATTAATCAGACATGATTTACCGTCAATAGTGGACTGCTCTTTTATCGTAGGCAGATCATCACGAGTTATCGTAAATCCAATTCTGGTAGTTCCACTACTGGCCGAACTACTGGAGACGTACTCCCGGGTAGATTCCATTATCACACTTAATTTCTCGCCTAGTTCACCAGAGTTAGGCATATTTTGCACGCTGAAGGACAAATAAAAAAAATTAACTTTCCCATTTTAAAAAAGAAAATTGAAGTCAAATATTGGAAACGTACGATGGCTGGGCCATAGGCTGATTCTGATACTGCTGATGTTGCTGGTGGTGCTGCAGCTGTTGCGGGGGCGACTGCTGCTGGGGCGGCTGCGGTTGCTGCTGCTGTTGTTGCTGCTGCTGTTGCTGCATTTGCTGATGTTGGAGCTGTGATGGTTGCTGGTGCTCCGACTGTACGTCCTTGGACGATTTGTACTTAAAGTGATTAGTCATGGGGGTGGAGGCAATCAAAGGACGATTGAAAGTTTCGGTATAGCAGGTTTCGTTGACGCCGGGCAACGGCGAGATGCCCAGACTCTCGTCATAGAACAGATTGTTTTCATCCTGCTGCGGATGGTGCTGGTGGTGATGCGGATGCTTGATTACACTGTGGTCCTCCATTGCGCCGTTGTAATCGAGGCCGACCGCTGCGTTCTCCTTGTTCTCCGCATTTTCCAAATACTTGAGGTCTCGGCGGTTCATGCCCGGGGACTTTATGTGCGGCAGCTCCGGTGGCATACGGTACGGCGAGGGCTTGCTACCAGCGCTTGCCTCGGTAGTGGGGTCGACGTACGGCGAAAAGTGCATCTAAAAGTCATACAAAACACAAAATAAACAATACATTGTTTATTTCAAATTTCATAATCTTTGATAAAAAAAAAGTTAGCGCACCTGTTTTTGCGGCTGTTCGATGCTACTATGAGCCGACTGAAGAGGCGAGGCGTACGGCTGGGGGAATCCCATATTGTTTGGCACGACGTTATTGTACATATGATTATGTTGGGGTTGCTGCGGATGCTGCAGATGCGGCTGCTGCGGGTGATGATGGATGTGCGGCATATGCTGAGACGCATTCATGTGTTGCGACGTATTCATGTGCTGGGAAGTATTAATGTGTGGCGAGGCGTTGATATGCTGGGAAGTACTCATATGTTGCGGCGGATTCATGTGCTGGGAAGTATTCAAATGCTGCGTCGTGCTTATGTGATGAGACGCGTTCATGTGAGCCTGCTGCATATGCTGGACGGGAATCTGCATGTGCTGAGGGGGATAGTGATGTTGGGGTGCGGCGACCGGCGTGTGGTGCTGCGGCGGCGACTGGTGATGCATCGTGTGCGATGAAGTCTGATGGTGGCCCATTTGAGGGTGCGGCGGCTGCATATGCTGGTGGTGATGCTGCTGCATTAATGCCGGGTGGTGGTGAGGCGACTGCAGGTGCGGCTGATGATGCTGCGGATGGTGTGGCTGTGGAGGCTGCAGATGCGGCTCGTGATGCTGCTGCATCTGGTAGTGATATGAGTGACTGCCGTAAGAGTTCTGGGCCTCGTGATTCGCGTACGCTGAATGCTGGAAGAGATGATTTTCCTGGTCGTTGTAGGCCTGCATGGAGTTATAGCTCTGCTGCTGTTGTTGCTGCTGGTGGTGCAGCTTATTGCTGGCCACAACGTTTTGGGTCATCGAGCTGTCCATGTGAATATCGAATGAGAGCTTGACCTGCGAGTTAGACTGCATCCTGTGCATTGCAGGGCTCATCATGCGACTGGTGTCACTACTCGGGGACTGCCACAGGTCCTGCACCGCGCTTATCGCCTCCTTCGTGTTCACGGTCATGCTCTGACCGAGTAAATGTTGCTCGTCCGTTGTCGATGAATGGTGCTGACTCATGAAGCTTGACGTTTGAAGAGTCTGCTGCTGCTGATGTTGCTGTTGTTGTTGCTGAAGTCGTTCGGCCTCCAGACGCTTTTGCTCGGCATCGTACATCATTTGCCGCTTCATTTCTGCCTCGCGCTGCTGACGCTGCCTCTCGAGTTCCATTTGTTCGTTTTGTATCCGTTGCCTCTCTGTTAAAGTATGAATTAATCCATTTTTAAATGATTATTGCTTTAAAATTTTATTGAAAATATAAATGAAGCATTTTGCTTACCGAGTTCAGCCTCTCTCTGCTGCTGCTCTAACAGCCTTTGCCTCTCTAATTCAGCCTCTCTCTGCTGCTGCTCTAACAGCCTTTGCCTCTCTAATTCAGCCTCTCTTTGCTGCTGTTCTAACAGCCTTTGTCTTTCTATTTCAGCCTCTCTCTGTTGTTGCTCAAGTCTCTGCCTTTCGGCATTTTGTCGTTGTAACTCCTCTTCAGCACTACGATTATTATGGTGCACCTGATGCTCCATTTCATTAGGTTTTGGTATGGAATGTTCTATACTGTTTACCTCCTGCATTTGTCCATTCAAAGGTTGACTTTTCAATTTTCTAAAAAAATATGGCGTTCATTAGTTATTCTTATTATTGACGATATTTTAATTATTCTCGTATTATTATTTATTTTTAAATTTCATACCTCTGTAAATATTTTTGAGCACGAATTTCCTCCATGCTCATGTCCTTGTCATTAGCATAAACTAAATCTTTGGGATAATGATATTTTAATATAATATTTGGATTAGGCACATCTGGAACAAAGACGGGCACATAATGGTCATCATATTTACTGTCGTCATAGAAAGAAACATGATTTGGAAACAGTCTAATTTTATCCATGCTGATTTCTTCAGTGTCCTCATGCACTGTAACAATCAAACATATTTATTTATCAAGAATTATAAACCAATGATAATTTTTTAAAAATTAGAAGATTCTATACCTTTAAAAGATGGCTTTATAGCAGAAGATATTAATGGATATTTTTTTGTATTATTATTCCAGGGACCTGGCTTAATAGTGTTTTCTTTATGCACAGCCTCTTCTATTGGAACATGATCTAATATGCTAGAACCTTTCATTTCACCAGGAGCATCATCCTAAATATTACAATTTATTTAATATTCTTTTAAAATTAAAATAAAAATTCTACTTTTCATTAATCAAAAAATTTTACCAATAAATAACAATAAATTGTACCTGATATATTGGAATAGCAGCATTTGGTTTGTTATGTTGATTCATTGATTGTATTTGTTGTGGTATTGCACCTGGCATGTAGTCTCGTACCCTATGCCCTGTTCTTATACTACCAACTCTTTTTCCGGCTTTGATAGCTTTTAAAGAGCTAAAGGCCTGTCGCTGCTCAACTAGAGACACTTCATTCCTTTCTTCATTCCTTCCTAAAGTTTTTCGAGCAACAGCCAACTGAAAGTTTCTGTAACAAATAAGAAATAATATTTCATGTTTGTTTGTCATCTAATCATCTTTGCTATAGAATTAAGAATAGTTTTCAAAATCTTACTTGTGAGCACTGTCTAATTCCTCTCTTGGTTCGGCCCTGCAATTTAAACCAATCATATAAACTTCATCTGCTCTTTTGTAATCTTCAACTTGCTCCAATTCAAAAGCCCAAGCACGGTATAAGTCGGCAACCATTGTTCCAATTCCATTATTGTAAAGAAGTTGGTACAATTCCAATGGATTTTTTTGCATACTTATCTACAATGCAATTTAATTGTATTAATATGCTAGTTTAAATTCAGTAGAACAGCAGGATTGCATTTCAAATATACTTACATAATTAATCCACAATCGAATAAACCTCCGATCTTGGTGATATTTTATCTCTTTTTCAAAATTTGTTAGACACTGTTGCAAAAGTCTAGCTAAAGGAGACTCGTGTCCACTTTTAGGATAACTTTGTTCAACCCATGAAATGTATTCATACCAGTTTTCCAAGGGATCATCTCCTATGTAGTTTTTAATGGAATCCTCGTACATTCTGAATGTAAGTAATCAAAATTATTAAAATTTTATCTTTCAATAAATTATAATTTTAAAAAGAGTAAAAACTAACTGTTTTTCTTGTAGGAGCAACTGTTGAGCTTCGACATCTTCTTGAGCTCTAAGAGCAGTACCTAATTGTGTGGCATTCCGTCCGTGCCTTAAAGGCTGAATGTTCTCCTTGCACAAAGCAATAACAGTTGCTGGATCCATTTTTCTAATTTAAAATGCTTTTTACACATCCTAGAAAAAAAATAACTTATAACTAAAAAATTAATAAAACTCACTGCAAACATAAAATATTTAATTAAATACAACTTTAATTTGATCATAGTTGTCATCAATTTTCATATAGGTTTGAAAAATTATACATTAAATTAATAATAGCTCATTAAAGACAAGAGAGATATTATCAATAGTAATAAAATTTAAGAGAAGACAACAAATAAATAATTTGTATATACAAATAATTCTGTGACAAAAATTTTTAATTTTATTTTTAATTAAAATAATTTTCTTTTACATTAATGGAATATTAAAATAAAAATCACTTTGGATAAATGATAACAAATGCATTACAATTTTTTGATTTCTCCTATGTAGTAATTAAAATAAATATCCTACATAATATGCAAAGCAAATTTAATTTAAAATTCTTATATTTTTAGTAAGTATAAAATGATAAATTTCCAATTACGCCACTATAAAAAATTCCTGTAAGCGCAAGCACCACTTTCCGAGTCATCCAAAAAAAAAAGTATCACACTACTGTCAAAGGCAGCGAACTCAAAAGCCATATGCAATGAACTTGTGAATCAAAAATTTTCTCCAAAGGTCCCACTGCACTGTCAGCCTCAGAGATTGCACCAGAAACTAAGCACCAATCTAGCACTGTGTACTAACCCCTGGCGAAAAAAGTGCAGCATCCGAAATTAATTGATCCAAATTTCAAGCTCCGCGTTCGATGTGTGCCTGACACACGTACAAAAAAAAAGGAGAAAAAGGCGAGCACTCCCGAGGAAGACAGCCAGAAAGAGAGAGAGAGAAAGAGAGAGGGACATCCCTCTCGCCCCGTTTACGCTCGCTCCTACCACGTATACGCGGTGTGTAGCCTCCGCCGTCAGGCTCTCGCCGCGAACATAAACAAAACCGCGGCGAGGTCCTCCCGCAAGGACGAACCCACGGTGCTCCGCTCTGCAGCGGAACAGTACTCGCGGATCGAGACGAACTCGCGGGGGCAGGGGGGAGAGAGAGCGGAGGCGGGGGTGGCTGGGGGATTCACCGCTGACTCACCGTGTTTCCTGGCATAACCCGGCCGTCCGGATGCCTAGCTGGTGGAGGTCGGTGCACCGGGGACGCGCAGCTGCCGGAGTCGCGCGCTAACGGGGGCGAGACGCCACGGGGACTAGGTTAGGTTGCTCGCCTCGAGGGGTGGCCCCGCGACACACGCACTACACTAAACAGCGGCAGCAGCAGCAGCTCTCCGCCGAGGAAGTTCGGCTCGCTCCTTCTCGCTCGCTCGCGTGCACCCACTACTCCAGCAGCCAGCTCGAAACGGCCATAATATCGCGCGGAGCTCCGCTGCCCCCGTCTGGTCCAACGGTTTTAATTGTCTTCTGCTACGGCGGCGGCCCGCACCGATGACTCGCGGACGAGCTCCGCCTGAGATTCGCTCTATCCTCGTCGCACTCGCGCCGACGCGCATCCGGCTGTCTCGCTCGCGCTGAGATCGCCTCTCGCTCCTCCCCCAATGGCGAGAGGCGCACGTTCGTCGCGCGTCGTAACCGTCTCTGGTTTTTTAAATTTGAAATTGCAACGCTGCACTTTTGTCCTTTGTCCCTTTTTTGCCTTGTATATGTAGATCGCTTTATTTCATTTTAATTGATTTAAATGATTCTTAAGATTCCTGTCATTCATAATGTTATTTTGAATTATTATAAAAAGTATAGATTATCTGAGGTATATATACAGCTATACTTTTTGTTATGTAAATATTTTTTGCAATAAATTATTTATTATATTCATTTAATAACGGCACTTAAATTTATTATTGCTGTTTATACAGTTTGATTTTTAAATTTTGTATACTTCACAGACAAAATATGGTAAATAAAAAAATCGATACAAAGCTTTTTTTCCATTTTTCTTTTTTCTTTTCTTCTTTTTATGAAAGTCAAACTCGTAACCGTTCAGATCACCTTTTAGTCTTTAGACCGTCAGAACATGCATGCGATCTGCAAAATGCATTATATCTGTAGACTGCAGCACTTGCAGTATACTCGCACCTTCACTTCAACGAAGTCAAGTTACCAGTCGCGTGAAATTCACATCCGCATATCGCATCTCGCTCTTTCTCGTAGAGGATGCATCGTGCTCCGATTGCTCCGAAGCGAAGGAGCGAGAGAAACAGACGACGCTTTGAAGTCGTTGCAAAAGCACAGCTGAGCGAATCGCATGATGCATTTTGAGCGCATCGGTATAAGGGGTGCTCAATCGGCAGAGGTGCTCAATCGCTATATGTGTGGAGGAGGGGACGTTTCCGCGACGTTATAACCTCAAATTTTTCCCGGGTGTTTTGAAGCTTAGACACTTGCTCCGAAAAACATTCGACTGCTTTGTATTCGTTTATTTGCAATGGAGATCGCATACTGCGTCGTTTAATGCGGATAACATGCTATGAATTTAATGTGACATGCAGATGAGGATGATTGGAGCTTCGAGAAAAAGCTTCAAGGGTAAAGATTTTGTTTATCTCGTGCATTGAAATGTGAATTATATAATAAATTGTATTACGTTTGATATTATGTCTTATTTTATGCCTTATATCCACGTAAATCCACGTATTTTACATAAATTTTGTGCGAATAGACAGTTCGATTATTTTATTATGCATGTAAACTTTATATAGAAAATGAATATGAGATTAGATATTGAAAGAAAGTCAAAATAATTTTGGTGTAACTCTTATTTTGTGCATGAGTAAACATTATAAACAAATGATTTTTATGTGTTTTTTTTACAGGTATTAAGCACAAAAACAATTGTAGAACTACACAAATCCAATGTTGAAACATGAAAATGATTCCTACAAAAAATTTTATCAAATTGTTAATTTTGATAGTAAAATTAACAAAGAAGTTTAACGTAAAACCAACGTACTTGCTAATTTTTTGCTACTATGTTCGTATAAAACTAGATAAATTGTTAAAAATGCAATTAAAACTGCAGTGCATTCCAGATAAAATTTTTACACTTTTGATAATGAAACATGGAAAATGTACAGAATCATTAGTAGATCAAAATTTGTATATTTTGTGTAACTGTGATGCTATTGACAAAACAAAGCAGTGGTTTTACCTATGTTGTAAATATTCAAAAAGAAAATACAAAGTGGCTGTCATATTTACCAAAGATATCACAGAAAATGTTATTTATGTATCCGAAAACATGAAAACAAATGTGCATAGGCACTTCCTTTTGGAACATTTAGAGGAATCTTCTTACTTTTTACGTATGTGAATTTGATTTGTACATGTAATTGTATTGTAAGAAATATCTTATTAATGATCTTTTTAATTTATCTTTAGTTCCTGCATCCAATGAATCAATAGAATATGCTACTGAAGTTAAAATATCTTTGATATCAAATCCTCATGATTGCAAAGATAATGTATTAAGCAATTTGTTACAAAAGTACTTTTCTGCACCAAAGTTTCTTCGATCAAAGGACATTTTTAAAATTGATGTTAAAAAGTTTGCTCCAGAAACAAAATATTGCACTGCAGACTCCAAATTGCAAGAGTTATACTTCGTAGTTAAAGAAACAAAAATTGAAAGTAGACAATCGAAAATGGATGGTAGTTTTGTGTTTTACGGACAATCAACTTTGTTACAAGAAACAAATGTAAACAGCTATCTTCCTCATAGATGCTTCTGTGATATTCCTTTTGATACAGAGAAATATTTTAAAAATTGTTGGCCTCCTGTACTGAAAGATACACTTCAGCAGGTACAATCAAGCATTAGTCCATTCTTACAAAAAGGTATTTTTCTTTTATATCATGAATATTTCTAAATATTGATTTATGGAAATTATAGGAAAATTTATATTGCAGATATCAATATTGATGTAAGGCCAATATTCCTTGTTGAAGGACCAACAGGTTGTGGTAAATCTCGACTCATAAAAACTGTTGCGGAAACACTAGGTTTACATTTGGTAGAAGCTGATTTCACTGAAGTGCAGTCACTTACATCTGCTCAGACTGAAGCTAAATTAAGAATTATTCTTAATGATGCTGAAAATTGTGTGCCATGTATTTTAATGCTTAAAAATATTCAGGTATTTTTAATTTAAAAATTATGCACTTATTCAAAAATAATATGACAAATTTATTCATTCTTACAGATATTTGGCCTGAATGCTGAAGGACAAAAAGATGAAAGAGTTCTTTCCGTTTTTACATATGAAATGAAGAAACTGTACAGCAAAAAACGAAAGTATCCAATTATAATAATTGCAACATCCAATGAAACTGATATTCAGATTGATACAGAAAGAAATTTTATAGAGAAAATCAATATAAATCATTTAGATCAAGAGCAAAGGTGTGAATATCTGTCTTGGTTAATAAAAAGTAGAGGATTGAAACATCAAGTAGACTTGCAAAAAATAGCCAAAATGTGTTCAGATTTCGTACTAGCTGATCTCGAAGCCCTCGTTTTACACGCCATAAAAAATCGTTTTAAGCTGATAAAATCATCAAATGAAAACAATGCCATTGAATTATCAAATGATGATTTTGTTCATGCTTGTGGTAAATAATTCTATTATATATTAATAAAATTCTGCATTTACAAGAAATGTTTAAAAAAATTAATCTTTTTTATTTAGAATACATGCAGTCTATGTTTTCCGATCAAATCGGAGCTCCGCGGGTTCCCAAGGTGTACTGGGAAGACATAGGAGGACTGGCTGATTTGAAACGAGAAATAATGCGAAGAATAGAAATGCCTCTACTGAACATCTCCGGTATGGGAAGATCGGGACTTCTTTTATATGGACCCCCTGGAACCGGTAAAACTCTGCTTGCCAAGGCTGTCGCCACCGAGTGTCAGCTTCATTTCCTTTCGGTAAAAGGACCGGAGCTTCTCAACATGTACGTCGGTCAAAGTGAAAAGAACATACGACAAGGTAGGATACCACTTAAAAGTAAAAGTTTAATTACTATTTCAACTTTCTGGTATAAATTTTCATTAATTTGTCAGTATTCGAGCGGGCAAGAGCGGCATCGCCCTGCATAATTTTCTTCGACGAGCTGGACTCTCTAGCGCCGAACCGGGGTAAGAGCGGCGACAGCGGTGGCGTAATGGACCGCGTAGTTTCGCAACTGTTAGCGGAGATGGACGGACTGGAGAGCGCAGGCAGGGTGTTCATCATCGGCGCGACCAACCGACCGGACCTAATCGATCCTGCGCTCCTTCGACCGGGTCGTTTTGATAAAATGCTGTACGTAGGTATCTACGCTGATCCGGATTCTCAACTGGCGGTCCTCAAGGCGGTCACTCGACACTTCAGACTGGAAAAGGAGGGTTGCGAGCTTGATGAACTTCTAGGCCGGTTGCCCAACAATTTGACCGGTGCTGATCTTCACTCGGTCTGCTCGAACGCCTGGCTCGCAGCCGTTCGGAGGATAATGACTGATCCCCGTATAGACAAGGATAAAATTCGAAGCGAGGATGTGGTCGTGAAATTAGAAGACTTCATACGAGCTTGCAAAGATCTTGTGCCCTCCGTGAGCAAAGAGGAATTACTGCGATATGAAAGGCTTAAGAATGAGCTTTCTTCTAGATGATGTTGTATGTCTTTTTTATGGTTCACTTTAATACTGATTTTTTATGTTATATTTGTTTTATTAATTATGTACAGTTTAGCATTTATTTGGGAATATTTAGATGTTAGGTGAGAGAAGAAAGAAATTGTTAAACATTGTTAATTTTGTAAATGTGTTATTTTATTTTTGAGTAATACATAAAATAATTTATACATACGACAATAAAATAAAAAAAGAAGGATTTTACACTGTATTGCACCACATAGGTAATAATTGATTTATTTTTAACTTCTAAATTACGATATAGTGACTGTTCTGATAGTTTTTTCGTTCAAAGCTTTCGAGGCCTCGAATAATTTATTCATTTGTTACATTTTTTTTTACTTATTTTCATTTCTTTTAGTCCTAAGTAACGTACTTACACATGAATAACACATTACAGGATACAATAACGATAATATTCAATGTAGAAAAATAGGACGTTACATTCACTAGCTGGCGCTCTGACCAGAAATTTAAAATTTTAGGTTTCTAATACCAAAGTATATTTGTTTTCAATCGCATCCCCTTAACAGATCCACTGCTGCAGACCCCGATTTTCGAATAACGATCTCTCTAATTTTAATAAAACACTTAATTTTCACGTCGAATAGTGACAAATCCTTGATAGAAAATTTTTTCACACTAATTCAATTTCATTTATTTAATATAATCTGTTACATTTAAATAAATTCAAAAAAGTTTATAAAAAAATTTCTTTGAAGGATTTATTAACGAAACAGACATGAACATCTTCGTTTATGGAAAATTAAAGTTTACTATAATTTAAATTTACTTGCTTTCGTTTTACATTTTTAAAGACAATTATATTTCATTACGATTGTCATGATTTTTTTCAACAATTAATTAACCTTAATATCATAAATAAATTCTAAAAGATGCTCATATCTGATCGAATTTTTTAGAAACGCATTATGTTCGATTTACAAACGTAAGTCATAAATTGCGTGTGCTCTCGTGAAAGCTGCTGATCTCAATCTTCGCTTGGTTTAATTCTTTACCGAAGCAGGCTTCAGGGGAAGGAATCTCGTGAGTCTCGTTAAATATATACACATTTGTTCTCTTGAGTTAGGGAAAAGACGATTACAAGATGATAGGATAGCTTTTATTATCTTTTCTGAGTCAATGGAAACCTTTAAATTGTACCGAGATAACTGTTAATAGAATTTACTACTCTATACGATTATAACATTTTGAACTTCAATGAAGTTTCTCGGTACAACGACGAATTGCTATTAGATACGATCGAGGCTGTACACTTCTTGATAATGATGAATTGCTTTCAACGAATTTTCATTCTTTACATATCAAAAATATGCATTTGTCGCTTAAAATTTTCACGTCCGCAAGTTTACTTTTTCTATGATCAAATTTTATAGAATACAAAAAATCTTCTAAGACATCGTTAAAAGAATTTTAACTTTCAGAGAACTATAAGTACATCAATTAACATATGCGAAATGAAAATACTTTTTTTTTTAAATTGTTAGACAAAAAATGAATCATTATAAATTAAATATTTTGTGTGCAGCCTCATATGAATTTTCATGCGCGTCAACGCTATACTGTATGAATATATCAAGAATGATGCATCTCAATTTCTAAACAATGCGTTAAACAATTAATGATGTATTGCAATTGCATTCCCTAGTAGAAAAATATCCGACTTTAAATTTTTCTTTTATTTGTAAGGTATCAGGGATTCTGTTTTCGTTTAGAAGAGGAGGAAAAAGGCTTTTCTTTTTTATCTATCTAGCGTAAATTACTTCTGGAGAGAAAAATTAAGTAAAAAATATAAATTACGTTAAAAAAAGAAATTTTTGTACTAGGGGTGAAAGATAATTATAACTTTATGTCTAAAAGCCAGTTTGAAACTATTCATGGAGTTAGAGTTGCGAAATGCACTGTTTTTTGCAATCAATTAAATTTCGCATTTTCTCTCGAGGCTAATCGACAGCAAAGTAAAATTACCTTTGTTTTATAATAATAAGGAGCGAAAAAGTAATGCATACTGAATTGCATACACGTTTAAATTAAATATCACAATGTGTTTGATACGACACAATAAATAAATATTATCCATGCAATAGCTTTTTTTCTCTTTGTAAACGAACGGTGTCTGACTTAAGTATATATTAAAAAAAATGACTTACGTATCTGCATATACATTTATGAATTGTCAAAAATTTACACGGTGAATCCTTCGAGAACATAATCTAGATTACAAACTAAGATTTCACTATCATCCGATATACTCGCTTAGATTCATCTGATACGTATGCTCGCTTATCATCGATTAATAATTTAAGAAGGTACGTTTTATATTAAATTAAAAAAACTTTAAATTTTCATAATTGTAAGCTAATGTTAAATAAATCAATGTTATACATTTTCAATCTTTTAAACTTACATAAGAAATTAATTTATTTCGATGATATAGGTCTATTCATGTAGTTTTTTGTGAAAAGACTTGTTTCTGTAACACATTTGTCGCGTGCACATACAGTTTACGTTCAAATAAGTCGTATATGTACCTTCTTTTGCACGTTGCATCAAAAGTATCGAAAAATTCGCTTTGTAATATCTTTTACAATACTAATCTTAACTAAAGATGTGCTGATTACTATTTATATCACAGAAAGAACTTTATAATACAAAAGTGTTGTTTAAAATTGGTTGGCCCTATATATTTTAGTGTACGGTTAAAGTAATATGAAATCATGTTGATTAAAAACTGAAGTAAGAGACATAAATTTGAGATGTTATTTGATTATTTTTGTTCATCAGACTTAAGAAGCTATGTTTTTAAATATTTCAAGGACAATTTAACCGTATACGATTTTACATTTCTATATTCATATCTTTATGTTACATTGTCGTTTGTGCATCGTATTATAAGCATAGTAAAATCTGTCAAAGTTTACATTGTACTTTTGATTATACTTTTGAAAATATGAATAATTATATTTAGATTTAAAAAACCGGGAAGGACGTTGCTTATTTTTATTGAATTTGCAATCATTCATAAAATCTACAATAGATTGGAATTGACGTATACTCTGAGTAAAAACAAATCAAAAAATTGTTTTAATCTTAAAATAATACTTTTTATTTGAAGAAAGTTTATTCGCTTTTCCATTCCCATAACCGTCTCAACGTTAAAATCTTAACTCTTGTGCAGTATGAAGCTCACAAATCGGAGGTTTAGTCCATCCGAAATAATGATGTCTAGTAGTGGTACTTCGACGAATCACAAATCCTTCGTATCAGCGACCTTTCGATAATTTCGATGCCTCGTGGATTGCCGTCGCAATGTGTCAAACTGGTCGGCGTAGAGTACGTTAAACGAGAACCTAATGTTAACCCCGAGAAAAAAAACTCAGTCTCATCCTCTCGTGCCCGAGAAAAGCGCAACCACCGCTACGTCCGTTTTACGTTATACTTGTTTTATCTTTAAATCCTCGCACGCATGCCGTGTAATGTACATATTGCATAAACTCGCGCCGGTCTGGCATGACCTTTCTCCCTTTCAACAATGAGAAAAAGCAATGGCAGAGATGGGCCACGTAACAGCGACAAGACGATCGAACGAAGTGAGAAAAATCGAATGCGTGGATCTTGGAGGAAAAGCTACGACGCCGTTGCTGGGGAGTTTTCCCCCTTCGTTTTCTTTTTACCACCTCCCGGCGCATATCGTCATTCTACTTTCGTCGCGTCTCTCACGGCGCGCTCGTATTACCGGCGCTCGTCAATGGGCGTCCGCGTCTGCCGGAGGTAGATAGTTCTTGTTCTTCCTTATGCGACTGCCCCGTCAGAAGTACCTCCTAGCGGGCAAAGGCGGTCATGAGTCTTCGCTGTTTGTTTCTGTGTAAATTTTATGTAATTATTAATAATTAATAAAGAAAACTTTATGTTCTTTCTCAATATTTCTATAAGTTTTATCAATTTAAAGTTGAACAACTAATTTCTTACTAATAAAACGATGACTTTATCACCGTCTTTAAAAGAATCAGTAATATAAACTAAAATATTCACCTGGTCAGGATGATTTCTGGGCGAATTCGTGAAGAATGTCGCAAGCCATCTCGAGGTCGTTTCTCGTGATTCCGAGGGCTCGGATTACAGCGTCCTGAGCGAATCCTAGAGCCATCAACCTTGAAATATGCTCAACGTTGATATTCTCGTAGGCTGCGGGCTCTGAAGTTTTCGGTATCGGTCGACCGCTTTCGTCCTTTCCCTTCATTAACGCCGTTAGTCGTGCTTTATTGACCTATAATTAAAAAAAATAGAAATTTTTCATTTGCTTTTATTTCACGCACAGTTTTATAATAAATAATGCACAACAGATAAGTTTCCAATTTCAATTTATAAATCTTCTTAAAAAGAAAGAAAGAAATCCTATCCACATTGAAATTGTGAAGTAAGTTAATATTTTCAATAACAAGAAACAAATTTTAGAAACCGGCGATTTCTGGACCCTATTCCTTAGTAAAGACTTTAAAAACACTGTCTTCTCAACGAAATCATTTAAAGGCATCCTAAACCGATACTTAAACGATAACGACAATTGTATACGTCTACATCATTAATTTTATCGCACTTGGTCATAATCTCTTTTTCCAAATTCACAAAACGAAAGCAGTGCAATCGCGAACGGCGACGAAACCGACCTCAAGGTTGATGTTCTTGACGACGTGTTGCTTCGTGCCGGGAATTATTATGGTGTTCTCGTAAAGGTGGTCCTGCTTGGGCGCCGCGTCCTTGGGACCCTTGGGGGGCCTGGGCACGGATAGGGGCGGCGGTACCGGCGGCACCGAGCCCGACGACTGCGACGCGGAGAGCTGGCGCGCCGACGCCGCCGCCGACGACGAGGGCGACTTCTCCGGCAGGGCCGGGGCGGAGCTGCGGTTCGCCGGCGAGGCGCGCGCGCCGTGCGATCGGATCACCGCAGGCGCGATCGGCGACGGCGACGAGGCTCGGTGCAGCATGTCGTACCTTGCTTCCGTACTCACTGCAAGAAATAAATGAGGTTTTAACGTAAGTTTCAATTATTTATCGTGTCGATAATTTTATTAGGTCGCGGGGAGAAGTATTTTTCTAGCAAGTTTTTCAGTAGAAACTAAATACTTACCTTTGTTGTTAGTAGCATTGTCGTTCGCGGACAGTATGACGGTGACGGGCGGCGGTGCGGTCGGTTGGAGCTGCTGGGCGGCGACCGGCGGTGGCGGCGCGTTTTCCTTGGGCACCTGGAGGTGCCTGCCGTTGCGCAGGTGACTGTTGGAGGTGGGCGAGGGCGAGGAGCGTCGCGGCGGCAGCGGCGGACTCGGCACTATGCGCCTGGAGGCCGGCGGCGAGCCCGCCGGCGACGAGTCCTCCTCGTCGTCCGTGTCGTTCGAGAGCGAGCCGCAGTTGCCGTTTATCAACTCCATTATCGCCTGCGATAGATCAAGTTGTATGTTAATTTTCAAATTTTTTTTATTCAATACTGAATTTCTGTCTTGGCTGTCGCCGGTATTTCATTTTGCGTGAGTTGTAGACAACTTTTTTCTTTACATTTTAGAAACTGGAAGTTCACAAAAAAATAGTTTCGTTGTTAATGGAAGAAAAAAGTTGATCGCAAAATTGATTACCAGTTAGCCATAATCGTACCGTCACCATTCTAGATAAAACTTTTTTTTATTACAATACTTTAGTATGATTTTGCCTAAAGTTCATATTCCCATTAGCTTGTTTATCGTAGATGCACATGATTGAATCGTTTTTGTATACTTAAAATACAAATTAATGCGATTCAAAGTTCATTCATCTGCGCTAAATACGTTTCTTTATCAACTCCTATTGCAATTATAAAGCTCCAAAATTTCAGCAATAAATTATTAAAAATATAAACATAAAAAAATAGTAACGTAGCAGTGCTAATAAGCAGAGTTGCAGATTAATCAGCGTTTAACTTACCTCTCATTTGAATAGTACACACTCCATTGACCTTGACATATGTACAGTAGTCTAATTTGATTAGTTTTTTTTTCATGCAGATGGACAAATGGACAGACACACGTTGATTTTTCCAAAATCGGACAACACGATGAAATAAATAAAAACTGTTATAAAGATATAATGTCATGCGGGTAAGACGAAAAGAATATCAACAAAGCATCGTTGAGGTGAACAGCTGTATGATTCTCCATTCTAAATAGATTATTGTTAATTAATAGTACCAATATTATTAACAGCTAAATTAGGTTTTTTATGCGCTTTGTGTACATAATATTTAGAAAGTTTCTATCTTACCAAATAATAAAGGGTGAACAAAAAATAACATCAAATACTCAAATACATTAACATACGCTTTATTTAAAAAATTGCTCTTCTTGTGTTCTAATATATTACAGTAAGTAAAAAAATGTATGAAATGCTAGACGTCAGGTTTCGCTTTTTATTTTCTTTTAAATTTAACTAAATTCACATGCCACTTTCGTTACACATGGCAAGGAAAAACCTAACTCGAGCCGTACACATTATTGCATTGCACAAATAACAAATGATGAATTTTACTTATTCTTTTAAAAAATCACTTTTTCTAATTACATATCGCAGCTAAAATAATAGCTAACATAAAAAAATTTAATCTAAATGAATTAATCAAAAAAAAAAAATTTGAAAACAATTCATAAATTGCTTATTTTTGCTTTTTCACATTCTTATAGAATATTCAATTTCGAATCCGTTCTTTTAAAGCAAAAAATGTACGCGTACGCAATCGTATCCAACGATTTAACAAAACAATAACATATCCTCGTATGTACAAATCTTTTTTTTCTACGTGCTCGGCAAGCATCCAGCTAGAAAGCGAACCGTTTTCCTTTTCTGTTATTTGTGCAAAAGTAGAATAGAAAGGAGAAATCAAAACCATTTTTAATACAGACGTACTGGCGCATACCTATGTATGATATAAATAATTTTTACCGGAGTTTAACTCCTTGACGGGAAATAATATTTTTCTTTTTCCACCTCTCGTATACTTAATTATTATTTTACTAATACTTATCGAGTTTTATGAACATCATAAATTAGTCGATTTTGTTAAAACTACAAAAGTTTTAAACACTTCCAGTCCAGGATTGCGTACTATTAAAGTAAATCCTGCTTTTCAATAATTTAGTAAACGTGATTGTTGTCCTCTCGATTGGAATAATTTCCTCTTTCATTTGAATGATTTGCACTTATTGAATCAGTTAGATAAATTCATCAATGCCGTTTTCTAATATAAGTCTTAATCCTCTCAATAGAAACAAGCAAGTTTTTCGTGATTTGTTTCTATTTTAATTAAGATTATCATTTTTAGCATTTTTATCTCTTGCTTAACAATAAATTGGCACCTTCGAGAACCATGATAAAAATACTACAAGTTAACACTGATCAAAATTAATTTGACAAAATAGTAATTTGTCACTTAAACTTTTGCACATTACAAATAAAAAAATGTAATTTACCGATGTAAACAAAAACACTTTAACCGCAATTTTGTACGAATTAAACGATATGCTAATATCAATATGTTACTTCATCTTTAACTTTTTTATACAAGTGTTGGCTGGTCGTTATTGTACTTTAAATATCATTAACACGTATACAATTCCCCTACAATTTATAACTTATGATTCGCTCTTAATTGTATTGACTTAACGTCAGCTTTTTCTTTTTCTCCTTTAATGACTAACCATAAGTAAATAAGTAATGATGCCAGTGTAATAAAAAGCAGTTGAATCATGTTATTTCTTTAAAATTTTCATATTCTCATTGATTCAAGTATCTAACAAACAACCAAGTATTCTTTATTCATAAATAATTGCTGCTAAGTAATTCACAGGCAATCGATAATACGTTAGAATGTTCATAAATTATTTTAAAAGGCTAGACTAATATATGTCTCACAATAAAAATGAAATAAAAAATATTTAAAAGATGGATCATTCTGTTTCTGTAGTAAATATTCTATTTTAAATTTTTACTGTTGATTAGAACAAATGCATCAATAATAAAACAAACAATAAAAGATTTCAAATTTCGAATATATTTATATTCAATGATATGATGATGTGCAATTATCAAGGCCTGCTCAATTAACTTAATCATTAAAAGGTACATACAGTAAAAAATATTGTGTAGTAATTTGTACATAATTTTGTTAATCATGTCCTATTGTTGATGCTCATTTGCAGTACATTTATAATCAATAATACAGAATCATCCATTGGCAAAAAATTTGCATGCAAAGCACTTTTTGACTGTTAGATAAGCTTCTTAGGCAATCGTGCGTTAAAAAATATTTCCTTTTTGTTTATATTTAATCAATTAAAATTCTGTCGTAAAATGTGATTACAATTACTATTTGAAAATATTTGATTGTTTGTATCGATAGTAACTAATAATGACAAACGTGTGACTTAAGCAAAAGAAAAACAAACTATAATCGCAAGTATTTAGCAGTGACAAGTTCCCTTTGCGAAAAAGGTAAATAAAAATGGCTCACAGAACAAAAGCTTGATGGCAATGAATCGTTCTTCTCAATCATGATTTTAAAAAAGACCTACCTTTACGCATTTCTGCAAATGCGAAAACATTAAAGTACTTATTATCACACAGAACATTATGTTTAAGGGAAATTCTTCCATTAAAAAAAAAAAAAAAAATAATAAAAAGGTACCTTTCCACTCGCTGATCCGAAGGCGACGGTAGATTAGCGTACATAATTTTAAATAAACTTCCACTTTTAAACAATAACGTATTACGCAGAGGACGTAATGAAATAATACAACTGATCAGTATTGAGGGTCGACTGAAAAATTGAAAAAAGTGATTAGTAGCAGTAAAAGAATCCCCGCTTATTTTAGCTTCATCGCACGTTACATTAGTAAGAGTAAAGCCAGTTTAAAATTAACAGAAAATTCCTTTTATTTTTTTATCAAATTTCAGTCGATCCCCCAGTAAAGATACACGCAAGAAACAACATTATGATGTTGACAGTCGAATGGACGCTTTCTGAGAGTAGGTGTGAATATAGCAATTTATGTAACCTCGCTGTAAAAATAAACTGCAGTAATATTACGTATGTAATAGTTATCAATCGTTCGATGAAGTACTAAAAACAAGATCATTGCAAAATTTCAATGACTCACGCACCACCGTTTTATACTCGCGATAAAATGAAATGTACACACACTCCTTCGCAGAAAGCCAAAGTCCATCCGCTGTAAATACAGGCGTTACAGAAGAACAAAGACAAACAAAAAAAAAAGATCATAGCAAGTCAAGAGCAAAAAAAAGAAACATTCGGAGGAAGGCGAGCACACCCTGTCCTTCCTCGGGGATGCGATCTCCGTCAGCGCGAATCGATCCCCCGTTCAAACACAGCACAATTTAAAAAAAAAAAAGTGAAGATAGGAGGGGAATGTATATATGCATGGATAATGCTGGGCAACATTGTTAATCTGTTGTCTGTTTTTTGTTTGTTTGGAGACTTTGTTTGCGTGTCCCTAGTCGGATACCTCGGTGTCGGGGTCTAGATCCCTCGTGGGGGTGGAGGCGTTGCTCGCCGTCGTGGATTGAGCGCCTGGCCGGTGCGTCCTGCGCGGGTCGAATGGGTCGACGACTATCTGCTCGGTGCCCTTGATCTCCGCCCGGCAGAACGGACAGCCCTGACCCTCCGAGTCCTGTGGTGCGCGACAAACAAGAGAAATCAATTAGTAAGCTCGGGAATCTGATTGCCGTAGGCTAACGAGGACAGGGTCGGGATTACGGGTCATGGATTTTGATGGAACGCCGAGAAATGTTTTCTAATCTGAATATGCATTAAAAAAATGTTCAGTATATCTGCAGTTGAAGAAAACAAATTAATACTTGAAGCTTTCTGGAGATTTAAATAATCTGTGCTATTTTTCAATTCAATTTTTCTAAAAAAATTTTAAAAATGGACCTTTAAATCCAAGGACCAAATGTCTACAAGAAATTATAGTGATTTTAATTTCTATTAGAATACATTTCTCAGTGTTTTATAATTGTAAAAATTGATAACAATTTTTTCCCTAGTCTACAGACATTCGAGAAAACAAGTGGTTTGTTACTGCTACCTGCCAAGCGGTGAGACAGGGCGTGCAAAGCAAGTGCCCGCACGGCTCTATTCTGACGTCCTTGTCGTGTTCCGCGCAGATTTTGCACAGCTGGAAGGTGCTGCCCATCTCGCAGTAGAGCTCGTACTGCTCGGCGGTGACCTTTATGTGCTCCTCCGGCGTCGGCTGCACCGCCCACGTCAGGTCTGGATTTATGTTGCGTCCGTCAGGATACAGATAGCTGCGTGCACACAAATTCAACATTACATTCTGCTCTTTTTTTCTCACTAAAGTGTGACGTTGGACGACGTACGGGTATAAACTATTTCAAGAAAATAAATGAGTACACTGATCAGAGAAAGGTGCTAGAAAAATTATTGCACTATCTGAGAAAGTGTTTAGTGCCTGATATTTTGAAAAAAATGACTATACTTGATAGTAAAATTTACTGTATTGTAAATTTTTACAATAATGTTTGATAAATTTTACAATAAAGTATGGTACTGTTTTTAAGAATGTCAGTCTGACACTTTCCCAGACGGAATAGCAATATTTGTTAGACCTTTTCTCTGAGTGTAGTTTATCTAATAGTAGCTAAAAATAATAAGGTATAATACAGTTTGCGATCGTTGCAAAAGATATTTGGAAGTAAGTACTACTTGTTACGACTTAAATACAAAGTATGCGCTGTACACGTAGCCAATTGAAACAGCCGCCTAAGTCGATGACTAAGTCTATATCGATTTTGTTTCTAATTTACTAAATATTCTCGCTTTATAAATAGAGAACTGCTCTGTCTATTACAAAAAAAAAAACAAAATGCGATAAACAGAAGTACAAAAGAAATTACAAATCAGTTGGAGAAAATATACTAAAGATTTCTGTATTCTAATAAAAAGAGGACAGCCCAGGAAAATAAACAAATTTACTGTAAATGTAGTAAATACTAAGTTAATTTTTATTATCTCCTCAGTTTGTCCTCGCTTTACGAAAGAGAATACTAGTATCTAGGCATCACTTAAAAAATTAATTAACAAGATAACTGTGTGACAGAAACGAAGCTCGCTGAACTGATCGACATTTAACAAAAAAAGAAGCATAGAAGGCGCGGAGACGTACAATCCTTCCCGGTATCCATCGAGGAGTGCCTGGCAGAGGCTCTTGTTGTGCGGTATTGTCTGCAGTATGTCTCCGTCGGAGGTGACGTAGCCGATGGCCCACTGGCCAAGCCTCGTGCAGCTCAGCCGGAACACGTAGCTGCCGGGCTTGGTACTGCAGTACTTCTGCAGCCGGGCCTTCACCTCGTCGTACGTCAGGAAGGCCACGTAGCCCGGGTGCGTCACCGCCAGGATCTTCCAGTTGCGCAGCAGCGTCGACCACGGCTGGAACAACCTGAAAAAAAAGGAGATTAGATGACCCGTTAAAATATTTTCTTATTAATTTTTTATTTCTTCTTGTTATGGCCAAACTTAGAGTTGATTCAGTAGATAAGTGTCGCGTTTGGTAAGACTTTATCCGAGTAAAATCTTATATGTTACATGTGACGAGATAAAAAGTAATGTTGTTTTTCTTAAAAGTTATTTATACCTTGTGAATACATCGAATTCGAAATTCGATATGTAACCGTTGCACGTCAGGTCTATCGTGGACTTCAACGCCATCGCCTGCAGACCAGAACTGATTGGATGAACCTGATTGAGCTCGTGCCTGAATACTTTCCAAGGTACCAGTGTGCTGAAATGAAAATTATTTTATTATTAGTTTAAATTCGTCGGTTAAATACTTTGCGCCTTGATTATAAAATGGAATTGCTGCGATTATTAAATAGTAAATAGGTATGTAGATAGAAATACGGAAATAGACTGTTACATTCACTTAAAAATTGCAAATAAATCTTCCTTGATTCTTTTTAAATAACAAAACGAATAAAGTGAAACGAGTGTTTCATTTAACCGTTTTCACCAGCAGTATAGAATAGGAAAATCACACGTGGAAACGACCTAGTACGTGCAAAATTGCTTTATTATAGACCCGATGTTGAATCGGCCGTCGATTCGATCGTGGCGCTTATATACCCTTCAATTTTGTGGTGCGAAAGTTGGCTAACTATTGATAAAACAATCTGCCTTTGTTCAAGTTGTTTCAAGTTCGATTTTTTATGTTATTAATAATAGGTTACTACATGAACTATACTGCAGTTGGTTTTGCGTTCGTCTTTATGTACAATATTAGTGCTAATCCTTCTTTAATGTTTAATGCTTGAACTTGAAATATAATTATTTTAATAATAAAACTAACTCACAGCAAAAATTTATTAAGACGATCAATGTATACTTTTATACTTTTATAAATAGTAATTTATCGACGATGATTTTCAATATGCGTGTTAGCTTGAAATAAAAGATGATGACACTTCATAAAAATTATCTCGTTCACATTCGATAGTAAAATGAAAGCATTTATTGTGCGGTTTGTATGTACAATCAATAATTCTGTATTGATTCACTTATTTTAAGTATAGTTTAATAAAATAACATACTTATTTAATTGATGTTGTATTAATTTATGGTTTCTTGACATGATACATTTAGTACATGTACCGTTTATATACTATTTTAACAAAAAAAGATATTAAGTTGGGGTTCATTTTATTAGAAAAGTATAGAAATTTAAATTAATCGATTAAGTCCTTAATAGCATTGAGAATTTTTTTTTTTTTAATTTAAGATTTGAATTAGAAATATTGATTTTTCTGTATGGGTATACATACATGCATGCATTTAGAAATACCAACATAGTATAAAATATATTTTATACAAAATATGACATTTTTTAGTAGAATCAATCATTAGAAATATAATATTCCATACACCACTTCTTAAAGATCCTTACAAGATCTCTTGATCAAAGTCCATTCGCGAAAAGTGACTAAACATAAATTAAACGTTCAGATGTGCAAATGATGAAACTAAAAAATATCACCATACTCAATCCTACGTAAGCTTACCCCAACATCAAAAAAACAAATAACATAAATAACAATCAACGAACAGCAGTAAAATCTCGCAAAATGACGTAAACGATCCTCCGAACGCCCTTTAAACCACTCCTCGAGCAAAAACACCGTCGCACCGGCAGTGAACGTCGAGTCACGCTATTACGGTGCGTTTTTTTTTGCCGGTGCCGCGCGCACACACTTCGGCAGCGGCGCGTGCCGCCCGGCACACATATCGGTATACCTACTCGCGAGAGCAGCCGGCCAGCCGCAGTCGACGCAGAGACACCGCGAAGCGAGGACACGCAGCGCACGGAATCCGTCGTTCGAGCATCCAAACGAGCCCTTTTCGCCTCAAGAAGCACAGCCGAGCGTCAGGTGAGTGCGCCGCTCGCTAATTCGAGGGCCGGCCCGTGTTCTTCTCGATTCATCCAGGTGATTTTCGCTGGTTGCCAGGGAGAGCTCGAGAATCTGGTCGGCTCTCCCTGGCAATGGCGGAGATGAGATACCGCGACGACTCCCGCGGCTTGCGTCAGATGGCGCAAACTGTACCGTATACAGTGCGCCGTTGTCCTTTACATCGCGGCGTATTTTATTATTTGGTGCGAATTCTGCGCGAATTATTCTCGAGTCTTCTTCGCCGATACCGTATAGCTTCGTTCGTTCATTTTTTTTATGCGATTTGTTGGTTTATCGTTGGTGGTGCGGTAGTGCACCTCGAGATTGCGTAAGAAATGGACACCGGTTGCTGCAGGCGGCTGAATTCCCGGTTGCATTGTTCGGTGGCGAGAGGAGGCCAATTAAACATGAAGGTTAACGGTTGTAAATCTCGGAGTACTGTCCTATAAGATTTACAGTCGTTAACTGTAAAATAATCGTTCAAGTGAATAAGAACTGCGGTGCTCCGAAAATTATGCAAATTTACTTTCAATTTATGGATTGTAAATTTTTTTTATGTAACTGCATGTTTCACTTCATTTTCATTAATATTGTTAATGCCACTTTTAAATACCAATACCATATTGATCTTTCTCGTTGAATTGTTTAAATTAGTAAAAGAGTCAGCACTCGTACCCTTTCTATTTTTTATATTCATTATAAAAGCGAATATTTTAAAAATACGATCCGTTTCAGGATCGATCGTCTTGCACATTGTGAAAGAAAAAAAATCATAAAAGGAATGCGATTTTTAAGAACCTCGCTGTTTCCAGCCGGATTTCAGTGTTTTGTACGAAGTTTTGCAGGCACGTACCCACAAGCAAACTCATTTGCGGTTGCAATTAGACACTTAACGCGTAAATGTATGATAATAACTATAACAGACCTACATATACATCCAAACAGGTGTTCATGCATGAATTTATTGTTTCACATTACACTGTCATTCATAAAGTTTCCATTGCGCTACTTAACTTTTTGTTTATTTTCTTAATGGAAAAATCGATTTACCACAAAAGTAATAATGTCCTTGATTGGAGAAAAAACTAGTAGAAACTAGCCATTCTCTCAAATTGTTAAATAACTATAATTAACCGATGTTCGGAGTATTTTAACGAGTTTGGATTTTGCTGTAATTTAAAAAAGTTAAAAATCATTAATCAAATTAATTTTTACACAGTTGATAAAAATCTCATTAAATTTTTATTATTAATGTTAAATAAAAAATGATTTCGTCCTTCAGAAGTACGTTTCGCGTTATTAGAAAATTTGACTTGTTAGAATTTGCAAAAATGAACCAGTTTACATTGCTATTTTTAACTTTGTTTTCGTGATTTTTTCAGCCATGGGCGGAAACGAAGATTACAAAACTGCAAAGTCAGTTTACGACTTTGTCGCTACCAATATCAAGGGAGAAGAAGTTCCTTTAGAAAAGTAAGAATTTTTTATCTCCTCATGATTAATAATTTAACAAAATAGAGTACTTATCATCAGCGAATAATTTTCTACGATAATTAATGACACATAACATTTACAGATACAAGGGTCACGTCCTCCTGATTGTAAATGTAGCATCAAAGTGTGGCCTTACTGCAACCAACTACAAAGAATTGAACGAATTACACGATCAATATGCCGAGTCAAAAGGTTATTTTTTGTGATATATTTTATGCAACAATAAAATAGAAATTATAAAATAAATGCAATTTTTAGGTCTGCGAATTCTGGCATTCCCTTGCAATCAGTTCAACGGACAGGAGCCCGGTGGCTCTGAAGAAATTTGCAGCTTTGCCGATCGTCAAAAGGTGAGGCAAAAGAATTTAATTTCTAAACCAATTCCGTGCAAATGTGTAACTTTTTCGGTCTCATTCTAAAGTTAAACTGTCCCGAAATAAGTTATTACTTTTACTTTCTTCGGCGCGCTGTACATCCTTCGAAAGTTAAATAAAAGTTTCTTTCGGAAATTTAAATAAAAGTACTTGAAACAAAATTGAATTTTTTTTCGAGATCTAGGGCACTTGGACTACACACGTATATATCATAATACACGTTTTATATTAAATTTCTTTGAAATGTACAAGAAAAGTTGTACTTAAAAGCGGAATGAATATTTTTATATACTTCTTTTAGCAGTGTTAATAACTTATTGTCGAGAGCTTAAATTATTAAACGTAAAAAAAAAAAAGTAAAAGCGCGACTTATAAATTCCGATTAAATAAACAATCGATTGCCACTAAAGGTTTAACTTAAATAAACAACGCAAGTAAAGCGCTTATTTACTCGCAACAAACCGACAAAGCGAAATAAAAAAAAGCCCCGTGATTTCTTGAACTACGTGCCCGTGAAACTAGGTTACCGCGCAAACTTCGCAAGATTAATCGTCCTCCCCCAGTATCACCCCGGGAAAATTCATCGACGTGAGATATAAACGTAAAGTGCGCGAAAAATTTATATGATGCATATCCAACCCCGGGAGAAATCTGGGACAAACGCTTTTTCTAATTTAAAACTTGTGTGCATGCAATTTTTTCGCACCATCGTCCAAAGTGCTTTAACGTTATTAATTGTTCTTTTTTGTTCAGCTAACCCATTTTCTCCAACAGAAAACATTAAATACTGTACTAAAAGTAGTTCTGTGATAAAATTTTATGTATTATTAAATATAGTAGTTTAATTATAAAATTTTGTTACGATCAGTTCAAGTACTGTTAAATAATTCGATCGTTTTATTACAGGTAAAGTTTGATCTATTTGAAAAGATCGACGTAAACGGCGACAACGCCCATCCTTTATGGAAATACTTGAAGAAGGAGCAGGGCGGAACTCTCGGCAGCTTCATCAAGTGGAATTTCACGAAATTCATCGTCAACAAGGAGGGCAAAGTCGTCGAGCGCCACGGGCCTAACGTGGATCCCAGCAAGCTGGCGGAAAATCTCGAGAAGTACTTTTAAAAAGTACCGTTTAAGGAGGCGTCCACCAAGCGACTTTTTTTATAAGCATACACATACGATTCTTATATGGGTCTGAGTGATATTCAAGTAAATTATGAATCAACCGCTTGAAGTTCCTTACGTATATTTTTCTTACATTATTTATGGTTAGGCATGCGACTGTTATTTGTAGTAATGCTAAGATTCAATAAGGTAATTTTATTTTATTAACGTACACAAACCGAATTTCATCCAATACAGAAAAATACGTTGTTAGATGTTTAGGTTCTTCAACATTTTTTAATTATTTTTTTGTTTGTACTTATTTTTATATTTTTGATTGTTATCCAAATGCAATTCCAAATGTGAGTGTAGTTTATTATAATTTCGATTAATATTATAGATCTTAAAAAGCTTAATATTTTTCATAAATTTATTATTCAAAGTGCCTTTAACAGTTAATATCTGTAGTTTGTTTCTTAATATTACTCAGGCGCATAAAATGTTTAATTAGGTTTGCAGTTAAATAGTCAGTGTTTAAGACAATAGCCCATTTATTGTAGTCACAATTATATTTTTAGATTAGATTTTTCTAATAAATATTTGCAGTTTTACAATCAATAAATAGCCTTCAAAATTGTGGTCATAAAAACTGTAACTACTGTATACACTGTTATTGTAAAATCATCGAGTGGATTAAATTCACAAGCACTTCACCGAAAATGTATGTAAATCGTCAGTGCATAATTAAATTAAATTTGATTGAAAGCAATTTTCATTGTAATGTTAATTAAGCTAGCCTTATACGTTGCAAACAATTTCACTCTTAAATCTGTATTCAGCTTTTTATTTTTGTAAACATTTATATTCATAATAAATGACGGAAAATGATAAACGTGTTTTGTTATGTTTATTTAAACAAAAGTAGTTATATTTTATGAATATATCATTTTTAAGTTTTCTGTTATTTAAATTGTATTTTTGACATTTCATTGTAAACCAATGTAATGGGAAAGAGCCTAGAGGTACCCATAAGATTTTCAGTTTCGTGGTTAGACAAAAGTAAATATAGCCTACCCAAAATATCGTATTCCTATCTAAAGTAAAATCAATATCTCAAAAAGTTCTCTTAACAATTATTAAACAAAAACGCACATTACGCAATGCCGCAAAATAGCTTTTTATTCTTGAAGAACTGAACCAATATAGCTCCCTTTGAAAAGCCGAGGCGCCTAATGAAATTCTGTAACGTAACACCGTACCTGTCAAAGACTGAAATGTTATCCCTGGCTACCTTACGGGCAGCGCTCGGCAAGCTAAAAATGCTCAACGCACACACCTTTTATTTTCCAGGTGAAGTTCGACCTGTTTGAGAAGATCGACGTGAACGCCGAGAAACGCCCACCCCAGCTATTGAAGTACTTGAAGGAGCTTCCCGGTAGCTTCATCAAGTGGAACTTTACGAAATTTATCGTCGACGCGGAGGGTAAAGTAGTCGAGCGCCACGGACCCAACGTCTGTCCAAGCGAGCTCGCAGAAATTCTCGAAAAGCGCTTTTAAGAAGCGACGAAATTCTCAAGTTTGAACATAAATTCGTGTTTTTGAAAAATTCAGTATTAAAGGTAAATCATTACTCATTTGGAACACCGGCTGACATCATGGAGTACATGTAAAAATTTACATAAAAAGAGAAGAGTATCAATCACGCGCAATCGCTTAACTCGTGTACCCCCATTTAAACAAAACAAATCGGCGCGTGCGGCCGGCAGCGAAGTAACAACATCCACAAACCGTTTGTGCGACGTTATCAACCGCCAAAGCGTGACAAACCCGCGCTGCCCAGGGGAAACAAGTGGATTCGCCCGTGCGGGTGCCTCGGAATTCCGGGCACGTACACAGGAGGGAGACACACGAGAGGAGCTTTTAAAAAATTAAAATTCGCGCGGGCAGCGCGCGCTCGTGCTCGAAAAAGCCAGAACTGACTCGGCCGTGCTCTTCTCTCTCTTTCTCTCGTTTCTTTTTTCTACTCTCCTTTCTCCTCGCATTCGTCGGAGCAAAAAAAAGGCGCGCACCGAGAGAGCGCCGCTTGAAAAATATGCATCCGCTCGGCGCGACAGCTGCAATGGCGTGCGGATAAGAAAAATGCTGCCTTTTTCCACGCTGCACCTTTGAAATGCAATCGCTGCATTCGTGTTATTCGCGATAAGTCAGACGTCAATTTTGTGTGTTTTGTTGGCGCAACAATTACCCTAATTTTCTTTTGCTATTGTTTAACAAATGCACTTTTTTTACTTAACGTCGATACTCATTAAGGTGGTCTTATAAAACATGTATTTTTGAATATATTCATCAATTTGTCTACTGCTAGTATTGACTGCATAGTCAATGAATAAAAATTAGTGAAGCGCTACGTTTTCAAATGTATAATAATTTTATCGAAACATTTAATTCGATGATCAATAAAATGAATGGGAAAATGAATAAAAAATATATTTAGATTATTCTTTGCGGTACTCTACCTGCGAGTAACCGTTAAAAATAAATGAAAAACAAACACTCGCACAAAAGCAATTAAACGCAAAACCGCTTTTATCGCCCGCAACAACGGAAATTCGACGCGCAAACGTTTGCCACGTGGGAAAAAAATATTTTGCAGCGTAGGCACGCGCGCGCTCGCGGGAGAGAATGGCTCGGGCGAGAGATGGCCCGTGGGCCGTTAATCCGCGTCGGCACGCGTGACATATCGATTTTGATATTAAAGCTCCCCGTGAGCGCGTGTGCGCGCCATAATCCAGGGGGGTAGTCGCAAGCGGGTGGGGGAGGCGGGGGTGAGGCCGCGGCCCGCCCGCCGCCTCCATTATTGCGGCTCTCTTCTGGAAAAACCCGCTTCTGACAAAGGCTCCCTCCGCATTTTCAATTACTTCGGGAATACTCGACTCGCTTTTGTTTTCCTCTGTACTCCCGCGGAGGCGCCGGGAGTTTTGGCGCGTGCAGAGGGATTTCCTACTTTTCTTCTTCACGCACACGTTCGATTTATATACCCACTGTTGGGCTGCGGTGGGGAATATTTTTTTTTTTTTTGCGAGATTTAAAGACCGGGAGATTTTGTTTGAAAGCGTGTATTTATTATTTATTGTCGTTACAGATCCCGTGTTTAAGAATAATTGAATTTTAAACGATTGTTAAAATTAGGAGTGAATTATTTAATGCACAATATTGTAGGTGGTTTCATTAATTTTTATTAAAGATCATTTAATTTTTAAATTCTTTTTAATTTTTTTAAAGCAGTAGTTTTATGAAACTGCAAGAATTACAACAAATTAATTGCCTTGATCAAAAATAATTAACCATTGCCTTTCTATTTTATTAAAGTGTCTAATCTTACTTTACCGTACACGAAACTTAATACCGTAATGCTAATTCGAAAAAAAGTCGTTTCGAAATCTCCGTAAGCCGGAGTCTACTGGAGGTAACTAAAAACCAGTACAGGATTTGTCGATCTTCGCGTTTAAGTACGGCGCGCTCCGCGCACGTACACCTATATATACCTTCTCTTTGCTCCGAACCTACGAGCCCCAGGAGCGAGACAACACGTAACGAACGGACGAAGTGGGGTCGAGCCCCGCAAGGTGCTTTCAAGCAGACTGGACTGGAAAAAGATTTGTCATTGCGGGGGAGAAGTCGATTTGGTCATTACAAAGCGAGAGATGATTACTATGATCGTTCACGCCCCCGCGCGAGAATGATGTTGCTCGTTCTCATTGTTTACCGGCGCACTACAAGTTTTCCTCTCGTTTCGATCTCGAACGAGCGCTGCTCTTTTTATGATTTACGATGAAAAAAAAAGGAATGTAATTTCGTTGGAATTTGAGAATGTGAACTTGCTCATTTTTCATGGTAAATTAATTCGTATTTAAATTACATCATTTGCTGGGTATAATGACTGAGCTCGCCGAGATTACCCTAATCACGTTACAGAATCATAAAATTGCTGTTGCCGACAGTGAAAAAAGGCACATTGCCTCATGCCAAAAAGTCTTATTTTGTCAGCTATTCTTAAACAGCGAGAATAATCTCTAACGACGCAATGAACTTCGAACGCGACTCTTCTATTCGAATATTTTGTCGAAATCGCAAGATTTTTTCTACTTTTAATCTTTAATTTTCGAACATTAGCTTTTATTCTTTAATTTTACAGCTGCATGCTTCAGCAACATTTTAGTGCGTTTATTATTATATAAATTTGTTTAATATTGTTTATTTCATGTTAGACTAGTTAATCTGTACTGTTTTTTACACACTAACTAATACGTTTACTAGTAATTTATATAACTGTTTTTTCATGGGGAAAATTTTTATTTAACCCAATACGGATCATCCGAATATTGTTATTTTGTTAACTAAATGAAACACAAAATCATCTACGCCATCGACTACGCCTATGAAATTTGCAAGTACGTTTATTTCGCTTAGTAATAAAACGCTGAGGAAGGTAGGCGCTATAGAGCACGTGCATCCTCCTTAGCGAGTCAGGGACTTTTCCGCGGGCGGGGGGCGGTGGGGGCCCGACTGACGCGGCAATTGCGACGCAGCCGCAGCGCCAGCGCCAATCAACGGATCATTCACGAAAACGTCGATGAATGAAACTTTAATTGGCTCGTCGCCTTCGCGACGGTTCCTCGCCTCTTTTTTCTCGCGCTCTCGCGGCGATTGCCCCTTCTTCTTCTTCCCATTTTTTTGTTCGCTTTCCGCGCGCTTGCAGCGGCGCGGCGGTTTTTTTTCGGCGCGCGCGGAAAACTGCGCGTCGAAGCGGCCGGTGAGTCACGCGATCGCCTTGATGTGCCCACGCGCGCCGGACGGTATCTTTCTATTATCGGACGTTTCCGACGTAGGTATACGGGCTATACATCGAGCGAGAGACAGAGAAAAATGACCTTCGGTCCGATCACCTTTCGCGCGCTAATCCGCCGCGCGGAGGCAGCGGCCGAGAAAATTCGAGGCTCCGCGAAACACAAACGCCCGCGTTCCACCGAGCGAGAATTTTGAGCCGAGCGAACTTCAATTAACGCCGCGCCAGCGCCGGCGACGTTTAATAAGCGAAAACGAAGTTTCCGTTACACCGTCATTGTGCGGGAGCGCGCGCTCCGAAAATAGTTTTCCCGCCTCCCGAGCAAATGAACGGCCAAACACAAATTAAGCGAGTTTCCTGTCTGCCGCGTGCGCGCGCCCGAACTGTCCCGATTATTTATCATTTTCCGAGAGTGGAGTGTGTACAACCCACCGGCGGAACTTCGCTCCGTCGACTTTCGACGCGACCTTGCTCGCGGAGCTTTTCGCGCGATGCCGCCTGCACCCACCCCCGCCCGCGCCGGTTTGTTCGAATTTATAACGAACCGGTTGGTATTCTCCCGGGGCAAACGGGCACAAGTGGGCGAGAGGAAAGGAAGGAAGGAAGCGCGCGGAGTGGCGCGTCAGCCACTTCGCCTCTTTCTCTCTCTCTCTCGCTGCGCGCCTTCACGAGCGAAGCTCTCTTGAAGCACACGTGTGTCGGACGCGACTTGTACAAAAGTCCGAGGCATTCGTGCAGCTGTTCTTCTTCCTCCCGCTGAAGGTCCCTCTAATTGACTCAACGGTCTTATCGTTACTGTGCCTGTGCGACTCTTTTGTTGCTTTTTTATGATTTTTCGCTTCTTCCTTTTTAAAGGTGATGTAAGGGAGTAAGTAGTTCAATTGGGTAACATGCGAGATCAAATTAATTGAATGAGGTATGAAACTGCTACGCAAAGTTCGATCGGAACTTCGTCTTGTACGTCAGAGCTGACAAGAAACTGATCCGTTCACAAAGTTAAACTATCGCTTGTCCAATTAGAATTCATTTGCACAGTGCATTAATTTTCAAATTGATTTTATCGTTTAAAAGAAAATGCACAAAATGTGTAATATACTGCATTTGAAAGACAGACTGGCGCGTTGTAAAAAATTTAATTATAAGCTTAAACGGAGATTTAAAACATAATGCAATTATGTTTCTCTCCACTCAGAGGCTAATTCGTTTAATTGTTAAATTAAAATTCCATTCCAGCCTCAAAATATAGAAAAGCTCCAGAAAAAAATAGTACATAATTAAGGTAAAGCTATAAATATTTCAAGTACCTTCGCACCAGTTAAGCATTACAAAATGAAAACGTAATTCCGTAAACCCGTGCGCCGTACATAATCGTTAATTATTCCACCTATTTGTAAGAGACGCGTCGCTGCGAGCGCCTACACCTATATACTCCAATCTGAAACAAGGCTCTCGGCGCAATTAGCTAAAGAAGCTCGAACGAGCGGAGGAGCGAGCGCCAGGAGACCAATAAGCGCCACCGAGACGGCGATACCGGCACCTCGTTTAATTAACAACGGCACGGAGCGCGTGCCGCTCGATCGCGCGTTATGGGACGCGACGAATTCGCCCCCGCGCGCCCGGGGAATCCCCGGCGCTTATACATAGAAAAAGCACAGAGGGAAGAAAAAAAATACGCGCGTGTCTCGCAGAAGCGTGCGGACGACCTGCCGGTGGGTGGGTAGGAGGGCTGCTATAATTAGCCGTCCTTGTCGCGTGATACAGTCGACGACGGCGACGACGCCTTCATTCATAGAACGTCGGATCTCCCCCCACCATATACACACAGCCGTGCGTCTGCGAGGGGCCGCGATTCGCGCTTCCTCCGCGTTAATCGGCATCGACGTTTCTCGAGTGGGCATCGATGGCTTTCTTGAGAGCCGTTGCTCCACCGCCGCGGCTCGAGAGCCTCCGCCGGCGGGATACAAGTGCCATCGAGAGAGTGACTTTCATTGAACGCTTTTAAAGTGCAGTGTTCTACTGCATTCGAGATGCTCTGCGATATTGCCATTTTTGTAAAAGGATTTCTCCTTTTTTTTAAATTAGAAATTAAAGTTTTTTGCCGATATTATAGATAATAGAGAGAATTTTTTTTAGTAAAAATTGATAAATCGAATAATTTTTTTTTTAAATAAATACGGTAGCTTTATTTTATTAATATGTAATCATATTTCACCGTAATAGAAAATTTTCTAGTGCTTTTTTTCTACGTTATAGAAAAAACTGATAAACACCTCTTTTCTTATCAAGATTTATTTAAATGACCAGCCCGTATTTCATCTCATTATACAACAAAGACGAAGCGTAAAAATCGCAATTTATAAATTATTTTTATACCACACCGGATGCACCCTTCAAGATTACTCCACTTCCTCGTAATCTTTTAATAAAAAGCCATCCTCTCCATGAATAAAAAAAAAGTTAATCAATCAACCTCCGATTTCAAATAGCCGAACAAAATCGATACCGCTTCGTCTATTTTAATCGCCGGCGAGCTCCAGCTGCAAATCGCGTGGCTAATGAGCGTCGGTACTCGCGCAGCGCGACTCGCTTCCGATCTCAAAGGCGAGCAGCGGGGTCGTCGACACTCCGCGGGAGCTCCGAGGCGCGTCGCGCGCGAGTACACGCCGTTTACCTTGGGCGAACGATTCCTTGGCCCGCGGAGGTGCGCGCCGCCGGAAGCAGGGAATTCCGACTCGGCGAATCGATTAATCCGCTCGCGTGACGAATCGCAAGTGCGTCACACGCCGGCGAATTATTATCGCGTTCCTCTTTTTCTTTTCACCTTATCGGACGTTTCTCTTTCTCTATTCCGTGTTTTCGTTGCCTCGAGTGTCATATCCGGTTTCTTTCCCGAGCGAGGGGGGAATTCCATTCAAGAAATTTTCCTTTCGACGAGGAATGCGTAATGAATGAGTCGGTTTTTTTGTGATGTTTATCTAATTGAATAATTTGGTTTCTATTAGTATTACCTAAGTGGAGGATAGAGTTGAATAGAGCGGTACAAGTGAATTGGGGATACTTTTTGGCAGTGTATGCTCAGGTGCTCGTTAATTATCGAAGGTGGAATTTCGCGAGTGAAATTATTTTTTATAGGTGACCTTTTTTGAGGTGATTAATACGCGCCGTTTCTATACGAGGAGCATGTGCGGCATGGAGTGTAGTAGCAGTCGATAGTCCTTATGTAAATAGGTCAAGCTAACCCAGTTTCTGAGATTAATGCACTTTTTATAATTATCAGACTACCTATCGTGAAGTAGGACAACAACTTAAAACTTTCATTGTTGGAGGATGCATTGCATTCGTGTGTATTGCAAAATATTATAGTTCAAATTATTATATCACAACCAAAATTTGTTATATAAGGATTTTATATAACGAATATGCAACTGTACAAAACGTAATTGTAAAATATGAATAAATATCAATATAATTCAAGTGCATCACGTGGAAGTTGAAATTTTTCACGTCAAAAGCTTCGAGAAGCCCGAAGTATGCGTGAGAAATTTTGAAATGAAAGACGAGACTTGTGTAGACGCTTACTAGAGTGTGAAAATTGATGCGGTTTACATGCTATGCAAAATTTTTACCGTTTCAGCTGAATAACATTTTTTCACCTTAACATTTTCTAATTCAAAAGTCCCGTATAAAAAAATACCTCAAATAGTCAGCAATTCCATTTCCATAGTAAATGAACCACTCATCTTACCTGAAAAACAAAAAAGAAAATTAATTAATTAAAGTTCAACGAGTATGAAACATTTTAGAACAAAACACTTCATCGCGATAAGAAAGTCAGTGTAATCAAGATCAGCGCCAAGCTCCTATCGAGTGACCCAAAAAAAAAAGAAGAAGAAAAAGAGCAAAGTACCCGCAGCCGAAGGAAAATCCGCGAGATCTGAAATCCAGGTCGCGGCGCGGGTAGAGAGAAAAAAAAACACAGCGGAGCGTCTTTCCCCGACTGCGCACCGACGACTCTTCCAATTTTCAATCGGAAAAATCGCTCAGCCGGCGGCGACGAGCTCCTCGCATTATTCAGCCGCGAAATCCCCAAGTGAGAGAGAAAGAGATGGATAAAGACACGCGCGGCACGCCGCGAAATACGTAGCTATACACTTCGTCCCTGCCCTCGCGCGACGATTCGCCCCAGTTTCTCGCGGAATCGCCGAGGAAACTCACCCCGATCGCACGCGAGTTTCCCGCGAAGTTGAGTCGTTTCTTGCAGGGATTACGCCGAGACGAGAGAGAGAGGGGGAGGGATAGTTTTTCCTTCTCTTTATTTTCGTCGGAGAGAGGCGGTTCGGGCGCGCTATGGAAATCGGGTCAGGAGTTTATTGGATGAGGTTTACGAGGCTGGCGCGATGCCGATGAAAAGGCGAGCCGAAGGAGGGCGCGTATAAGTCAATTTTTATCGGATGAAGGCGGTTCGATTCTACATTGTTATCAATCTAGTTTACTGGCGCGCGCCGTGCATTTTCTTCATTACAGCGGAAACGGCCGGTGTGTATTTTCAGCCGGCGCGCGCTCCATTTTTTTCAATACCAAAGAGACCGGCGGCGTAATTGCTTTTTCCATCTTCCCAGAAGAGCAGAGGTGCAATTAAAAAGTGCACAATGAAATTCCTGGAAAACATTTTTCCTATTTTTTTACGGCGTCTATTTAAAAAAGTATAAAAAATTGAAATTAAAATATAAACTGGATATGCATCGCGGTACAGTAGCGCAATCATCCTTTTCCGCTGAAAAAAAAATCGCTTCTATTTTATTAGTGACACAGCACATACCGCGTTTTATCGTGAGATAATGCAAAAAAAAGTAACGTCCGCCCCTCGTTTATCGACAAAAAAAATGCCGCACGTGAATCAGCGTGTGTACTGACGTGTCGGCCACTGCTATCTTGAGCAATCGGACGCGTCGGTGCATGCAGGCTCGAAATATTTAAAACGCGCATCGAACGGCGGCGGACTCGTCGCGCGCTGGAGTTTAATCGCCGGACTATTCATAGGGGCGCGCCGTGCAACTTTAATCCGCGGAAGTGCGCGCGGGGAGAAATCTCGGCGGCGCGCGCGGACAAAGATAAAAACGGTCGGCGGGCTTGAAAAATTCACTCGATTCGGACGGCCGCGACGACGGCGTGCCCCGCACTCCCCTGTACTGGAGAAGAAGAAGAACGCGCCCGGCCTTAATAATTCCGCGGAGTCGGACCCGCTTCATTGCGCCGCGACTTCTGCGCGAGCTTTTCCGCGAGCTGCGCTTGCAGCGGCGCCCGCCCACGGAGCCCGGATGTTCGATTAATTTATTTTCAGAAATTTCGCCGGCTTCGCGACGTCGCTCGTACTACGCCGGATGCGGGGGTTTCGCGATTAAGTCGCCCGCGGAGGCGCTGTAAATTTTAATTAACCTGGACGTTTTCCCCGTGGGCGGGTGCAATTTTTTTCCATTTAAATCGGGATTTTTTTTTTTGACTTCAAAATTTAAATGGAATTTCCACGCCGCGAAGGGGAAAATGATTATCTCGCGCATTTTTAATTTGCGTTGTCTATCTTGGAATGCCGCTGCGCTTTTGCGGCGGAAATTTAATTTCGACAATGGTATGAAATTCTTTTACTTTCTCGAATTACTCTGCAGTGTCATTATTATTTTACTAAAAATTTTCGTTTAATCAAATTAGCGCGGAATGTACATTTCCTTTCTTTTAATTAGAGATAGTTAATTTTACATCCAAGGAGATCGGCTAAATAAGCGACGTACGATAATAGATATAGAACGTGATTATAGATCTACCGAGTCATCGACTCGAGAAGATAGACTGCAGGCCATCGGCGCAGTCGTGAGGTTATGCAGCTCTTAAAGCGAAACCCATCCATAACCTTACGTAACGTATACAATTACAGTCTACCCGCGCGGGTTTAAAATTAACGATCATTCGAGGCCTCGAGTTAAAAAGTCCACAAATTTCCCCCATACTCTTCGCGCAAGCTAAGAAACAATTTCAGTCACCGTAACATTAATGAAAATTCCTTTAACCCGACCCCCGCATTCCCCTCGTCCTGCGGTTCGCCGATACCCGCCGTACGAAGAAAAAAAAATTGGCGCCACGAAAAAGTTCCCTCGTTCTTTTCATTACGACGTTTCCCCGCGCCGGCGGGAGTGCACCTCTCTCGCGTCGCTCGGTGCGCCCGGGAAACGGGGTCAAGTAATTCGCAGAGGCTCGGGCTTCTCTCTCTTTCTCCTCGAATGCGCCGAGGCTGCAGCGCTGGAGGAGGAAAAAAACGAGGAGAAGAAGGTAACGCAGCGGCGGGCCACCTTCTTGTATTGCATTTTTGCGTCCCTCTGTGTGTGCGGCGCGCGAGATGCGCATAATACCGGGCGCGACCGGCCGAAAAAGGAGAGCGCCGTCATTGTTCGCCGGTGTGCACTTTGGGGTCGCGCTCATTCCGCTTCCGCTTTTGGCTTTTAATTACGCCCGGATATCAGGAGCTTTTGGACCACAGTCCCCCTCCACCTTGTCTCCATCTTTCATTAAAATTTCACCGGGCAACGAGCTTCTTGATGAAAAGTGGAATTTACCGAAGGATTCTCGAAATTAAATGTTAACTTATCATTTGCGGAGTTTGTTTCGACGGGAAGCCTACGGCAGAATTGATCTTCCATCAATTTTGAAATATCAGGGAGTATTCTTACTTTTTTTCAACAAAAAAATTTAGATATAATTATTTGATTAAAAATGAAGTAATTTTTTAACAATGGAGGTCTTTAATAACAATAGTTTATTTTCTTAGTTATTTTACTAAAGTCACTTCTGTATATACCGTTTATTAAAAAAAAAAAAATTACTTCAGTTCAGCGGTCACGAAATTGTAAGATAAATATTATTTACATATTTACTTTTTTTAAATATAGTGTAGATAGAAATCTGAAGAAATCCTTTTGTTTGTAAAATACTATGTACCTATTAACCTACAATTCAATTTTAACAATTACGATGTACTATTCCGACTACATGTTTAACAGAACTGCAATTTTCCCCGCAACACAATATAGAAGTAAATACGTAATAATTATCGTATTTAAATAATTCCCCGATAATTTAACGGCATTATCATTCAGCGTAACAACTCTTACGCATGAAAACGAGAAAACATTTCACATCTATTATTGAACATTAGGAATAAGAGAACCTTCTCGCCGTGACCTGAATTTTCCTCGACGTCTATACTCCTCGCGCTTATTAAAATAAACGCAGCTTATCAGTGCGAGCATCAAGCTCGCATTTTAATAAAAAGTAACGACGCCGCGGGTCGGCGCGCCCGGGGGACCCCGCGGGTAATTCGATGAAAACTCGCTCGACTCCCCGCTAAAAAAGGGGAAAGCATCAAAAGTTGATAGGAGAGCGTGCCCCGGTGTATAGAAGTCAATCTACGGGGCGGGCACGTCACGGCGGCGCCAAGACTCGCGTGTGACGTCGATGCTACGTAACCCTAAGTTTGCGAATTTTTTTTCTCCTCTCCCTTTTACGTCGGAGGGCCGCGAGGGAGATGAAAACTCTTTATTGTCCGACGGCGCGCGCCTCCTTCGCATTTTCTTTTTATCTCCCCGCGCCCGTAGACGCGCCCTAGCCACTCGTGTCTCTTGCGGGCGATCGCGCGAAGATTAGCTTGCAAAGTAGACGAGGAGCTACTCCGCCGTTAAGCGGAGCTGGCGTTATTTTTTCATCTGATGGAACTTTATTGCGCGCACGACGCGTTTAGATTAGACTTTGATGTGTGCTCCCTTTTCGTGTACGGAAAATATTAAGGGCGAATGGAAGATATGAATAATCTTGAAAAGTACAATAAGAGAAAATTTTATTTAAAATTGTGTCTACCAGATTTATCGTGCAGGGTCAATTTTTATCAGTTTAATAATCCCCCGGAAGCGTAACGTTTAAAATATTTTATACTCTTATATATACGTACTTCCATACGTCACCCTGAATCATCTTCTACGACTACGTCGCTCTTTGATAAACAAACACTGCCCTGTTTGCCATTCGTCGTGCAATGACATGGTCGACGCGGCGGTGATAAGCGCTTGAAATTAATTTGCAAAACTATAAGGAAAGTGTAATTTTTCGCCGAAGCACTCGGCGCGAATTAATTGCTCACCCGCGCGATAAGGCTTGGCAAAGGCGCGCGCGAAACGGAAGAGCATTTATCGGGCCGGAAATGAGAGTGAAAAGACGCCGAGGCGGTGACGCGCCGACGTTGCAGCGGAGCGCGACTCCCGGCTGGCTTTTTTGTCTCTCGCCTCCTCCTCGGTGGCGGCGGCAGCGGCGGCTCGCGCGATTTTCACTCGCCTCCCCCGGAAGCACCTATTTATAATCTGTTTGCGCCCGGCTGTTTTTCGATGCGCCCGTCCGTCCGATAATTCGCCTCCGCGGTATTTTTAGGTCGCGAGATCGGCATCGCATTGTATTTTACTTTTCTTCATTTGATTTATGCCGTTTACGGGTGGAAATATGAAGTTTTACTGACGACGTGATGCGATAGTATCTTTTCTGTACACCAAATTGTTTCGTTTTAATAAAAGAAAGTGAATGATATGCTTGTTCAGAAATTAATTGTGAAAACAATTAAGTCGAGTACCTTATCGATATTTTAAATGCACAGTTTGTCCCAATAAATTGAGATATGTGCGAATAAATACTTCGATTACAATGTTAAAATGACAAAACTTCATTTGTTGCATGGCAGTTTCAAATAACCCACTTTGATCTCACATTTTCTCTTTAAAATTACAATAAACGAAATCATGACAAATATAATTATTCAAATTCTGAATGGAAATATTTAAACCGCAATAAAAAACAACTGTTTTAAACGGGAACATCGTATGTGCCGTATTAGATTAGGAAGTTGTCCACCGAGAAACCATGGAACTTTGCGCACTATCGAGACAACGTCCCACTACATCTATCGTTCCCCGCTAGTTGCAAAAGTGTACAGCACGTCCGACTTCAATCAAGCCACGATTGTCTGAGCAAGCAGCGAGACCAAATTGAACCTACGGCGAGCGAGCCCTTGGAAATTCACGGGAAACTGGTTAGCGGCAATTCCGCCGCCGCAGACCCGTAGGCGTTGTAGATTTCCGCGGCTACGAAACGCGTGACGTCACTGGTGTGCAGAATAGCCCCGGAGCCCCCGTAAGGCGCATGCCGCGCTGCGAAGCCGTAAAATTAATTAAAGAATTACGCAACCGCCGGGGATTAATTAAGCCGCAAGAAGTGAGGAAAGTCAGCCTCGCGCGTATATATATACAGGCACTTCGACGATCGGGAATTGGTTCGCGCGATCATCCGTGGATAAGGGGAAAAGTTCGTTCGACCTGCGAACCTGCGTCATTAAACGCCTGCGCGCGTCGAAAGGAGAGTCGTCGAGCGAAAGGAGGAGAGAGAGAGAAATGAAAGAAGCCGAGAGCGAATTTCCTTCGCAGTAGGTCAGATTCGCTATATAACCGGCGCGGAGCTTCGGAATGCGTCACTAACAAGACGCGCCGAGGGGGTGGAGCAGGAGAGGGAACGATTATTATTCCTTTGCATCGCCTGCCTTCGGGAAAATAAAAATTCATCTTTCGAGTCGCGGGGGTTCGCGTTTCGTCGAGCTTCCGATTGCATTTGGAAAAATGCTTGAAGCGCGAGGAGGTGCCTTTCGGGCCGCTTTGTTTCGCGCGCGCGCGTACGCTCGACTCACAATGTGTCCTTTTGACCTAAAAGTGCTAACACACTTGGACGGCACAAAGAAAATTTCGAGTCCGGAGTTTCGCGGGGGGCCGAGTTATTGGGTCACGTTATTCGGCGCTTCTTGATGACTTTGTAGCGATTTCTTTTGATCCGGCGGCGGCCGTCATTCGTTAGGAAACACTTGTATCATTTTGACCTAATTGCCGTGCCCCTTACCGATGCCGGGACGCGCGCGTCGCCGGCCCCGCGGGGAAAAAGTTTTAATACACTTTCAATTAATTAAAATCTCCTCGGCGATTTAATTTTCAGCGGGAGATCGCGTCTTCGAGACGTCAACCCCACCCCCTCGAATTAAGCGGCTCATTTTCGAACTCGAAAATTGAATCCACGGCGATTAGTCTTTTTCGCGAAGCCAATTATTTGCGTCACGGCCGCCTTTGATCGAACGTCCGCTTGAATTTCGAATTCGAAGCGGATATCTAAGCAGGGCTCGGAGGCGTAGAAAAAAACAGCGGAACGAACGGGAGAAAACGCAAAAAATGTTTATAACGTGACTCGGCGTATATAACGCGCGCGAGCGTCAGAGGAGAGCTCCGTATCTCCCTTGGATTTATTTTAACTTGCTCCCTCTCTCTCTCTTTTTCTCCTCGCTCGGAGTGTACATGCAGCCATTTTTCGCGGGCTATTTTTCAGGTAAATCTCGCGTTTTACGATCGGCCTTTTATTCGCGCGGCTCTTCGCAGCTCGTTCGCCGCGAATTTTCTCACGGGAATCGGAGCCCCTTATTTAAAGCCGCGCGCGCGCGGACTTTTAACGGGTTTATCGTTCGAATGCTCGTAGGCTTCGACGCTCCCTTGCGCGCGTTCATTGTAGTCGGCAAAGCCGAGAGATCAAGGATAAAAATCATCAATGGGCCGGAATTTTATTTAGCTCGGGTATAGAGTACAGCGAAAAAAAATTTAAAATGAATGCATAAACAATGAGAGGAAAAGCTCGTGAGTCATGAACAGCCGGGGATGTTAATTTTAAAAATGTGTGCCTTATTTCACCTTCATTAACTATTAACCTAGATTTGCAAGTGCAGAGTCTAGAAGAGCGGCTCGTTATCGTAATGGCTGACCCACATTTAAATGTCAATAGGTCAAGCAGAAGAATTTTTGAAAAAAAGAGTTGGAAAATTCACTGTAAACGAAATTGACTTTGTGCATTACCTCGTGCTCCAATAAACCCCTGCGAGGTGGGTCACTAAGGTATAAAATTAAAAAAATATAATTAAAAACATTTTAGGTATGCTCGTCCAGGCACGGACGCGATCGTTTACCGACGAGATGTAGGTTGAGCTTTGCGCGCCGAATAAACATAGACTCGCGAGCGCGCGCGGGAGTATTAATGACGCGGTCTTCTTGGGCAAACGTACGTTTCCGTGGCTGTGTTTGCGAAACTCAACTTTTTTTTTTCCATCGCGGACGTTCGAACTTTTCGACAATTTATTCGCGCGAATGAAATTAAATGCGCGAGGCTGCCTTTTAGAGGCGTTGAATATAATAGTGACGTAGCGCACGGCCCTTAATTCTCAGAAGTGTGTTAACAGAGCCAGTGTCAAGATGTGCTTCATCTTTTTCGATTTTTTTATTCAACTGTACAAATATTTGCTTTTATCGAAATGCGTACACCTGTACAATTATTTTAACGTTTAAAAATAGCTAAACACTAAGAACTTAAAAATTGCTTAATGATATCATTCTAAATCTTTTAACATAAATTTCTTAATGAACGAAAATTACATACACGGTGGTACCATTCTTTTCATTCTACAATAAAAAGATTAATACTATTAACATTACTATTCTTTTTTTCGAGGTTAGTCATTTGGGCCAGTTTCGAATGAAAGGAGTTCGTCAAACACGGGATTAAAATTCAGGTGTTCAGTGAATCATCCATTAAGAATCATTTTGGCACATTAGCAGAAACCGGAACTCAGTTTCTTTCCTCGTACGTGATGTACGGTACATTTGAAATGAAATTCGTTTTAAAACGGTACAAATTGAATTAGTGCAAAAAATGTTCCATTACAAATTTGCCCGACCAGCATTATATCACTTAACGACAACGACATTATAAAAATAAAAAAGAAAAAGAGAGACGTGATAATGACCTCACGTCAAATGTGTCACGCAATGACTCCGTAATTCCAAGACCGACTTTTTCGTCATTTTGCAGTAACACTTTAATCGTACCCCTTTTGAACGCACACATTCTTGAAAAACTTCATCGCTCAAAGAAAATTAAATTAAAAAAAAAGATGGAAATAGGGCAGACACAAAAAAATAAAACGTAGGAAGGGAGAGAGGGGGGCGCGCGATAAGCGTCGGGGATCGGGTCGGCGTAGATAAAAAGCCGGCCGGATAGCGAGAAAGAAAGCGATAGCGGCGTTACCCGCTTAATTCGCCTCAATCGTGACGTCAGGGTCCCCCTTCCTTCCGGCGCGCGGCTCTGGGCTCTCGCGGACTCCGGATGCGCGCTTAACTCGGCCGCGTGTTTCGCCAGAACGAGGACCGAGGCAGCCGCCGCCGGCGAGGGAAGTGCGCATATTGTTACATGTACGCGCGAGCCTGCGGCCGTACGTTCGAGCGTGAATCGACGCCGACGACGGCGACCTCCACGGTCCCCCTCGAGGGCAAAAACAAGGGCGCCGCTAATCATTCCGCCCCCTCCTCCGAGCCCGCCAGAAATCTGGTAGGTAACGAGCGTTTCACCGCGCAAGGGAGGCCCACTCTTTTTTTCTGACGATGCACACTGTCTCGCTCTTGATTTCTTTTTTTTTACCGACGAGCTGGATATCTATATTGATTTTTTAGGCAAGGAATCAATGCATATTTTATTTATTTTTATCTTGATCCGAAGGGTTTTATCTTATTTATTTATAAGGATCTTAGAGGTACGATAAAAATCATTTATACAGGTATTTTTGGATTCGTAGGTATACTTATACAGTATGAATAATGCAACAATACTACTTCTAAGTGTATCAAGTGTTTTTCTTTTTCGTTAAAAATGTAACACCCGTCAAATATTTACCAACCGTTAGAATTCGTTCGGTGGCAATTCGCAAAAAGTACACAAAAAAAAGGAGGTAGAATCCGGAATGAAGCGGTTAAAGGAGCGCGCGGCCCGCTAGAAGCAGGTGAGCCCCCTCTCTCCTCTTTTTTTTCGTCTACCTCGCCCGAATTTTCTCTCACGCCGAAATAAAAAGGGGGGAGGAAAAAGATCGCGGCCGCCCGCATCGTCTACCTGGCCCGACGCACTTTCGGAACACGGTCGTTTATCGCGCTGACTCCGTAGAACCCGCCCATTTCTCTCTTCCCTCGGCTTCTTCCCTTTCTCTTTCATAAAAAAAATATATATATCGACGGGGAACGCCTAATGAGAGGACCGAAGTGCGGCGATGATGAAATTCCGTGACTCCGAGGAAAATTCGACTTTGTCTTTCGACTCCGAAGTCGTTCGAAACCTCCGTCGTTTTTTTTTTCTACGTTTCCAACGATCCCTTCCTCCGTTTCGTGAATCTCAACGTCGCCTTTTACGCTCCTCGAAAATAACCACTCTGCTGGAATTAATTCTTTCAAGGTCGGGCAGAGCCGATCCAGAAACATTCCAAATTCGAGCCTCTTTCTCGCATTGTTTAAACAAAGCGAGCTAAATAGAGCCAAGGCAACTGCACGATAAAATCCCTTGTTTACCTAAAATTGTATATCTCCGTAAATAGTAAATTTCACGCGTATCGCCGGCGCGTCGCTTCGCGGGGCAAACAAGCCGCCGCGCGGGGGGGCTCGCAGAGATAAGCGACTTCGAAACGGTGTCTCGGCCGTCGTCATCCGGGGAAAAGTCGCGCGCCGCCGGACGGCGAGGGGAGAGGGGGGCACAATAGAGCGAAAAAAGGAGAGAAAGTCAACGGGAGGACGGACGGAGGCTCGCCAACGCGAAAGCGCCCGCTTCCGGTCGTCTCCGCCGCCGCCGGCGACAAAAGAAGGCGGACGTCCGCGGATCATTTCGCCGGAAACCGAAGGTTCACGCATTGGCTGATAATCGCACAATCGTCCACATCCTACGCGCGGACGCGCTCCGTCCCCGCCTCTTTCTCTCTCTTTTTCTATCTCTCTCGCGGATTACGCGGGAGGCGCATTGGCATTTTCGCGTGGAAGCGTTGCGTCAGTGAACTGCCTTGATATTGGAAACGATTTCGAACGCGTATTTACAACATCCGGTCGATATGGCACCTTTTTTTCGAAGAGGCAGGAAATGTTTCCGATGTATTCACGAAGTAGAGATCTCTACAAAGATCAACGAATGAAAGAACAAACAAGTGTCGAAATTTTAGTCTATTTTGTAGAACGAAAACAATATCTTCTTAATTCTTAATGTTTAAGTATTTAAACATTAGACTGAGAAAAAAGCAGTGGTATAGGCTACGTGGTTTTTAAATAAATGTAATTCAATATCTGATGATTTGTACATAGAACATATCACTTATACATATTAATACTTATTAATTTTAATTTTCATTTACAGATTTTTAATTTAGAGGTTTTTTATTAACTCAACTTTTGAGAATACACGATTTTGTAAACGCTGAATTATTAACAGTATCACACTAACTACAGCTGTTTTCTCCGCTCAGTTTTTCTCCGCGTGGGTTGAATAATCGATTTCATAAAAGACGCTAGCGACCTCGAGATTACATCAAAACTCACTCGGCCGGCAAACAAACAAATTTTATAAATCAGCATTTTTTTGGCCCAGAAAACGCGGTCAACAACTAGCGCGGAAAACAAGGAGTATTACAAATAGCCGAGCGATCGTCTCATCCGGCGGTTTAGCGGGTACGCCTTGGGCGTGCGTCATCGCGCCGTTTTATCAATGAGAATCGAACGCGCGGCGAACTTGGCGGGCTTCGGCGATAAGGCGCAAGAGAGAGAGATCGGTTTCATTAATGAGCCCCGCGCTCGCGGATTTATCAATGAAACCGGCTCGAGCGAAACTCGAGCGGCGCATTGTGCGCTCGCGCCTGGCTGGCTCTCGTGAATGAGGTGCGCTCGATAAAAAAAAGGGGGCCTCCGGTGCTCTTTTTCATTTTCCCTCGCAGGACCCATTGTTCCCTCTCTCGCGGGAGGCTCCTCGCTTTTTTCTTTCTCTTCTTTTTTCGTCGATTGCGCAACAGCCCGGGAGGATTTTTCGTTTTGTCCACTTTTAATCCCGAGGAGGAAGTGCTAATGTCCAATTTCGTTGGGGTAGGACGGTAGAGAGAGTTTTTTCGGATCGACACGTAGCGGTGTGTGGATCGCCTTATAAGCGCGCGGTCTTCTTTTTTGCGATTGATTTATATCGAGCCCACGACCGGAAAACAAACGACGTCGCCGTGCCCACGCCACTTCATTCCGAGTGTTGTCCCCAATTTTTCCAATCACTTCTCCAGCCCTCGAAAACAGGATTCTTATTTTTTTTCTTTTAGTATACACGTAGAGACGAACGCATCTTTTGTATGCTGATTCGTGATACCGACTCTATTTTTTTAAGCTTGTTATTGAATTGGTTGTTTTTATTAAATTTTAATAAAATGTTTTTCGTGATATATATTTTTCGCTGTCTAATAAAATAACGCTGGACGTAATGTTCGTAATATAAAGGATGAAATTAAAAAGTTCTCGTATTTACAATTGTAAACGATGTTATCAGATAAAGCGTTTCTTCTTATCATGAATGAAATAATTCCTTGTCAATGGTATTGAGGAAAAGATAGTATTTTACACGAAAAACTTATTTTTACGAGATAACGAATTTTCTTATTGAATTTTCTTATCTGATTCTGTATTCTTTTATTGATGAACAATAACTGCTGTTACAAGTTTTGCATCTAAATATGTACGTAAGTACGATAATACCATTAATATCTCGGTGTTAGCTTAATTTCGTGACAAACAAAGAAACGTTATCAGGAAAATTCTTTTTAAGAACAGACGTACAATCTTGTCATTGCGAGATTAATTATTCCAATTCAAACAAGAAAAAATGTTAAATCGTTCTTACAAGAATCACAACCGAGCAACGCATTCATCAATTCAACTTAGGTACGTGTGGCCTCGAACCGTACGTAAAAAAAAACTCGTGCGAAATTGTCTGCCGGCGCGAAAGTCGCCGGTCACGTATAGGTAAGCTAAGTACGTGTCGCCTCGTCCCTCGTGGATCGAGGAAAGAAAACTGTAAAATTTCCCCTATAAGTTTCCCCGGCGTCACTTCGATCAGTATTTCTCCCCGCGCGCCTCGCCATCGGGAAGTAGGTGGACGAGCGACGGGGGGAAAGCAGGCGGAGAGAGTGGAAAAAAAAGGGTCAGGGTGGAACTTGGTGGGATTCCGTCTGCGAGCGGAGGTAGCATCCCCCGCCGCGCCCCGCGGCGTCTGTGAACTTGCCCAGAGCTCGCTCGATACAGGCGCGCGCGGAGAGCGGCGTCGTCACTCCTCCCACGCCGAGTCTTTCAGTGATTTCGTTGCCTCTCGCAGACGTTCAATTTACTTCTCCCCCGGCGCAAATCTCGGCTCGCGGATAATGTTTTTTTCATAAAGACGAGGAGCAGCGAATTCTCGGCTTGAGATTGATGTAACAAATTTGAGCGTGGGTGGGCCGCGGGACAGTTTCGATTTTTCAATTTTTATTAAAGTACGAAGTTTCTTTCACCTGGATTTAAATTTTATATTAACGAACCACGCGGACTGGTTGTATTGAACAGTAATCTTTGGTACACGTACCATTGACGCCGTAAAACAAAAGATACTGGGTGTCAGAACAGTTTTAAATTAAATTTTATATGCATGTAAGATTAAAAGTGGGAAACTACATTCAGTCTTGACCACAGATTCCGTCTAGATGGATAGTGAGATACCGGCAGTTGTAGTTGCTGCAGCCACACAGGGAAGTGAAAGGAAAGACCTCTAACAGCAAGGATGATTTACAAAGTTCCTACGTAGCGGTAAAACGCGTAATAAAAGAAATTTAAAAGTTTTGGTATATGTATTCTTTTACATTTAACCAAAACGGGAAAGAAAGAGATGAGCGAGGAGAAAGTAACGGAAGGTCTGAAAGCCCTTCCTCTCAGACTTTGGCGCACAAATTTTGTGATCGGCCTTCAATAAAGCTAGCGCGCCGTAAGAAGCTCAGCTTACAAATTTGCGATAAAACCGCAATAATTAACCGTATCGACAGATAAGGCCAAGAGATAAGCTACACCACGCCTATTGAGCAAACTGATCGTGGCTTTCCAACGCAAAAAAAATTGAAAAATCTCTCAATTCCGTAGCAACCCGTGCGATTTATGTAAACAGCAAGGCAGCCCGAACGCGCCTCGCTTGACAATGGATCAATCGAGGCTCGCTCGCCCGCGTATACACCAGTAGCACGTGCGCGGCGATTCGCCCGCCTACGCACCCGTGCGAGAGCCCGCGCGCCATTCATGAAAAAAAGCCGTTCCCCGACGGCCTCCTTCAAAGCTCGCGATACTTTTACTTATATACGTAAGGTAGGGACTGCGGCGCTAGCGATACAGTCGCCCTTCGACGACGTCGCCTGAGAGAATTCGCGTCGACGTAAAGAACGTGAGTCGACTCCCACAGCGGCGGCTTCGAATCGACGCGGGAAAATCACCTTTGTCGAATCGATCGTCCTCCGAAGAGTGGCTATTAATAAAAACGCACCCTTCGGTTGGTGTTCGAAAATTCGAAGGTGAATGTCGGTCTCGAGAGCGCGCGGTTTATTAATAACCCCTGTGACATCTGCTGCGACAGACAGTATATATAATACTCATAATTCTGGGTAACAATTTGTAAAAAAAAATCATCTTAATTTTAGCCTTTTATTATTAGCTGCAGTAAATTAAATTCATATCGGATTAAAAATGCACAAACTGAAATCAAAGAAATGATGCTAATATTAAGAATATATTTCAATTAATCATGCTATACAATTAAGATACCCATAAAATTATTAATTGAAGCGCATGAAGATGTGGTAAAATTTAATAAAGTTTCGTCAACTTTTCGTTTTATTTACTTATAGTCAGTAACAACCTTAATTCCCCGCCGCTCCTCACACACCCAATTCTGATGAGCGCGCAGTGCAGCAGCGGCATATTTTAAAGCATGGACGGTGGGGGGCGGAAATGCATTCGGCTCTGGTCTCTTTTTACGGCACCGCTACCTTTTTCCGTACGCCGAGCCCACGGGACTTCCTTTTACGCTCATTGTATGCGTGATTTGATTGCGTATGGTGGCACAAGGCGGACAGTTGCCTCGCGGGTGCACGGTGTACATTTCAGTGCATGTAACGGATGTTTATTGGAACCGTAATGTATTGAGTTTGAGGAGACAATGCTTTAGGTATAGTGCAATATTCGATTTTTTTAAGCTGCATTAGATAGATTTCGGACCTTAATAATTGATCATTTTTCATTTACTTGAAAAATCATTGTAGAATTTTTTTGTTATACAATTTTACTGGTCTGGTCTATACGTATTCGTTATAAACTTTATAGAAATAACACACTCTGTGTAAAAAAATACAATTTCGTTTGTGCAGTAATTTTTCATAGAAGAGCACAAAGCACAAGTTTTTAGTTCATAAATTAAGTGCTATAAATGAAAACCAATAATTGAACGTGCGCGCGCGATTTTTATGAAGCGCATTAAGGATTTCCTTCCGCAAAGTCCTGCAGCCAGTCTGGGGCACAATACGAATCAAAGAATAATTCACTGAATGCAATAATGCTACAAGAGGCTGAATCGTCGATATTGTGTCTGCCGGAGCAATGCCTCAACTGCCTCTCAATTGCGGGAGCGCGCTGAAAGCCGCGTCCCGCGCTCGTTCGCTCGGAAATTGACAATGCCGCTGGGTCTTAAGATAATCCGATTTGAATGCCGGGGACCCATCAAATGCATATTCGGAAAGTTTGCGCGCGCAGCAGCGGGGCCGCGCGATTATTATTCATTCGCGGCCGATGTATCTCGCGCGCGCGCGCGTCAAATTTGTCGGAAGTAAATTGCTTTGTGCTTCGGCCGCCCTGATAAAATTAGAAATTGAGAAGAGCTCCGTCGAGTTGGGGAAGAAAAAAAAGCGTGTATATAGGGATCAGGATTCTCCCCCTCTGAAATCGTTCGAAGTTTACCGAATAACGCTTTGCTAAATTAATCGACTGTGCACTCACTTTAACAGTACGAAGTTCCAAAAGTTTTTTTATTTTATTTTCTGTAGTGTTTTATTCTCTTCTAGTAATTGGAAAATTATCAACACTTTAATGTAATATTGAAGAACGTAACTCTAAAAAAATTTCTTTTTTTCTATACTCTAAAATTTTAGGACTATCTTATCTTTATAAGTAATGTTGTCATGATGTAGTAAGCATTAAAAAGAGTAATTTAATTGATTGATTCATGGATAAATATTCGGTTGTTAAAAACGTTTTTAATTTTTTGCCTTCTTTAAACTTTTCGTTTTCGTTTTCTCTTAATTATGAACAGAGCGCCTTTCAAGCTCTCTCGAAAAAAAATTGAGAAAAAACGATATAAATTAAGGAGTAACGCACTTATATACAATATCTTCTTTAAAGTATTTCTGAAGTCGATCTATCAATCAGTTTCAAGGATCACCACGAAATATTAATAAAACCTTTCAAATTAAAGCACGACCATCCCGGTACAAAAATAAATCAGATAACGGGAAGGTCTAAGCGTACTTGAAACCCGGAGGCCATCCGGTCAGGTGAAAATTCGCCGGTCAATTTGGCAGAAATCGAGCGGGGTGCGCGAGGCTATGGAGTAAAAGCCGGCCGGCTGGACGGGGCGAGATAAACCGAGCGCCGCGCGGGGTGCCGTTAGATCCCGCGCCGCTCGCAAACAAGGGCGGTTGGCTCCAGCTTTTTTAGCCGGGCGCACACGCTCGAAGGAGCGTGACCGCTTGGCGCCCGGTATACGCGCGGTCCAGACACGCGCGTCCGAGCGAGCGAGAGGACAACCGGCGCGGCCGCACCGAAAAAGAATCCGTTCGGCGAATTCTCGAGAGTCTGCACAGAGAGGAGCGAGAGAGAGAGTCCGCGCGAGCGTACACATCGGCGCTTGGTCAGAGACCCCGGCTCGCCTCCGTTCATAAAGGTTCGTTCAACTTTCGGTTTGCTCGGCCGTGTATACCGTCCGATACCGTCGAGGCCGATAATCGAATTATACGAGCCTCGCGGGCGAGAATTACGCGCGCGCCGAACCTTTTTTTTTTATTTTTTTCGTTTTTTCGTTCCGGGGGGTGGTGCGCGCGGGTATTTCATCGGTGATGCGTTTACCGCGCGCGGATACACGGTAGCGCAACGGAGCGCCGCGGACGCGACGTGGACGTTTAATTGGGGCGCGTGCCTTTACGGTAAATTAAATTGGCCGAGCTTTCGGCGGGCCTTTTTTTTTAAAAAAATTGGCGTTGCTCGCGTGCGCGTCGTGCATTGTACAGTTGGGGTACTCTGGTAACGTGGAAGAGTAAAATATCACTCGATTCGAGGGAAAAGGGAGCCAATCGAGCTCAACTTTATTTTCTGAAATAGAAAAACTCTATAATGTTATATATGCTGAGGTAACTATTTTTCAAAGCAATAAAAAGGCTCATCCTTTCTTCTGTGTATAATAATAAAACTATAGATCAAAGACAAATTTTTTATGACGATGAAAGTATTCAAGAGCATATTTAGAAAATCGATGCGATGACGCATCTGTCGAAGTGACGAAATCAACGAGAGCGGGTTAGAGTCGCAGAATAGAAGGAAAGTTATTCTCTTGCATGATAACGCTTCGACCACATGTTGCACGCTAGGATGAAAAAAAAACAACCAGGATACTTGGGAGGGAGTTTATCCGGCTTTGCTCCGGCGAACCCGATCCTTTCTGATTATCAGCTGTTCCGGCCGATGGAGCGCGTATCGAAAAGTCAATGATGACGATGTCACCTTGAAACTTGCTAGCCCTCATTGCGATAAAATCTATATTTTATCTGATAGAACAACGAGGTGTCAGAAATTGTTCTTCTTTGCACATAAAAAAACTCTTTTGACTTCGAATAGGAATTTTTTTTATTTTACGGAAATGAATTTTCTTACTGGGGCGCTACAAGGAAGTGAGATAACCATCTTACCGAATTAATATTTGAGAAATATGGGTTGCATGGTAATTAATCTAATGGTATGCTGGGGAAAACTATTATTACACAGAGAGTTTTAATGAAAAACTTCCTTCACAATTAATGATTGTGTTAATTAAAGGTTACACTTGTTATTTAAAGCATTTCTAATAAAATTATCTTTGCATTTATCATATAATGTAAATTAAGCAGACGTAAATAACTAGCGTAAACCAAGTATAAAACGAATGATTTTAGATAAGATGAATAAAATTTATGTAAATGCACAAGGTGGTTTACTTAAATTTTTGTGTTACTTTGGGTTATTTATAAAGTCAACTTAAACTGCACAAAATTGAACAATAAAAGAATAATTCTGTATGAAAAAAACTTTTATTGAACCAATTATAAAAAAAACAAAAGTGCAAATCAAGCTTGTGAAATAGGATTTTGTACGTCTGCCCTGTCTGCAGCGTTCGTTGAGAAAAGTTTGAAAAGAACTTTTTAAACGAAAACAATACAAAAACGACCGAACAATAGCCGAGCGTTAACGGGAAACAGATTTTCAATAAGTCGAATATCAAACGTTCATCGAAAAAAAAGTGCAAATAATCGAGTTACTGGTGCATGAACAAAAAACATCTGAAAGGTCTTTTTTCAACCTTATCAACTTTTGCATAAGATAGCAAAACTAATTATTTGAAGAAAATTAATTCAAATTTCGAGTACATATATCCACTTCCATTTCAATTTGTATTAATCTAGTATATTTTAAGCGGATTAAAATATTATACTATTAAGTGGTTGCAAATAAAATATTATTTCAGAACCTGAGGAGGCGCAATTGGACGGTTTTTATTTTTAATAACAATGAAACAAAGCGGCCAAATAAGCTTCTGAAGCTTTCCATATAAACAATTCACCATTTCCATTAAAATGTGTCAAAAACGCACCTTGTCGAGGTAAATGTATTGTCTAACGAATTAAATTTTCTCATTCCCATGCAAAGCAGGGCGCGAATAAATTCGTCGAGAAATATAATAATGACATCCCCCTGAATGCAAATAAAACAACGTCAAACGAAAGAAAGATAGATAGAGGGAGTCGAGAAAAAAAAACCAGTACGTTAACGTGATTTCCGTTAACTGAGTAATTTCCGTATAGTGGCTTTGCCGAGCGCACACACAAGGGCCGCCCACGCGATATCCCGGCGGAACACGTAGCACCGAACGAGGAAAAGGAATGTGGGTAAACGCCGAGCGAAAACTGGTGAACTGACCTTTTACCATCTAGGACAAACACGTTTCTCTCTCTCTTTCTTTCTCCACCGTCGAATTTCACTCGTTACCGATACGGACGAGCGTCGTCTCGCCGCGGATTATGGAGACGTTGCGAAGGGTTACGCAAGCCTTTACGAGACACTTGCCTTTTTTTTATCCTCGCCTTTATGCGCTCGCGCGCGTGTTTCGAGGATTTTTACCGCCGACTCGTCCCTTTTTCTTTCCTGCGCCGCGTCGTTCAAATCGTCGGTCGTTTGCCCGCGGGGCTCTTTTTATACAGCGGGGGTAATGTTACGAGGCATCGTGTGGGCGACTGGTATTGTCGTTTAGCGCTTGTTTGATCGATCGATGCGAGCTTTTTTAAAGCCTCCGCGCGCCGCGGTTAAAGGATTAGCTGGCACTCTAAGCGGATCCTCAATTATTACTTCCGAGGCGATTAAGAGTGGACGATAGTCTTAAGTGCGCTGAATGGTTCGGACGAGACGCGGCGCGGGGGGAGGGCAGCCAATTTCACGGATTACCGAGAGAGAAAGCGTGAAAATGATAAATATTTGTTTTCTATGAATTTTTTTGTAATCGAGCGAGCTATTCAGCGAAAAGATCGAGGAATTATGATTCGATAGCCAATTAAACAGTTATTGACCTATTGAGAGCGATTCCTATTCAAATCGAGTTCTGAATGATATTTTATCGGTCAATTGCTTAATAAACGTTTGAAAAGCCACGCCGTTGCAGTTGTAAAACTGGTTTTCCGATCGTCGTGGGTGAGAAGCAGCGAAGAAAAGATTTTTTTTTGTAAAATTACGTTTTTTTCAAGTTATTTGTGAAACACATGCACGATCGATGTGCCTTTCCTAAATGTGGACACGAGAGTTTATAAATAGATTATCTAATTTGTTAATTAGAGCTTAACTAATAATACATCGGTGGCGTGGCACATTATAAAAGCAATTTTGACCCACATTTGCATTCATTGTGGTGCCCGCTGCCTAACCCTAATTACTCTAAGTAAACTCCTACATCTGTTTACAATGCATTCATTTTCATTCACAAAAAGAAATGTTTGAAGAATTCTACAAATACAGTTACATTCAAGCAGTTAAGCTTTCATATGTAAATATTATTTTAAAAGATGAAAGCGAATAAATAAAATTTTTAAATTGTATACAATTATCCAACATTATTTTACAACAAAAAAGAAACAAATTAAAAACAAAATTTTCCGATTAAAAAATTAATCATATCGCAGTAACTTTTTCACATTTTACTCTACACCATATAAAATCGTTTCTTAAATTAAAAAAAAGGGTTCTTCCCAAAATGTATTTTCAATGTCAACTCTTACAGATTGAAGGGAAAAACAAAAAGGAACACCCAAGTGTTATTTGGGAAAGTATTTGCTCCGCTCTCGAGCCCGAAATTTTTCTCGGGGCTGAGGCCACGGTGAAAATCCGCGTTCGAGTGGCTTACGCGAGCGCGAATTACATCATTAGCGGGGTGGCAGGGCCGTTCTTCGCTCAGCTGATTAAAGTGGGTCGTTTCGTTTTCATGAACGAGTCGCCGCGCGCGGCCGACGATCCTTGGCTATAAAAAGCCCCTCCCCCCCTACCCTGCAATCAACAATGACGCGCGACTCTCCCTCCTCTCTCTCTCATCTCGTTCCCTAGTAGTCGTACGTGGCGGATTCCGTGCCAGGGTATAAATTATCTTATCCGGATCGCCGATCCACCGGGAATTTTCCCTCTCGCTTTTCATCCGTGGAGAAAGAGCCTCTGCATTACTCTGGGGTAAAGTGTAGAAGTGACTTTTTTTTCTTTACAATGCACGTACTTTTTGAGACGTGGCTTTTTTGGTTCTTTTAAGTGATGATCGCGTGGATTGTTTTCTCGAATATTTGAAAAAGTTCGTGAAATAAAGTTCGTACGGGCGCGTGCAAAGGTAACAAAGATTAATGAGATCATATAAGGCTCTAATGCATAAGTCATTCAAAAGTGATCTCATCAATTGAATCAAGTATCTTATTACAGCTACTTGATCTTGTTGGCAATAAATTGTTATAACTTTTTTTTAATCTGCTGCTTATTTTAGTTCTGTAATTTCAATCCAATATATTGTACCTGTTAATAAAAGACACAGTTAATGCTAACGAATAATTGAAATCAATTATATACTTGTTAAAATTTTGGTATAAAAAATGTAATATAATTTAAATTTAGATTATTTTAAATACTCTAACTTTTATACTCTAACTTTTATAGCTTTTGTGTTAAACTTTTCTAATACCAATTTTTTATTTTAATTTCATACAATTAAATTCATTAATTTGTAAATGAAGAATTAACTAATGCTTAATTACACTGACTTTGCTAGACTTTGTTCAGTCGCTAATATTAATTAAATTATTTATTCTCACCTGTTGCCAAAACGTTCCTTCCAAAATTCAGCAGCATCCGATTTAGTGATGCGGAACTGATCACCAGCAAACACTCCATTAGGAAAGATAGCTTTCAACTCGGACAGCATGTGACTAAACACCAAACTGAGTTTTGTCAAATTCCTTCGATAGTGAGACGTTTCATCAAACATTTTCTCTTTGCCTTCTTTAAAGAGTTTAATTGCTTGTTTGCACTTTCTCATTAAATTGTTTATAAAAACACAAAAGTGTTCATTATTGTGTAGCACATGCATACGATCTTCATATTTGCTGTAGATGAGTCTAAGCCGCTGATATGTGTCTGGAAGTATGTCCAGTATGAATGGCGGCGAATTTTTCAGATTCATGCGTTGATGCTGACACAGTTTAACAACTTTATCCATTAGCTTCCACGTTTTGTCAAGCATCCGCTTGTCTGTAGACAGCTTTGGCGGTGTCATGGCATCTGCAAAGCGTCCCTGCAGCTTCTGGAAAATCGAGCTTATATGCACAGCTCGACTCCTGCTGCTGTGACCCGAGGACATCTTGATTCTAAAATAATAACAAATTTATCAATTTTTATTAATCTCTTGCTTTACTACAATAAAAATTAATGTAACAAACTAAGAGTATTTCTCTCATTCCAAAAAATGTAATTATTGTGCATACTGATATATACTTTAAAGTATATAGTAATTTTAATACCATTCAATTTCTTTTACTTTCAGTGATAATACACTATTTATAAAACACGTATACACAAAAATAATGAAAAACCAATCTGGACAAGTCAGTCTTATCAAAATCATCGTAAAAGATTCTCATTCTAATACACTCTGCTCTTCACTCTGCTTTAAAACCTCGCGTTAACCTAGATAATTCAAAAGATTGTTAAACAAAACAGGTTCACGCGACGAGCAAAAAGAAATTGTTCCCGCACTTTTTCGGAGCGAGCAACCCGAGAGCTCACCATCGCGTGAACCGAGCATCGCGAGGGGTTCAATTACCGGAATATGTTGAACTCCTTGGCAGACGTCTCGAGCGAGTAACAGTTCTCTCTCCCTTTCTCCGCACCAGCGGCCTTTTCAGCCGGAGCAGCGAGCTAAACAAGGGCGTCGCGGCTCCCGTGCATGATGATCCTCGCGGGGCCTCGAATCGAGCACATCAAGCGCCCGCCTCAGAGCAGGGCCCGCGCACTCGTCGTCGCGGGGCTTCTTCCGCCTCCGGTCCAGGAGAGGAGCGCTCGGAAGGAGAGGCACATAGAGAACCGAGAAGCCTTTCAGCCGCGCTCCCTCTCTCTCTCTCCTTCTCACTCGCTCCCTACGCTGCTTCTCTCTCACTCTCACTCACTCGATCTCGGCGCTCGCGGGAGAAGAAAAAATCCGAGCGCACGGCTTCTCGGGATCCCTGAATCGCGGTGCTCCAAGAGTCGACTTATCGCACTGGCAGCCTCCTCGGCGACGCGCACGCGGCACTGCGTACGTAGTGGAAGGATCGTACGCGGCAGCGCATCAGCCGGTGGTGCACCTTCTTTCTGCGCCTCGCGTCGCGACGCGCGGGCCCGCGCGGCTCTCCCGCACCATCGTCGGGTTCTGGGGCGAAGGGCTCGTCGGGCCGCGTTCAACTGCGGGCCTCCTGCTGCGCGTGTGTAAATCGTACGGCGGGCTACGCGACGCCCGTCACCGCGAACGCGCACAGTACGGAGCCGGGGCCGCGGGAGTCGTCACGGGTGCGCACGGAACGATCGGACATTCGGACGGCTACTGCACTGCCAGCTCGGGAGAGCGAGCCTCTCTCGTAGCGGAGCCGCGATCGTGGCCCGCGGGAGCCTTTCTACTGTTATTACCCTGGAATATATCTATATTGCTTTAGGATCGTTCTGCATTCCGGACGCTGTACATGTCCAAGCTCCAAAGTAAAATACTGAAGTCGCAGGGCCATAAGAATAGGAACGCGGTCCCATCCACGTAAATAAAATTTTATTTTTTTTTAGTTACCTCGTCGTCAGCCGGCAGCTTTTATGACAATCATGCAAAATCTTCTAGTTATGACTTTAATACGATGCAATGATAATGTGAGGACTGAGGGTGCTCACACATGAGGTAAATCCGTTCCGCCGGAACGGAAGATTTTATACCGCGAAATTTGAAATTATGTGCATAGCCATTGCTTAGAAAACTAGCCCAACTCTGCAGTCAGTATTCTAAATAAAACATACTTATTAGCTTATTGAACAAGTTATACTGTTGCGATTATTATGATTTATTTTGTTTTGTTTGCATAAAAGAAAATCTTCCGTTTCGGCGGAACGGATTCGCCTCATGATGAGGGCACCCTCAAGTGACTTCTTTGTTAGCGCGAAATTCGATTGCTGTATTCAGTCGGCAATTATTTTTGTACTCCAAAAGTAATGTTTGTTTTTTCTTTATAAAATGTTATGGTAAGTGAATAAGTGTGTTAAAAATAATGTATAAACTTTTGCTTATTTTGATTTAACAATTTTATTTTCCTTAACAGTTTACATTATTTTCATAAGCAATGAACAGAAGTGCAACTGTATTTTGATCGAGACAATTATAAAAATAATTATTGGGCTCAACTTAGTACAAGAAGCGAGCACTAAAAGTACAAGCAAAATGAACCGTGGGTGAAGAAGTTATTGTCAAACTAAACAAATCTTGATTTATATACTTAAGTGAGTAACTCGAATGTTCAAATGCTTTACAATATGAGCATAACAAAACTCTAATGCCTAAACTGTACTATCTAATTTGTTTCTCACTACTTTTTTCGAAAAATAGTAGTTATATATTTGTTTTTAAAATATCTTTTACGCTTAAATGTATCTATACATTTTCCATGTTTATTTAATTCAAATTTTTAATTGTGATTATAAATTACACCTTGTATAAGTGATCAAATAGAATAATTTAAAAAAGTACATTTTAAAATCTTAAAAATGTTTTTCTGTGTATGAAATAAAAATATTACTGTATCAAAATAAATCTGATGCAATTCTAAAATTCAAATAACATATTTATCACATAAAATTCAAAATTCTTCTTACATCTTTTAAATTAAAGTTCATTGCTACGAAAATATCATTTTATAAGATTTTAAAAGTTAACAATTCAAACTGAAATAGTGTTTATTTATAATAAAAATATATAGATTGACATTTTAAAAAAAATGTCACTTGTGATTTATTACTCACTGCACAAATTATTGAAAAGATGATAATATAGCAATGTCATGAAAAAGCTGTCATATTGGCTCATAATGCATAAAACGCACTATCATGAATAAGCTTCTAAGTTTTTTCAGGATATTCTGATTAATAAAAATTGTATAATTTCTTTAAACCATTTTCTTTTTATAATATTTCATAAAAAATTATTTCATTTATTAAAAAAGAAATAAAATAATAATAACAGTACCAATACCTTAATAAAATAAATTTAAAATATCTCATTTTTAAGTAAACGTTTGAAAAATTATACATTTTTTTTTTAACTTTCAGACTCCTGATTAAGAAAATAAGATAACAAATCTTTGTAGAAGCTAGGCTTGGCTTAGAGTTCAGATTTTCAACTAATGAAGTGCCCTGATCCTGTAGGATTGGAAAATTAGCATTCAGCTAAGATTAATTTTCTTCTATTGTCGAAAGTAGTGCGTCACCGATTGTTGAAATAGTAGCTTATCCTCAGTAATACGAAGCTGGTCATCAAGAACCAGCTTGCAGGTATCGATGCCAATATTCGATACCTCTCATCTGAAAAATACATATGAATACATGGATATATTTTTTTTTACTTTTATTTAAATGTATAAGACAAAAACATAAGCACATTTTATTTATACTTGAACAAAATCTACAATTTTAGGATAACATTTATTTATTAGTAAATTCACAACTTAATTAAATTTTATAAACATAAGTATTTATTATTTAAGTTGTATTTTTTATGTTGCAAATTTACTATTAAATAGTGATTCGAAAACAGCAACACCATAAAAAAGCAATACATAACAAAGAGCATCAAACACAAGCAAGGAAAGGAAAAGGTGTATAAACAGCTTCGCAACAATTTTTAAAAAGTATTATTTAAAAAAGGATAACATACAGTAACTTACAATACAATTAGCAGTATATGTATAAGTACTTAATAATACTAATAAATGCACATAAATAACAATGGCACAGGGTAAACACAAATATCTGTACAAAAAACGAGCAACAGTACAAAAAACGATAAACGAAATTCTATATCTATCTACATACAGGAAGGTATTTTTTAATAAATCTACTTTTCTCTACACGACAAGGAAATAAAAAATAAGGACTATGTATACATGAGGGGGTTGTTTGACTAGCTACGAGGTACGTGAATTGGCGGTATTATCTATAAGCGAGTCCATTATTGACGTCGTATGTTCAGTCTTCAAACCAGCAGTACATATTGCGTTACCTGTCATTTGCGGCGACATTTTAACTGATGCCCAGCCAAGGCTCCTTTGTACTGCCATTCTCCACTTCTTATACCTTGCATCTCTCTCTACAATTAATAAGCGCCAATTAACACACATTCTTTGTAAATTTAACAGAAAGAAAGAAAAATTATTGTTAGATATTGTACCTTCAGGCGTCGTTGTGGGTAAGAAAGTATCTGTCAGTACAGTTTCCACACCCGCGCCTTCTAATTCCCAAAGTCCTATACCAGCTGCGTTTCCAGCAGCCTTTGCTGCACCCAGTGCGCTTATATCAGGCATCGTAGATCTGACTAAAATGCAGAAAATAAAATAAGTTATTTTTCTTTTTATAAAAAATCAGTAAAAATATTTCAGCACTCACAGACAGGCAGGCCAGCGATATCTGCTTGCAGTTGCATGAGTAAACTATTAACGGACATTTTTCCGTCAGTGTAAAGCTTCGTTAAGGGAAATCCGCAGTCTTTGAGCATTGCCTCTAAAATGTCCCTGGTTTGGAAACACACGGCTTCCAACGACGCTCTTACAATGTGGTCTTTAGTAGAGTATGCAGTCAAACCGCAAATAATTCTGTTAAAGAAAGAATTAATTTATCTATTATAAAATTCAATACACCCAAATACAATTGAAAAAAGATACGCGGAACTCACCCTCGAGCGTCCTTTCTCCAATAGGGCGCGTAAAGGCCGGAGAAAGCCGGCACGAAGTAGACGTCGCCGGTGTTGAGTACTTTCTCGGCGAGACGTTCGCTCTCTTGTACGTCCTTCATCATTTTCATGTTGTCCCGGAGCCATTTGATCGCTAGGCCAGCTACCGCGACCGAGCCCTCGAGCGCGTACACCACAGGACTGTTCGGTCCCAGCTGATACGCCACCGTCGTCACCAGTCCATGAGACGAGAAAACGCGCTGTTGAATAAAATTCAATCATTGAATTAACAAAAATTACTACGGTTTAGGTACGTTGTACAAAAATAAAATAGAAGTTAAAGCTGAAGTATGCAGATCACTCTTTTTCAATAAAGCTTTTAAAAACTTTAGAATCGAGCAAGTTTAAAATATTTTTAATTTTAATATTTTTTTGGTACTTGCAAGATTGTAATGCACGTTTTACATGTTTATTTTTAGTTCCATATTTTACTTCGAGTGCCCTTTGCGCAGCAAAGTAAGCTAAACCTGCTTTTATTATAATTAGGTGACTTGTCGTGCTTTTAAAGTACTTAATCTTTGCTTTATTGTACAAATGGTTTTCAGCCGTCCACATATTAAATTCAGGTTTTTTATCGCAGTTGCGCTCACCTGTGTGCCAGTGTTGCAGAGCAAAAAGCAGCCGCTTCTGTACGTATTCTTCGCCTGTCCTTGTTTCAAGCAGTTTTGCCCTACGAGAGCCGCTTGCTGGTTTCCTAGAATCTGAAAAAGAAAAATCACAGTTAAAAATTACCCTGAGTAAAAAGTTTAGTCTACTATACATTCAGGCAAAAAAATAAAATGCACAAACTTACACCGGAGATGGGAATACCCTTGAGCTGTCCGATCTTAATTTTCCCGTAGATTTCGGAGCTGCTGCGAATCTTCGGGAGCAAGTGCATGGGGACGTTGAAGTACCGGCACAGCGTCATATCCCAGCACATCGTCTCGATGTTCATCAGCATCGTCCTCGAGGCGTTAGTCACGTCGGTTATGTACAGACCACCATCCTTACCACCCGTCAGATTCTGAAAGATTTTACGATAGTATATTAAATAATTTATTGCTCATTGAGTTATTTACATATACAAATGGGAAAAGATCTTTTCTTTCAATGACTATGATGCACGACCAAAAGTCCAAGATCGCCAGTATCAGCGGCGGTTTCTTTATTACGTCAAACTTGACGCGGCAAAAATGACTGTACGCGGCATTGTCCGCCAAGCAAAGATCGTTAACATCGTTTTAGAGATAAAAACAAACTCAATACTGCGCATTTTGTCTAGGCGATAAATTTAAACATTCAACTAGTATCTTACTTGTCTTCCAGTGTCTTACGTTGCATTTTGGAGAGTTTTAAAAGTTTATGAAATTGAAAACAAATCTGAAATACTTTTTAAAATACGTGTGAATAAAAAGTTACTATAAAAATAACTCAATTTGTCTCCTGTCATAATCTTTTAGAACTCCATCATACAATCGCGACATTTACATAACTCCACATAATTTTAAAGTACACATATCGTTTCAATTTTGAACAGATAAATAAAATTGACATAGCGCAAAATAAACGACCGGTCCATTTGAAGAGATTGCAAGGAGAGCCTACCCAAACAAGCCAGGTATCCAGGGTACCGAACATACATCGGCGTTCACGTATCGCTTTTCGGACGGCCGGCACGTTCTCCATGAGCCAGCGAATCTTCAGGGCAGAGAAATACGAACTCACGGGAAGTCCGCTGAGGGGTCGCAGGTGATTCTTGTCGTTATCCGGGAACCTCGCTATTATCTGGTCAACCATTTTGTTCGTCCTGTTGTCCGACCACACTGCTCGCAGATAAAACATTGTTTTACTTTTTTATTACAATGAAGATAAATAACAATTATTTTAGTTTTATTTTTATTTGTTTCAGAAAATTTTTCTGATCCCCTAATGTCCACTATAAGGCCACAAATTCTGGTATTAAAGGGATACTGGAATTAGGACAGAAAAAACGGTGACGTTTGTAATGCTTTTGAAATTATCATGAATAAAATTTCGCAGAAAAAAGGCGATTTCTTGAAACTAGTAGCCGTAATCAATTATCGAGGAAAAAGATGTAACAATCTGCGCTTTCCTCCAGTCAATTAAAACGTACATATGTTTATTAATTGTAAAAAAAAAAGATAAACTATACTTGCGCCTACGCTTACAGTAATTAAATCGCGCAAGTGCGTCATTTTTACGATAGATTAAATTTAAAAACAAAATAAAAAAAAAGCTCTTTAAAAAGTACAAAATGACAATTGAATTTCAATAAAGCCAACTTTAGCAAGTCATCGTATCAGCGGTATTAAATAATTACGCGGCAATGTACGAACTTTAATGAAGCCTCGTGATTTTCCGGTTTCACAATTTCAAAAGGAAACGATCGCGCATCACCGCCAAAGTTTAGATATCAGTCACCCAAACAAAAACGCCTTCGACCAAAAAAAAAAAGAAAAGAAGTTCCGCTTAAAAACGAGTTACCATACATATCGTCAACCTCGAGCGGAAGGTCAGTCTCGTAAAATAAAAGTAATTTAAAAAGTGAAGGTCAATCGAAAAGAAAAAAATATGAAGAGAGTATCTTGAACCCACGTATGGCGTTGTAGAGGTGCTCGCCGGTCTTGGAGTCCCAGACGAGGGTGGTCTCGCGCGAGTTGCAGATGCCTATGGTGACGATGCTGGTCGCGTCGAGGCCCCGATCGGCCATCTTCCTCAGGGCCGTGGAGATGCAGTCCTCGATCGCCGACCTTATCTCCTTCGGGTCCTGCTCGACCCATCCCTCCTGCGGCGTCAGCTGCTCGATGTCGATCTGGTGCGACTCGACCTCCGTCACGTGCGTCGCGTTGAAGATCTGCCGGGATTTTATGTATCGTTAGTTTCTCCAATTTATTTCGATGACGATCATTTTTTTCCTTTTCATTTTTTTTGTATACAGAATGAGAAATAATGAAACTTTTTTTCTGAATGATATACTTCGTTGTATTATCAAGTGCACAAGTAGTCGAGGGACTGGCTCCAGTCAGACGTGCTAATGAAAATAAACACTGGCTTAAAAATTGGTAGGCGTTAATTAGTGAGAAATCGATAATTTAAACCGCGAATTCTTTCACATAGTGAATCAAATGATTGAACTGCGTGCAAAAAAACTTAGACGTGAGAATAATATATCGAGAAATTCGTTTAGCGATGATGCGAAATTTAAAAGGAGAAAGAAAATTAAAAATTTAGTTGCGAGTACTTACGACGAAGCGGACGGTCCGCGTGCCGACGTCGATCACCCCAATGAACGAGCCAGGTTTGTTCGATGAGTCCGACATTGTTTCTGAAACGAGAGGAAAATAATGTATAATGCGTTTTGCGGATTAATTTTGCGCCGACTGTAAGTAGTTTGCGCGCGCGAAAAATGTTTATCGCTCGTTAAACTGCCCGTGCGCTAACGTAGTTTATTGCTCGTTCGAGTTAAACGAGTTTCTGCGTGTAAGGTAGCTTTAAGAAAAAATAAATCCTGTTCATTTAGTCATATGGTGATAACTATAAAACGAACTTTATTTGAAAATATTTTTCTTTTGCACCTTGCGTTTAAACATTTCTATGATGTTTAAACAATTGCACTTTAAACGAGATGAGCAACTTTAGCAAACAGTGCAATAAACATTCCTGTAATATGTCCTATTAATAAATTAACCAAACTTATTATTGCGTCAGGCGAATGATTACCAAAATTTTCGTAACTAAATTAAAATCTGCATTAATCACCATTACACAAGCGCAAATCAAGTTATAAGAACCTCGAACGCGTCACGTTTCTTCTTTAATTAATTGATTAATTAATTATAGGGAAAAAATAGAACCAGAAAACTTATTATTACCTATACAGGCACTTCCAAAAAAGTCGTGAACACCCGTTAAAAAAAGAAGCTCGAAATCCGCGTGCGCGCTAAAATTCGTCCCGTCAGTATGAGCACGCGCGAACCACCGGCGAGCGCGCCTCCAAAGCGGTCAGACTCGAAATAAAGCCAGCGGCGACGTCGTCCGCTTTTCCCTTCGCGCCGAAAGTCGAGGTCGCGCCGAGCAGCTGGCGGGGACGGGAGCCGCGCGATTGGCCGAGCAGGGAGGCTCGTCGCCTCAGCCGCGAGCAAAAAAAGATTGTGAAACGTGCGGGCGCGCCGTAAAAACGCCCCGGGGGTTCCCGAGGCGATCCTCCGTAAGCGACGCAGTCGATGATCTTTTGCGCGGCGATTAATTAAAGTCGCGCCGGAGAATCACGTTGGATTATGCGGAATCCGCGGCTGATTACGCTGGGTTACGCGGCGTCGCTGAGTACAGCGAGGCGAAGGATTTTTTATATGGAAGGATAAGGCAGGATTACGAGGGATTGATAATTGGTGCAATCTGTATGCACGGAATGATTTCGGGGGATTCAGATAGACTGGTTTTGCGAAATTTGTTGTTTCTCCAGGCTGCGCGTGACACGGCAAAATTTTAATGGTCGACGATAATGAAAGTTCGAGTTTTATCATCAGGCTAATATTTTAGAGGAATATAAAAATGGAATTCCACTCGCGTGAAGCAGTTTTTATCGACAAATATTTCAAAAGTTACTGAGTGTTTGCTTTAAGTTTAAAAAAGTATTTGTACAGAACGATAAATTCATTTTTTAGGAAATTTTTTTAAAAAATGTACCGTTCGTTTTTCTTTCATAAACGCTTTGTTGATAGTCTTGTTTGCATTCATTGTTTATCTTCGTAAGTGAACTTTAATTTATGCGCCTCAGCATTCGGCATCGGGGAAACTCCGCATCTAGCTTCTTAGAAGTAATGCAAAATAAATTCTCAGAATTCAGATTCTTTTTCTTAATAGTACAAAACAAATTTTCACATTAAAACTCATTGGTAAGAAAAAAATTTTAAGTATAAATGATCGACATTCGAATATAAGAAAAGGCCATACGATAAATATCCAATTAAGCGCGAAATTTAACTTCAATCACGATCGACATACTGATAAAATTTAAAAGATACAAAAAATATATCGACTCATTGAAGCTGCACGAAATTCAGGAGCATTGACGCAAAAGCGTATATATAGGTAAACAAATTAAGGAAGGAAGCCCTATTCGATCGGACGCATACATGGTGGTCGAATCAGCGAAGTCATCCCGATACTTGTCGATCGCTCGCGAAATCAATGCGTCGATTTCTCGCCTTCCGTCTCTTTCTTTATATTCTTAGGCGGAAAGGTTCGTCGGACGATTTATTTTCCCTTACCGAGGCGACCGCAGGCGCACGTGCACCCACTCCCGGAGACTGTCCGGCTTCTTCGCGCTCGCTCCCTCGCCTTTTTTTTTCCTCCTCGCTCTTTCCTATTGCGTCAGATTTTCCTTTTCGACGCGGCGCGTATCAATCGAACGACTTTTTTTCTGTTTACTTTGTCTCGCCTCGATCGGTGTCGATGCTCGGCTTAATGACCAACGAGTGCAAATTTTTAGTTGCAACTATAACTTGAGTAATTTTCAGGAAAGCTGGAAGTGATTTTTTTACGTAAATTTTAAAAATTAATTGGACGTATAATTGATAAATTATTTCTACGGTTGTTTATAATAAATGAATTGTTGCTTTTAAGATTTCGTTATTAATGAAATTTTTAATGAATTTGTATAGTATATGAAAACATTCAAACCTCCTGTGGCGTAGTCGTAGTAATTAAAAGGAGCCTTTCCAATATCGCTTCCTAGCGTATCTTTTTTCGACATACTTGACATACTGTTGCTCCGATAAGTAAATCAGTTTCCGTGGCAAATTCGAGCTCTCGAAGAGCTAGTCCCACGCAAGTAGAGATCAACCTGAAAAAAGAAATATTATAATCTTTTTAATTACGCTGCACAAATTCCGCTATATTCCATAAATTTTAAGATGCAAATATTTAAAAAGCAGTTATTTTAAGAGCTGCGCTCGAATTAAAAAGTTGATTAAAATAATATCGGAGTTAAAGCGCAAACGACTGCCGTTTAATAAAAAGAGAACAGCAGAATGGCAACGTTATATCTGTTTCGGACAATTTGGAATGCAAATGTGACCTGCAAAAAAAATTAATTATTGATACGTTGTGTGAATATTAAGGCTCATTATATAACTTTCTATGCGCCGTAGAAAACCTGTTCTTTTACGAAAAAAAATGCGCAAACTCATTTTGCTCGTAAAACTGAAATACACTCCAGCGGTTTCAACATATCCTATAATATAAACATACATCTAAACGGTAAAAGCTGATGAAATTTACATTCCCGGCGTCTACTATTGGATTCCTCAAAAATCATAATATTCATAAAACACTTAAAACATTTTAAAGATAGAAAGTATCCTCTTTCAATTCATCTATCACAATAATAATAACGCATCAAAGCAGGAACAAAAAATTAAACATTAAAAAAAAAATAAATAAAAATAATAAACCTCAGGAGAAATTTGCCAAGAGATCAGCGCTCCCATTGAGTATACGGGCGAGTGCAAGTGAAAATTCGAGGCGAGCACCGACGGTCAGTGAACAGAATGTAAATACGGCGACGAGGAGAAAACGACGGGGCGATTGAGTTGTCGCCGGCTCGACAGCGGCGCCGATGACACGGCCGAGACTAAAGTTAGGTGCTTTTTCGGGACGAACGCGCGATTGGCAGCGGCTCGTCCGCTCCGACGACGACGACGCGCACGTGAAGAGATAAACGTGCGTCACCACGTGGGCGATCAATCGCCGACGGGGGAGCTATTTCCTTTCGCACTTCTGTCGCAGTGATTTCTTTATGTAATTTCTTCGATTTTATTAAAAAATATTGTAGCTTTTTTAGTTTACGTAATAGTTATGCTTTGTTTTAGATTTTATGAAAAAAAGAAGGTGGAAGGATGAGAGGTAAAATTTGAACAATTTACTGTTTTTTTTTTAAATAATCGATGAGCATTATTAAGAATTGAAAAGCTTACTGATGAACTCGATAAATTTATCGTCCAAATGTGCAAAGGTAAGAATTTGGAATGATGCGATAATCCTTATCCAAGATTTCACGATTATCTATACAAGTGAGGTATTTTCCTTACGTAATGCATGGAATCTCAGTTCTGACTCGACACATTTTAGGAAGTGATTGACATCAAGTGATCAAAGTATAAAAAAATTTTCCAAAAAATTAAATAATTAAATTACTCTTTAATAAGTAATATGCAAGTGAAAATAAATTATAATTCATTGTTCTTATAAGATGACAAGACCGCCCATACAATATACGTAATATTCTTATTGCAAATGAACACACACCTTTTACCATACGACATAAAAATGTCAATTCAATCAAAGCGCATGGCGCAAAAGATGTCGACGCTGCATACATACACGGATCCGAACATCGAATACGTTAATGTATCGAAAGAAGAAGTGTAAATATAGCGAATCCGTTATAAATAGAAATCTCTCAAAAAAAGTGACGAATAAAAAATTTCACCTTGCACTTAATCTCATTAATCTTAAGATGACGCGGAAGCAACTTGTTACTCAATGAGAAAAAAAAGAAGCGCAAAGGTGGGCTCGACCGATCGACAAGGCTTTTCAAGTTCGTCCGAGTGATGCCAATCATCGTGTGAACGGACGAACTTTGGACCGCGATACGAGACGGCTTTTTCAGGGTAAACGACGGTAAAAAAAGGAGGGGTTCTAACAGCGTGTTTACGACGCGCGCCTCTTTATCGCCGATTTATTTCGACTTGTCGGATGACGATTTGTTTCCATGGAAAGTTTGCGAATTAGACTTTGACGCTCGTTTTACAATGACGAAACGAGCGCGAGTCAATGCAAAATCGGAAGCGCAGGGAGTGTACACTGAAAACAATTGTTGCAACGGCGAATGTTTCTTATCGGTGGTTGAATTAACAGACCGTTATGCAAATTATCGGTGATTAAACTCAACAAGTCTGCAGGCGCATTTCTTAAATATTTAACGCTTTGCTTGAAAAATCTAAATTCCTATATATCTTCTTTGGATTTATTAATAGTTTGCTTACGTAAAAATTTTTAGCACTTTTTCGTCTGCGGTAGAAAATTAAGATGGTTATTTTTAATAAAAGAGAAATGACCCGCTAAGATGTCTATTTTAGTATTTTTAAATTTGCCCATAGAAATATTAGATCGCTACTTTATACGTTACAGTATAGCTTCGCATATTACTAAAAGTACAGTTATGATTTTAGTGAAATTAAAAAAAAAGTACGTAATTTGAGACTATTATTGATTACCTGATATTATGTGAAATGTCACTTTTAAGTGGATCACTTATAAACTTTCAGGCGAATTGCACGAAAAAGGCAAATATTGGCAGCAATATTGTTTACGTAAACAATAGTGGTTGACGTACAAGATTCGTAATCACTATAAAATAATAAGTTGACAATAAGTATCTCATGTTTTCACTCTGTTATTACAAAATTCATCAATAAAATCTATCAGACATTATTACAAGAAACTATTATCATTTGTACATTACTTATAACTCTTATCAACATTTCCTGCTTATTAAAAGATACCGTTGTCAATTGCAAAAAAAGCATAAAAAAAATTAGCAAAAATGATAGTCGAAGTCACCTCCTCGGTCTGTTTTAAATTAAATTATTCGAAATAGAGATGACGGTTTTGGTGTATGTACGTGTGTACTGCACATGAAGTGGTCTAGAGTATTCAAGGCCGCGTTCATAATGCGTTGGTTACCCGGGAAGTATCGGACTACCATGCCAACTTACTCTTCGGTTCGGGCTTATATACCACTCGGAGCCTTTTCCAGCCGCTTGCGAGTAAAGTAATTGCGTTTACCCGCGAACTTCGAAACTTTGCACTTTCACCATTGAAAATTTTAAGATTTCATCGGTAAAAAATCATTTCTTCGGTATAAATTATTTTTTTAACACGCTTAGTGCTGATTTTTTAAGGTTTTCGACTTTCTCGACGGAAAAAAGGTGGAGTTTCGCGGCTTAAAACATTCCTGCGGCAGCGACTTGGCACCTAAGAGCATGACCGGCATCCATCTGGCGTTTCGAGACGGAACTAGCCACCACGTCGGCGCGTAAGCTCTACCCAGCCTTGAACTTATATTCTATATTACGAGCTGTACATGCGGAAGCTTTAAAGTTACTTAAAGATGCAATTGCAAATAGATTTTAGAATTACTTTAATGTCACTTAATAATGAAAATATAATGCTGCTATAATGTGTTAAAGTATTTTAGAAAAAAATTTAATTGATTATTTCCAGCTTTACGCAATATTATTTTTAAATAATTAAGATTTTGAATTTTGGAGGAATGTAAAATTTCAATTTAGTTGTAATTTTAAAATTAAATTAGATTTTTTTGTTCTTACGTATGAATTTAGAAAGTTCGTATTTTTGGACGATCAATAAGGCCTTGATACATTTTCTAGGTCTACTATAGATTAATTAAAAAATTAGTTGTTAAAAAGAAGAGATAAACGTTAAGTTACAAAAAGATTACTAACGATTGCCATTCAACTTTTCGCTATAACTTTTCACAGTATAATTCGACACGTTATATTATAACAATTTAATTTAATTATCAAAATGGTAATCAAATTGAAAAATTAGAGTAAATCTTTTAATGTATCATCGAATAATTAAGAATTTTGCAATTTTTATCACAGGTGTTAGAGAAACTTCAGTACCATCGAGTTGCGAGACTTGCATGCCTACATGAAATTATAAATCAATTTCCTCGATTGCATAATAATTTTATTCAAAACCTAAATTACTTTTACAAACCTAATTCAATTAATTCAAAAATTACAGTTAAGCTTCTTTTAAAAAAATCTCGCCACACCATTCGAACAAAATCCTTCTCTTTTCATGACATAACTCTCACAAAAATCAATCAAATGATCGTGTCAAAACCGCAAACAGTCGGTAAACTCGAACGGCACAAATCAACCAGTGCAACAAGATCACCTACATTTCAGTCACCTGCTGACCCATTTCGCCTCGGAAATGTCGGTTAAATGACAGACGATCACATTTCGATTCCGCGATCCCAGCGAATGACGCCCACCACTTGCAAAGTCGGTAAATGTTAAGGCGCGCGAGAAAAGCCACGAGGCTCCCACGAGGGGTCGGATTTCGGAGCTTGCACGCGTGGGCGCGTTCGCGCCCGAGCGCCGCCGAACACTGGCGCGCGAGAGATAAAAAGCATCCCCGTTGGGGGATAAGAAGGCGTGTGAGCGCGCGCCGAGGAGGCGCAGACGCGGTCGATACTTTCGGGCTTGCGAGTCCCGCTCGTGTATGCAACCGATTTGAAAAAGTGACCGGACCTTGTAAATCACTTATTTTTATTACGTCATGTTTCATTGTGCATATTTTATTATTAAAAATAAATTAACAAGATAAGTGAATGAAATTATCAAATAATATTTACTTAACGATGATTTGTTACATTTGTCGTGTTGTTTAATTATGTACTAAAGTAACTTGAGTAGAAGTTTATCATATTGATCAACAAGGAAGGTTTAGAAGATTAGAAAATCATTGTCTTACCGTATCGGTCTGCAACTACTTCGTTTTTAAATTAAACTTTACTATTATTATTTGAAAATTCAATAAAATCAGTTACGAACATGAATCAAGTTTTACTTAACTCGCATTTTGCTTATTTATTAGCATTTAATTTTCAAATTTAATTTTATATTGATTATGACGTTTTCTTAACTCTTTTTTTAAAGAAACGCGCCGCGTCGTATAGCGTGTCGTCTGCTAGCCTGCACACGCCGTGCAAATCATTACTCAAGGTCACAAGCCAAGATTTCGTATCTCTTGAACATTGTAATGTTAATATTAATGTTTAATAAATTTCTTGACAGAAAGTAAAATTAAAAATTTATGTTATGAAATCAGCTTCTACACTAATTTTCTGTAAATTGCAATGTTCCTTTTAATATTACTTTCTTACACTATACTTACATTACACTTTAAGAGATAATAATACTACAACCAGAAGAAATATTATTTCTATTAATGTAGAGGTTATATAAACTGTTGTCAGTATAATAACGAAAAAATGTTTATATGTATATTATATACTATAAACATCAAGTAACATGTCAATTTCATTCACATTAATTATTAAGCTATTGTCGAGTTATTTAAGAAGTCGAGTACCTAAAAGATACAATAAAAAATGGAAGTATCATTTAAGATATCAATTAATTTAGTTGCTTTAATTTAAATGCAAAACTAACCTCTCACTGGAACATTTTTCTTCTATCGATACACAATTTGAGCACTATTCTAGGTGTCGATTTACGTAAATGTATCACACTAAAATTATCAATCAAAAGCATGTTTTATCCCTAACTAAAAGTCTTTATTACACTTTACTGATTCGCGAAAACAGTGCCGGATCGCGTTACGAGAACGCACGTGCGTCACAATAATATGGCTGAATTGACCGGAATTTTTTCACTGCGCGAAAATCAACAAAACAATTGTTGCAGAGTCGATTGTTGGCAAATTTATGCGCGTCATTTAATGAAGGTACAACAGTCGAATGCTAATAGTTTTCACGGAGTATAAGTGATAAACAAAATTCTTATATACAAAAATTTATTTATTTGCACTTCGCGTAAAGTAAACCCTCGAGCAATTGAAGAAAATCCATGACTTGAAGGAATCCGCGTTATCAAAAAGTGTGCCAACTTAGCGGCTACAAATTTGTATCTAACAATTGCAACAAATTTCAAAGCTCCATTGTGAATTTCGCAAAAAATTTCTTTTGTTGTTGAAAAAGTCAAAAGCGTAAAAATTAATAATTAGAAAATAAGCAATTTTTAATAAGTAACTGTATAAAATATTTATCTTTTCAATCACCGGTTTGGAAATTGATTGACTTTGAGAAATGAGAAGTTGACAACAATGCCAAGTGAACAGAGAGTCAATTGCACCGGTGCACATACATACACACACAGGTATAAGGAATTTCGTAACTCCTGCTCCGAAATCGTGCTCCGAAACTACTGGAAATGAATAAAAGAGAAATACAAGAAACGATAATTTTTATTAATGAATTATGAGTATAAATTCGGGTAGCTCTAGAACTGAAGAAATAGAGGATCCTTTAGAGCGTATGTTAAAAAAAACTGGTTGCATTGATTTTCATTATCAGTTGCAAGTAAGTAACCAAACAAGAAGATTCATTACTTTTACAAATTGATTAAATTAATATTCCAATATAAAATCAAATTTAAATCTAGTTTTAATTTCTTGCCAAAATTGTTTAATCAATAAATATTGATAAATAATTATCATAGTAATTTTGTTTGCATCTGTACTTATTAGTAAATAAAAAAAAATTATGCTTTTAGGAATGTTTTGTTGAGACGCAAGATTGGAGAAAGTGCCAAGATCAAGTTCAAAAGTTCAAAGAGTGCATGAAAGATCACCAAAGGAAGCTGGAAGAAAAATACAACGATAGGAGCTAAGTGAAATAAGTTTTAAAAAATGGCAATGTTACCAAGAGAACTGCACAAAATGGCATTGGTGGTTAGAACTGATATTGGCATGAGCCAAGGAAAAATAGCTGCTCAATGCGCTCATGCAGCACTGGAGTGCTATTTAAAGGGTTCCCAAGGATTTTTTAAATCTCTGACCGCTAGAGCTTGGTATGCCATGGGGCAACCTAAAATAGTTTTGAAAGTGCAAAGCGAGAGAGAACTTTTGTCATTAGCTAGTCAGGCTGAAAAAGCGGGTGTAACTACAGTCACCATAAAGGATGCAGGAAAAACTCAATTAAAACCTGGAACAGTCACTGTCTTAGGAATTGGTCCAGCAACAGCTCTTAGAGTAGATAGTATAACATCTCACTTGAAGTTATTATGATTACTTACAGATGTAATATTAATTGTTGTTTAGATATCTGAATAAAAAGAATAGCTTTTGCATGTTCAAAATTACAAATACAGTTGTTTATTGGCAAGATAATAAGTTTCATTGTAAATGGAATTTATAATCATTTATTATTTACCACTGACTTCTGTTAATATACATAATTCATTAAACGTAAAAGCTATTAATTTTTATCGGGAATGTCATGTATTATAAATAAAATAATACTTTTTTAAAAATCTATTCAGAGAGTATATTTTTTATCAATATTTTCATTTAAAGATACACATTTTTATTAAAATTTGAAAAATAACATGCTTAAATTTAATAGTGACACTTGATTAAAAAAAAATATTCAATACAATTTACACCCATTTCGTATCACTGATCTTTCAGAATGGGGCTTATCTGTAAAACGGAAATAAATTAATTACTGTAAATAATTTAGGGAAGAAGTAATTTTACTGAATTCTATTTGTAGCTTACTAAAATACTGCAATACTACTTTTAATAGCTCATGTAGTTGTACATAAATGTACTTTCTAAGAAACTATGTGGAATTACGGAAATTTTTTTCTACACATAATTTTAAGTAATTTTTGCAATTTTTAAAAATAATATTACAATTACTGGTTGTAATTGATAAACGTTTCTCATATTTCTTTTTTCAAAGTTTTAAAAGTTAATATTCTACATCTATTTACTATACAAAAGAAAGATCAGCAATTTATTGATTCATCTCTCACACTGAGCTAAAATTTTTCTAAGACAATTAACATATTATTATTATTTCGCTCTACCTGACATTGTACATTATTTAAAACGAGATAAACAATACAAGAAAATTTATTATAATCACAAAATTTCTTGTTGTACTGAGAATTGATAGTTATGTATTGGACCTAAGAATTATTAAATTCCCTTTTACATTTACAAATTAGCTTGTGAAGTATGTACAAATTTATGAAAAAATAAAAAATAATTTAGATGACACTTTTTATTGGAATGGTATGAATTAACTTATTTAAGAAAATAATGAAACTTTTTCTATCTATTATTCTAGTAAATTAAAAAAATGCAAGATTTTTGTAATATGGATAAAGAATGTTATAAAATCTTTTAGTTTTGAATAAAAACGTACAATACAAAAACTTTGCATTTAATTACTTTCATTGTAAATTTTTCATTTCGCTATGATTTACTTATTAATCACATTTTTATACTTTGAATAAATTTTAAATTTTAAATTGATAAAGGTGTCGTGATAAAATTAACATATTTTTGTGCTGAGAAAACTTTAGAAATGTAAGAAATATAGTTCTGTTAACAACCATTAAAAAGAAGCTGTACAAATGAAGTTGCATAATACTGAAATTGTAATTGAATATTGAAGAAATTTCGTAAAAGAATGTGCAGTAGTATACATATTAGTTATCGACTATAAACCTTTAAAAAATCTATTTTTATTATCACAAGACGTAAATAAATAAAATAAATCAGAATATACTTCAAATCATTTTTTTTCGTTTGATTTGTTTTTCTCGCTTTCACCTTATCAACTATCAACGAATTTTTAGCGAAATCGTTTCATCAGAATCGTCGTAAATTTGTCTAATAGAAATAGATATCAAAGGAGTACAAATTACATCAGTCTCAAGAAGCACAAAGTATCTCGTTCGCCATACTCAAAAAATCACCCTTTTGGCAATGTACATCACATCATCGTTGCATCGTATTCCGCTTTGCGTTGCGATAGACTCCTCTTTCTTTTTTTTCAATATCTCTTTTACTCGTGAACGAGGAACAACTTTAAAACACGCGCGTTTTGTATTTTATTTATTATATAATTATCTAAATAACTTCAATGAACGCTGACAAAGTTATTGACTGAGCGATCTTCAAGTATTGACGATTTCATTTTTAAAGCAATGCTTTCTTCTGCAAAATGTGAGTGCATTAGTTTAAGATTGATATATATTGATCAGATAATGTTAGTAAAATGTCTAAACTTTTAATGTGAGCGGCAAAAATTCAATTCAGAGTCATCAATTTCTTTTTTAAATAAAAAATTCTTTTCTTGTATGCCATTAAAGTGCTCTACATTTAAACTTTGCTGGGTCTAATAGGTAAAATAGTAGCGTGATGACTACATTTTTCTTAAAAAAAATCGAAACAAGTATACTTAATTGACTCATACTTTCTTCGTTACAATGAATAATATTTTAAAATCAGTTAATAAAAATCTATGTGAATGAGATTTCGATTTGTAAACACGACCCGATGCTCAGTCTATAACTGACTTTCCTCATTTATTGAAACTACACTATCACTTTACTGAGCTCGGAGGGCTCAACGTAATTGTTGAGAACGTGCGGCGCTTCATTAAATTCATCGAGCTCATCACCGTTGTCTGCACCTTGGGCAAGAAGGAAGTACTGCTCACTGCGAGTTGGCCAAAGAAGATGGGCCATGACACAATATGCAAAGCAATCTACCGAATATGTAATACCTGTAAATAATATTTTTTAATTTTTTAATAAGCTCATTTTTCTTATCAATTAATTAATCGTTATCAATTGTTTACCTAGAAGAAGTTTGAACCTCCATAATGCACTAACTTGAAGGGCTATAAGAGCTATGATAGGAAGATAGATGAACCAAACTAATGAAGATGCACCAAAGTGAAGTAGAAAATTCAATTTTTGAGTATTGTGCTCATAAGTCATAGTGTTGCGAAGTTCATACAAAAACCAGATCATTATCACACTGCGGAAAAATAAAATAAACCAACCAGGCCAGGTTTGATACTCATCAATATCTTCAATAATGTCAACTTCAGTCTGTAATTTTGAAATTCAAAAAATTTAAATTATTTAAAGCGTTTTAAATTGATAAAAAAAGAATTTATGAAACGTACCATATTCCAAACATACAACAGGATGTGAACAACTCCATAACAAAACCATATAGCAAATACCAAAGGCTTCCATGTCAATTCTTGTCTAGTCACTGCCCAGCCTTTTGCTAACAAAAGTAGTAATAACATGAATGAGGTCTGAAAAATTAAAAAACGTTATTTATAATTTTCATTTTAATTTTAAATATTGTTTTGTAATTTTTTTCTTACCCGTGAAAGAATATCTAAAATATCACCAGCCACTTCTAGCTGTTCATAGCCAACTCCATCAAAGGCAAATTTTAAAACATGAATCAAAATCAAGCACAAGCCCATAAATTCTAAAAGAAGACTTGCTGTAAACAGTCTTGTAACAGGATGTTTTTGTAATCTTGCAGCATAGAGTTGTAGTGGCACTAATATTAAATAGCAAACAAAAAAAAGGAGATACAGTTCAATGGTGTTTTGCCTATCATAGGAAAATTGATAAGTCAAACTGTTTAATCCACTGTTATTGGGATTTCCATTGACTAGCCAAATATCATATTCTAACTCATCATGTTTGTTGTAATACTCCCAATTGCAATTTGTATTATTTCTATAACATGCCACTAAACTAATATACCAGAAACGCGGTTGATAAATATCTTGAATCATGTAAGTAAATTGATGACCTCTAATGACGTTCCAAGGTAAATTTTCATCTGGACATAATTTTCCTTTTGGACAAGGTACTCTTCTGTAAAAATTAGATTGATACCTTTATAATTTGATAAAATTAAAATTTAATTAAAAATGCAAATCAATACCTCAAATAATCCTGACCATCATCGTTGCATTTAGAATCATAAGAACTCTGATTAAGCATTTTAAACATCATGGCACATGCAAGATTCTTATCTCTAATATTTCGATTCCCATAATACTCTAGAAAGTGACCACGGTCAAGTACAGCTAATGTAATATTTTGCGAAAAGTTTCTTCTAGAAGTGATATTTCCAAAAATATATCCATAAGAATCTCTTTGTCTATGCTGATCCGTCTTTTGAAAGCCAAATTTTATAAGGAACTTGAAATACTCCTTTGTGTTGAAAGTGCCACTGATGTGCGTAGAATTAGCATTTTCCACTATCAGTAGCGCTAACACCAGTGGCAACAGCCAAATCAATCTCAACTTATCCCAAGTCATTCTGGCAAATCTGTCCGATTGTCAAGAAGCAAGTCTCAGTATCCTTGACATGTTTCCATCAGCACAGCTGTTTCATTGTTTTTGGCTTCATTGTTGTTAGCTCCACTTTCACCTTCGATCTCAGTTTATCTAGCACTGCGAACATCTGCAACATTCCCAATAGATAAATTAACACTTTAAATAAAAAATGTACGATAAGAGCAGCTGATTTTACAATCTCTTAAACTGCATCAATCTATAGTGACCATTAAAAGCGTTGTTCAAGATTATTTAACTTTCCCCTTCTGCAGTTGCTCCAATTTTTCACGCTCCCGTAATTCTTGCGCAAAAAGAACGTAAAAATGTAACCTTTCTCTCTGCGGCAATCCGAGCCTCTATAGAACGCGTAAAAAATTCAGTCGATCCTACACATACATATACACCCTATATACATTCGCCTAGCGAGATAAATTCATAACAAACCTCCTTGACACTTGGACACTTGGGCGGCGCAATCGAGGAAAGCAGCACGAGAGGAGCGCAAAGTGTGGAATCAGATCAATTCACTATAATTCCCAAGGAAGATGCACGTCCACCTGCTGCGGTCGCCTTTCCTCTTCTCTTAACCTTCAAAAAAACAGGAACGACGATCGAGTGCCAACGCAGGTGCAGGCTGATATGCTGACGGGGCGAGACGCGCCTCTCGCTCTGCCCCTTTCTATTTCTTTTTTATCCTTTTTTCGAGGACGCTGCGAACGCCGAGAGCGGCGAGGACAAGTGTACCCGCATATCACAACCGATTGCGCGAGCTACTGGCTTCTGGATGGCGCGTAGACTACACGCGCGGACTTTTGAACGGCGGTGCTTTCTTATTGATTTTCCCCACCCATTCAGCGGGCACGCATGAGAGTCGGTGCAGACAGCCGCGGGCGGGTCGCCCACAAGCTCTAGAAATTTTGATCCATGTGGACCATATGGGGTTTTTTTTGCAGCTGACAGTGCCAATTGGATGAACTAAAAGCACTGCCTTTCGGGAGGCTGCTCCGCGTTTGGCTGTGGGGAGCTTTAGCGGTTGCTTCGTTGGTGGAAATGATGATGATTAAACTTGAATTTTTTTATCAATCAATGCAAAATTAAGAGACGGAGGCATATATATTTTTCATAGTTTGAACACTTATATTTTAATACAAGAATTCTACTATTGGACTTTGATATATAGTTACGGCAAGTGTTATTTAAGTAGTTTTTAAGAAAGTTAAAAATCTTAAAAAAAGCTATATAAACTATAGATAACATGGATTGCTTGAGAAAATGAGAATGTTATTTTGGAGCCGATATTTTTCTTCGTACATTATCCGTGTTATGCGATATTTTACTCAATGCGCGTCATTGTATGAGTCCTCAAGTTTGTTTACAAATGGCGCCGAGTGCACTTTTCGTGTTTACTCCCGCACACTTTACGAACTGTAGTTAATTTTTTAAATTCAAGTCAACATGGAATATAAAGAGAAAAATAGCGAGCTCCAAAACACTGCTAAAAAAATAACGGAGGACATTCAAAATATGACTAATTACAAAAACCTTTACAACGAAATACAGGTGAGCTTTAACTATTTTATACTTGAGTCTAAACATCTTGTTATTTGATTACTAAAAAAAGTTTGTTATTTTGTAATTTTAGAGGCTTGTTGCATCCTCTGCGGTAAAGAAAGAAGATTTTAAAAATACTCTGTTTGAAGCATTACGAAAAGAAGGTTTAGAAACTGAACTTCGAAATACAGTGTTTCATTGGACAAGATCACAAGTAAATGTACAATGTTTTAGGAATATACATAATTATTTTGCATTAATATTACTTAAGAAATTATGTTTAATAATTGCAGAGATTAAATGAACCAAAAGTTGTTGTTAATGAATATCAAGCGGATCTAAGTTACCTTAAAAAAACTCAAATTCAATGGGAACGTAGAATACAAAAATCTTTAAATTCAATGTGCAATGAACTTAATGTTCCATTAGCAAGAATCAGGCCAACTACAGATCGAGAAGAATTAGCTGAAAAATGGAATGAATTAAGCACATTAGATTTTGGTATGAAATTTTATTTTTGTAAAATTGTATTTCAATATCATTTTCAGGACTTACTTTAAATTAATATTAATTAATTATTTTATTATACAGATCTTTCTCAGTATAGACCATTATATGCTCCAAAGGATTTTCTGGAAGTACTATTTTCAGTAAGAGATCCAGCATTTAAAAAACAACCGTATGTAATAAAAGCAAACAAGTTATTTAAATTTAAAATCTTATTTCATTTTTAATTAATTTTTTTATAGTAATGAACCAAATTGGGAGTTTAGTCATATTCAAATTCGTGTAAAAACATTAGCTCAATTGGTAATGTAATTTTTATTAATTTTTCTATAAATTCTTTTATATTTTTTAAATAATAATTTCCTTTTATAGAGAGAAACTTATAAAGAGCTTGCAGAAGGTGTAGCATTGCTTGGAGTCAATGGCAACATCCCATCATCAGGGAATTATCCAAATTTAGAAGCAGAAAGAACTCATCTTGGTGAAAAAGTGTTAATGTCAAATCATGCTCCTATAGCTCAAGAATTTTTAAAGCGAGGATCTCCTAGAGCTTTGAGAGGAAGGCTTTGGTCTCTTGTTTTGGGATCTGTTGTTAGAGAAAGTGTAAAGTACCTCATTTATAAATTATTTTATTTCAATAAATTCGTAAACTTTAATTTTTAATATTTTGAATGCAGGATGTTGAGTATTACGAAGAATTAAAAGGAATGGTACTACAGTATGATATTATGGTGGATAAATTAATAATAAAAGATGTGCAATTAACAGCAAGCAATGATGACCAATATTTTGTTTTTGAAGATGTTTTATATAAGACTATGTTAAGTTTTTCAAGAGATTCCGAAGTACTTGCTCCAGTGACAACGGATAAAAGTGCAGGTGGTCAAGTAATTCATGCAGTATTACAAGGGAAACCAGCAACTCTAGAAAATACTTTAGTTTTTCCACCAAGTGGAGTAATTCCATTTCATGGATTTACTATGTATGGTAAGATAATCAAAAATTTTTTAATTTTTTAATGAAATTTAATTAGTAATCATATTTTAGCTACACCTTTCTGCTACTTGTATGATGATCCATGTGCTATGTATTTCACATTTCGAGCTTTTTACTTAAGATACTGGTTTCGACTTCATACGGTATCAAGTCATGAACAAGGTATAGTAGCTCTGTGCCTTTTGTTTGAACGATTATTACAGTGCCATGAACCTCAGTTGTGGGCTCATTTTAGAAATTTACATATTCCACCGTAAGTACTTTGTTATATTTAAGTATTATTTTTATAACTCTATTAAAAATAATGAATTAATAAATTTTTACAGCATTAAAATTGTTTTTAAATGGTTGATGAGAGGCTTTAGTGGACATCTTCCTCCAGAACAATTGTTGTATCTATGGGATTTAGTTCTTGGATATGACTCTTTAGAAATCATACCTCTTCTTGCTGTTACAATACTTAGTTTTCGCAAGGAGAATCTCATGCAAGTAGCTACTCTTCAAAATGTTGAAGTAAGTTTAATAGTTTATTAATTATTATTAAATAATAAATTTTTCTTGTGAATACTGAGGCTTTACAAAAATTTAATTCTTTAGGCAATACTGGCTGACTTGTCTTCATTAAAAGTTATGCCTTTACTGCAATTGAGCCTGATAAAAGACTGAACAAAAAAAAGCTGTGATTAAACGTAAATTGTTATGTAGTGTTTAGATTTATACTTGCTTAAAAGGTGCAAACTTTTATCTGTAAAATAATATTTATTTTTAAATATTTTTGTCTATTATAATATTTTAAAATCAAATACAGTATGATAATTTTTATTATAAATTTATTATTATTATATTTGATTATTAAAATGTATTTCTCTTTACTAATTAATCTCTTATTACACATAATTACAAAAGAATTTTCAAATGAAAATGCCGCCATCAGATATTGGTTACTTTATTTTATTCGAATTGAAGCAATTTTGTTTAATTATAATAAATAGTAAATAGAAGTTAAAAATCTATACAATTGTATTTTTTAATCAAAGTTTGAATTCTGAGAATTAAAATTTATAAAAAAATTTCGATAAATTTCTATCAAAAGAATAAATGTGGAGGATTATCAATTTGTAAAATAAGTCTCTCTTTTTTTTATCTAAAAATATAAAACATAAAAATTAAATTAAAAACAATAATTTTATGTTAATAACTAAACAAAATCACGAATAAACTAAAGTGCTTTATTTTTTAAATTCCAATTTTATCAACCCAATCGGAATATATTTATTTTTACGGCCTGCATCGTTCGAATTATAAGAACTCTGATATTGTATATATAATAATCGACCAATCAAATATCAAATATCACGAATATCTCCATGATCACATTGAACAAACCATTGAAGTCTCTCGTGGATAGGCGTAGTATATTATACACAAAACTGAACACTATATAGGTATATACGTGTGTTGTCATTAACTCGTTTTACGAGGACCGTGGCGTGGCGGCGTGTATATTATACGCGCCTTGGGTTCGTGGAGGGGATTGGGTTAGTAGGAATGAATGGCTGCAGTCGCGTTCGTGTCGAGTTGGAGGGACGCCACTTTTCAAACAAAATCGTCTCATGATAATCCTAAGGACACGTAAAATAAAGGTGAGTCTTCGTTTTTGATATCCTAAATTTTCTTATCGGGCGTTAAGCTTCGTCCCTTTTTTTTTAATCGGCGGCAAAAGCGTGGGGACGCTAAAGAAACGTTCGCGTAGCAGCCACTCCCTGCGTTCCCCTCCCTTTTTAACTGTTGAGTCCATCACTGCACATAGTCTTACATATGAGTAATCGTATAGTAATTTCTTTTTGCTATTAAGTTAATTGGAATTTTTCGGGATGTAGTATTTGGCTATCGGGAATTTTTTTAAATTTCTTTCGTTGCTGTAGAGTAGTTGCAGTTTAGTTTTTTCTTGGGCATAACGTAGAGTTGCTAATGAATCAGCAACAAGTAATGGTGAGCTTCTTTGGAGTTTGTAATTTGTATTCATTTGTTATGATTTTGATGATTAAACAGAAAATTTAAAATACTATCATGTTTCCATATAACAATATTTTTTTTAATATTTATCATATGAATTATACCATTAAAATGTTGCATGTGTATTATTGTAAAAATAAATTATTATATAGATAAATTATTAATTATGATATATTATATCTTTTTCAGACACTACAATGTCTTTAACAATAAAATTAACATTCCTCATATCAACAATAACTACTGTACTATCTCAGACAGTGTATTACAATGAAATTGAGTACAGATGTCCAAAACCATGGGTGCCATTTGACAATAATTGTTATCGATTTATCAAAAGCTTTAGACCAAGGGAAGATGCCAGAAGAAACTGTCAAGCATATCAAAGTGATTTATTGTCCATAAATTCCATAGAGGAGCATGGCTTTATTCTCCGAGAATTATTGCAGCAGGATACACAGAGGAGACGATGGTACACTGGTGTAAAAATGCAAGGCAATTTTTGGTCGAATGAAGAAGGATCACAGTTAGTAAATATGGAAAATGCATTTTTACCAGAGCGACAAGATGATCCTTACGGAAAAGATTCTCTTGTGTATGGATACAGCGAAGGCCTTAAACGTTGGGGTTTAGAAAAAGTCTATGGGAGAGATCCATATTTTTATATTTGCGAAGCTCCTGCTGCTAATTTGTATTACATGATGACTGATGATAGAAATTACATGTATGGATTAGAGATTAACGATCCTTTGAAAATACCTAGAGGGCCTTATTTCATCAAACAGCCAGAAAACAAAGTATTTGATGTTACTAAAAGAGTTGTAAATAATGATGTATCCTTAAGCTGTTTAGCTGGAGGCTATCCAGCTCCTACATATGAATGGTTTAAAGAAGATTTTCAAAACGATCGCCTTATAGCTAATAAAATTGATCCACTAGCCAACAATAGGTATACCGTTAGTGGAGGAACTCTGATCATTTTTGCGCCAAATCAGGTAATTGCTCTGTTTAATTTTTTTTTTCTTTAATTGATATGAATTAGTTTACCATCAACATCTGCATTTCAGACTGAAGATCGGGGAACTTATCACTGTAAAGCCACAAATGAGTTTGGAACTATTAAATCTGAAAGCGTTGAATTGTCATTTGGATATATTTTGGAGTTTAATTTGAAACGTCCCGAGGAACGCGGTGATGAACACTGGGGTAAAGCAGTTTATTGCGATCCTCCACAACATTTCCCAGGCGTGAAATACTATTGGGCTCGAGAAGCATTCCCCTACTTTGTAGACGACGATAACGAAAGACTGTTTGTATCCAATGATGGTGCCTTATATTTCTCAGCTCTTGAAAAACTCGATCAAGCTAATTACTCCTGCAACGTACAGAGTATTGCCTCTGATACTGGTCGTAATGGACCATTTTTCCCACTCTATGTCAGCCCTCACTGTAAGTATTACCATTTTATATCATTCTACTATAAAATTAATTTTAATTACTAACTCACTTCCATTATTTGTTTTACAGTGACACCGCAGCACCTGAAATTCCCCAATAACTTCCCTAAGATCTTCCCCGAAGCTCCAATAGCTGGTGACCAAGTTAGGATGGAGTGCATCGCTTTTGGATTGTAAGTAACATAACAAAATAAAATTTTTTTAAAGGAATTTCTTTAAAACTTAAAAAACTCATGAAAATATTTTTACGTTATAACAGTCCAGTGCCATCCTATAACTGGACTCGTATAGGTGGAGATTTACCACGAGGATCGTACCTGATGAATCATAATCGCGTGCTGATGATACCACGAGCACGCATCGAGGACCAGGGCGAGTACGTGTGCCGTGCACGCAACGAGAAGATCTCGATCAAGAACTCGGTGTACCTTTCGATTCAGGCGGCGCCGAACTTCACAGTGCCACTGGCCGACAAGCACATGGACAACCACGGCGACCTAACTTGGGTTTGCGAGGCCTTCGGCATACCTGACGTTACTTACAATTGGCTGAGAAACGGCGAGGTGTTGGATATGTACAATCTCCCGCCTGAAGATCAGGGTCGCTATGTTATCCAAGACAACGTCCTCAAGATCAGCCACCTTGACCCAGAGAGGGATCAGGCTATGTACCAGTGCGAAGCTAAAAATCAGTTAAAAACGAAGTACTCGTCGGCTCAGCTTAGGATTTTGTGTTAGTAAACGATCTCATTAACATTTTATTTGTTTTCTTTTTAAACTATTTAAGTAATTAATACTAAAAGTATTTAAGTTAGGGGTTGATTTATGACAAGATAATTGCATTTTTATAGCACTGAAACCGTCATTTAAAAAGCGACCGCTTGAACCTGAGACGTATGCGGCACTGGGAGGAAACGCGACGATAATGTGCAATCCAGAAGCTGCACCACGACCCAAGTTCACTTGGAAGAAAGATGGCAATGTTTTGGGAACTGGTGGCAGGAGGCGAATTCTTGACTCCGGTGCTCTCATCCTTACGCACGTATCAACCGACGACGAAGGCACCTACGTTTGTCAGGCTTCGAATGAGCACGGCAGCGATGAGTCACGTGGCCGTTTAATAGTTCTGAGTAAGCATCGTTTCACTTAAAGTTACTTAATTAAGAATACGTGATTAACTTACGTTAAATAACTGTAACAGGTGGACCAAGACTGGTGGAAGCGTTGCCGCCACGTATCGTAACGTCGGTGAATCAGAATCAGACCCTCCGCTGCATGGCCTGGCAAGACGAGATGCTGGATGTGGCCTACATCTGGATGCACAATGAGATGCGAATCCGTGACAAGGATTTGAAAGCGAACCCGCATATCGTGATCAACGGTGGTCAACTGGACATTATTAACGCGACCTTCGCCGAGGCCGGCGATTATGAGTGCATAGTGAAGAGCGCTGTGGGTCGTATCTCCTCTAAAACGACGATCTTCATCGAAGGTCCACCAGGACCTCCTGGCGGGGTTCAGGTATCAGACGTCGCTAAGACCTCCGTCACTATCACCTGGACGGACGGCGCTTATCACGGCCGACCAATCATCAAATACGCTGTTGGTGCCAGGAGTAACTGGAATCAAACTTGGTTTAACCTTACGGAAGGTACATTTTTTCATTCATACTATATACGATTTTTTATTTTTAAGTACATAATTATGCAGCTAAACGATTGAATGTTTTTTATTTATGTATTTCAGATTACACGCTGTTCACTGAGGTTGATAGGTACAATGGACGTAAGCAGGTGTTCCTTGAAAATGTTTTGAACCCGTACACAACTTATGAATTTCGAATTCAGGCTGGTAACGAACTGGGTTATGGCCCTCCGTCGATGCCATCGCCACAGTATAGCACACCTTCGGATAAACCAGCCATAGCACCAGCAAACATTCGAGGTGGCGGTGGTAAGTAGAAAAAGTCATTAATAAATGAATTTAAAGTAAATAGAAAGAAGGATTAACGTTATTAAAATATACTTTAATTTTTTAGGTAAGATTGGTGATCTCACAATTAAGTGGGATCCGCTGAAACCGGCGGATCAATATGGACCGGGCATTTACTACAAAGTCTACTGGCGTCGTAAGGGCGCTGAAACAGAATTCCAATCTCAACCTCTTAAGGAACACGGGAATGTCGGTATGGCGGTAGTACCGATTCAGTCGCAGTATTATTATACCGAATATGAGGTGCAGGTGCAACCAGCCAATGACATCGGCTACGGGCCCAAATCCGAAATCGTTACCATTTACAGTGCTGAGGATATGCCACAGGTAATTAAATAAAGCTTTCATTGTAAAATTATTGAAGTACAAAATTTGAAATTAAATTAAAATGTTTTTACATCTTCTAGGTCGCACCTCAGCAAGTGTCGGCATTATCGCACAACAGTACCGCTTTGAACGTAACGTGGCAGCCAATCGAGCAAACCCGCGAGCGCGTCCGAGGTAAACTTATAGGTCACCGTATAAAATATTGGAAGGAAGGAATCAAGGAAGAAGATGCCGTCTACTACCTTTCACGTACCACTCGACCATGGTCGCTCGTCGTCGGTCTGCAACCAAATACATACTACTATGTTAAGGTAACTTCTAAATTAATTTAACCAAATACTGTAATATCTTATATAAAGAGATCGACAGGTTGTAATTAAAAATAAATTCTAATTCTTAACGATGCATTTTCCTCAGGTGATGGCCTACAACTCGGCCGGCGAAGGTCCTGAGAGCGAACGTTTCTTGGAAAGGACTTACCGCAAGGCACCGCAGAATCCACCGTCTTCCGTGCACGTGTTCGGCCGCAACCCAACGTCCGTCCGGGTTACGTGGCGTTACGTGCAGAACATCAAAGACGAGGAGCCAGTCATCGGTTTCAAGATTCGCGTCTGGGAAACGGACCAGGACATGAGCACTGCCGTGGATACGATTGTGCCCGTCGGCTCGATCGAGGCGATCATCAACAACTTGGGCGTCGGCAAGGAGTATTATCTTCGAGTACTCGCTTACAGCAACGGTGGAGATGGTAGAATGTCAAGTCCTGCGCACAGATTTAGAATGGGCGACGCGTCCGATTACGGTAATGCAGCCTCTCGACGAATGGGAAATTCAGCTCTTCTGGTTGTATTATTGCTCTTCTTCAGAGTGTATGGATATGTATAACGTATAAGCCATACACTCTAACATTATTTTTTAGCACAAACCGATGGTTGCAAATAAGAAAATGTCTTTCTGCCAGTGGCTGGATAAAAGTGGTATTTTAGCCGAGCTTAAAATACACGTTTTAATTACATCGCGTAACAAAGTATATATAAATATGAAAAAGGTTTATTAGTATTATTAATTACTAAATCTACAAATCTTTTATTTTTAAGTTGCAGAAGAATGGAATATTTTTAAGCAGTCACAGGCCAAGTAATGTATTATTAGTCACCATCGAAATACTGTACAATTTACTCTACTATTGACGTGAGATAATAGTAGAGGCAATGTAAAATTCTCACTAACAGCTCCGTCCAAGTCCAAGTAATTTTCTCTGTTTAATGATAGAGTATTTTTAGATAATAGAATTCTACAATGTATAAGAAAATTTTATATCTTTTCTTTTTAAGAATATTTTAAACATTTTTGCGTACCGTCCAATCGGAAATTAATTAATTAAATAGCGAACAAAAAATATTTTACACATAAGAATCTCATTTATAAAAGATCTGCCCAGCTTTGTACAATTATTTTATATTGTACGGCACATTTTTGTAATTTTTATTGTTATATCGTGTAAAAATGAACTTTTTACTATAAATAAATTTTTTACCTTTGAACAACTAATCATTTGTTTAGTCCACGATCATTTGTATTTTTCTTGTTAATAGATGCGATATTGTACTTCATTTTATTATTTTTTTATGGATTTAGTCTTTTAATCTTTTCATTTTTATAAATTTATTTGCGTTGGAAAAGAATAAATGAAAAAACGGGAATTATACAAAAGGTAATTAATCAAAAGCTTTGGGATTACTTTATCACTACTACCTGTTGCGCGCTTGTACGATCAATCAAATGTCGCATCATTGTCAAGATATATCTGAGTCATCAGTTAAAATGAAATGTTGGCAAACTGAAATAATGTTATTTTTTTTAAGTGTTATGTACGATTTCACATTTTTTTAAAATTATATTTTAGATTTAAATATATGTTAGTTGATGCGAATCATGGATGTAATCAAATCAAATAATTTATTAACGCGGATTAAAAGGAAAAGAAGAAAATAAATAATACTTTTTATTTGGAAATTCCTTTAGCTTTACGCAAACGATATTAATACCATACGCAAACAACTTAAATCTTGGTATTAAAAGGAATCCATTTCAAAACAATTATAAATTTTAATGGAAAAATATATAAAATCTTATCACCAACAATTAAATATTAATGTGTTCTAAGAAAATCAATTTTTAATAATCAATAACCATTACTCATCGCGGAAAAAAGCATAGAATTTGTGAAAAAAGAAATAAGAGAATAAAGAAAGCCCGATGAAAGTAATTTTCGATGAAAGAGAACTGCGCGCGCGAGCAACCCCCGTACGGATTTTTTTTCAATATCCCTCGTAAAAATCGGTGAGTCGAGAGGGGGGGAGGCCCCCCTCGTAATCATCGAGGGTCCCCCTCGGCGCGCGCGATCGTCGTCACGCAGCGCGCGTCGGTGATACATTTTCCGGCGCGGCGGGCGGAGTCGCTCCATTGTGTCCGACGACAAGGACCGCGATACTCCGGGTACGTGTCGGCTCCCCCCCCTTGTACCCCCAGCAGCGAACGACGCCCGATCGCTCCGCTCGCTTGCGAGCCTTCCTGACCGTCATGGTACGGCCTATCGCCTATATCGCCGTGACGTACTATATATACACATTTATTCTATTCATATATATGTATATGTACCTTTTTAAAGTATTCGCGATTTAATGTTTCTTTGAAATGTAAGTAACAGCTCGAATATGGGTTGTAATTCTAATTAGTTCATTATGTCTAAATGATTGATTTTCAGTGTTTGCGAGAGTTAAAAGGATTGAAAAAAAATGTAGTTATGATATATGTGATCAAAGTCGCAATTAAAGTACAGTAGTAAGGATTCGACTGTAGTCAGCCGCAAGTAGTAAACACTCGTTCCACGAGTACCTCAGCTCAGCGTAACATCCAGCGCAAATTAACGGTAAAAGCATCATCCTTTTTGAAGTCGCAGCTTCGCTCATCCGCGTCCCGCTTCACGCTCCGCGCTCGTCGCCGCAATTTTCAAAAACAATTCGCTTTCGGAGCAGCCGCGGACTGGCTTTCGGAGCAGCCGAGGCGAGCGCATCGACGGTCACTAAACCGTAACCACAGCGGTAATAGGCGAGTGGCGAGAGGAGAGAAAGGACTACTCCACAACTTGGCGACAAGCGCGGGCGCGGAGAGAAACAAAAAGCGCGAGTGAGACGCAGCTAGGGACGAGCAGGAGAGAGAGATAGTGGCCGCGGTGAAAAGGGGAGGCTTCCCGTTTCCGGCTCCGGCTGTCAGATAATATCTCGTACGCGTACATACACACACGACACACCTAAGTGCCGCCCGCCTGCAGCCCGCGGTAGTGTATCTCTTGTTTTGTTTTCCGTGCAGTCGTCGCCGCCGCGCAGGACTCGCACAGACACACACGTACGCGCGCCCGAGAGTGCAGCATTATACACACCTCGTCGTCGGTGCTCCTGCAGTAGGTGAGTCTTACCCGCGGCGCGGCTTATTCTCCTGCGGGGGTGGTGCGTGTATACGCGCGCGCGGACCTCCTATACGCGCGCATATTGCCCCCCGCGGCACCCCCGGCGTTAGTCACGTAAGCGCCGAGATTTTCCGCGCGCACGGCTTCGCCGAGCTAATGGTATAAAGGCTCCTGCAGTGGCCCGCGTCCCTTTTATGTAAGCGGCTGATTCCCTTTAAATGCCCCTGCAGTGGTGACGAGGACTCGCGCTTCGCTTTTTTTTGCTCGCTGCAGCGTTTTATTCTTGACCATAGTGCGTGTCTCAAATTGGAGGCTTGGAGTTTTTTGAGAGTGTATACATACCATTATACGTTCTTGTTTTTCTCTTGGTGTGTGTTTAATCGAATTCGAGGTGGATTAACAATAGGCAGCCGATTATTGCTGTTTCATTTGGTGATATTGTTTAAATAAATTGCTTACTACTGCAGGGAGAATAATTGAAAGTGTGTTACTTAGTGACTGTAAAGTGCATAGATTACTTACTCGTATATTGATTAAAGTGGAGTCAGTGAAAGGTGTTCTTTGAATTTTTATCATATAAAATGATATAAAAAGTTTTTCATGTTATAATCATATTTAATAGTTATACCAATATAGTTTAATTATTTTATAACAACTGTAATATTAAATTTGTAATAAACATGTTATTTTTTTTAAATCTTATAAAATTTGATTGCAAAACAATTCTGTTTTAAACATGAGTAAATCGATTAGACAAAAATATGTAGACCTTGAAAAAGGAAGGATTTGAAGATTTTTTACGTAACCAAACAATGACAAGTTTGACAATAGACAATTTGTTTTGACAGTTCCTTTCATTTTGTTTCAGATTACATGATTCACTAGCACAAAAGCTAACAAGGAAACAAAAGCAGTAAAAGGCAACATCATGGCGTGGAGATTCAAGGCATCAAAGTATAAAAATGCTACGCCAATTGTGCCCAAGCCTGAAGCATGCATCCGTGACATTTGTGTTGGATCATATCAAACTTATGGGAACAATATTGCAGCATCCGCTGCCTTTATGGCATTTAATGTTGATCACAATGGTAAAAAATAATGGCTCTGCTCTACTTTGAAAAAGTTTTCTTGAAAGTTTTAAATATAGAATGTGTCATGAAAGAAAATCAATATTTTATAAATATCATGGACATTGCGTAGATATAAAACACTTGCCTCTAAATTATTTCTTGTATTTTTTAAAGAAAATAAATATTGAATTTTGTTTAATAATTAAATTTTAGTGGTAATTAATTTATTTTTATTTATACAGGTTCTAGTCTGGCAGTTTTACCATTGGAAGACTGTGGTAGAAAAAGTAAAACAATGCCTTTACTCCATGCTCATGGAGATACTGTAACTGATATGGAATTTTCTCCATTCCATGATGGTCTTCTTGCCACTGGATCCCAAGATTGTTTGGTACAATTTTTAAATTTCAAATTTATGATTACTACTGAATATATTCAGGAAAACATTAAATATTGTTTTAACATTTTTAGGTAAAATTATGGCATATACCAGAAGCTGGATTAGAAGAACCTCTTTGCAATCCTGAGTGTACCTTCTCACATCGCCAGAGGAGAGTTGAAGTTGTTCGCTGGCATCCTTGTGCAGAACATCTATTAACAACTGTTTCTTATACAAATTTATCTCTTTGGGATGTTCTAGCTCAAAAAGAATTATTTTGTAAGTTAATGAACACACTCATTTCACTTGAAATATTCAATGTAATTATATCTAAATTTAACATTTTTTTTTACAGCTAATAACGAGCATAAGGATGTTATACAATCAGTAAGTTGGAAACAAGATGGTACATTACTTGCAACTTCTTGCAAGGATAAACAAGTAAGGATCATTGATCCTCGAGCTGCAAAAAATATTGTGCAATCTACTCCTAGTCATCAAAGTATCAAGGATTCAAGAATCGTTTGGTTAGGCAATAGTGACCGGCTATTGACGACCGGTTTTGACGCTGCTAGACTTCGACAAGTGTACATTCGTGATTTAAGAAATTTAAACGACCCTGTCAAAACCTTAGAACTTGATTGCAGCACAGGGTATATACTATTTTAACATTATTTTAAACAATATAAAAAATATTTTACTCTCAAGACCAATTTTAACGATAAATTTTCAGAATTTTGATGCCATTATTCGATCCTGATACAAACATGCTTTTCCTTGCTGGTAAAGGAGACACTACAATTCTGTACATGGAGGTCATGGACAAGGATCCTTATTTAGTTGAAGGAATACGTCACAGCGGTGAACAAACTAAAGGAGTTTGTTTGGTTCCAAAACGAGCATTAAATGTGATGCAGGCAGAAGTTAATAGAGTTCTTCAACTGACATCAACCATGGTCATTCCTATTATGTATCAAGTTCCAAGAAAGGAATTATAAACTCAAATAGAATAGAATGAATCATGAAAAGGCAACAAACTTATCGTAAAAATGATAAATTATAGACATACAGAGATTTCCACGCGGATATTTATCCCGAAACAGCTGGTTGTATAGCTCAAAACACAGCAGCAGCTTGGATACAGGGGCATGATCTACCTGTACCCAAGATTTCGTTAGATCCAGCAAAACGTAGCAAAGGAGAGGAACCAATCACGGTAAAATTTTATGCTATGCTCGATCCTATTGTTATTTTAATTTTATACTTTTTCACCTATTTCATTCTTTATTTTTTATATAACATTCGCTTTTACAAGAATGTGTGTGAGTATGTGTGTATTTAGTTGTTACTACTGTATTTCATTTTTTGTTTAATTTTTACTTTTATATATTATCATTACTCGTTTGCACTATTTTTATTTCAAGTATTTTGCAGTTAGCTTTGAACGATGCTTGTACATTATCGTGACGAAGTTCCAATCGCTAAGTTAAATCGAACTTCACCTGTCTTTCGGTTGCTGTGGACTTTTGGAGCATTTTATTTTTTTGCACATAGATTTTCGTACATGTTATTATTTATTTATTTATTTCACTTTTCAGATATCCGTTATAATTTTTGTAGTTTACTTGTATTTTCCTCAGTTGAGATACCTGGCACTGATGATCAGTAGCTTTAAATTCCTTGTGTAAGTAAAATAGAAACCATTAGACTATCCTCATTTTACTTTATTTTTTACTGTGTCACTTATACACGCTTTTTTGACAAAAAAATTACTCGTTTACTAAGATTTTAATAAATTGCTTTGACCAACTTAGTTATTTAAAAAACGAGTAATTTTCAGTACAACAAATATTCAACACTGGCATCGTTGATGTGCTTGAAGCACTTAAATAATACGCGCACATGATCCAAATGATCGTGCTTCAAATTCGTCTATAAATTAAATATAAAATCATGTCTAGGTGCACCGTGGAAACCTGACCAGTCTGAAGAATAGTCAGCAAGAGGTAAAATTAGAAGTCCGCCAGCAGAAAGCCATAGCAATGTCAACGCCAAAGGGTTACAGCAAGGCGCAAGCTTACATAATCCCGGAGAAGGACGACGCGCTGCCGGAGAAAAACGATATAAACGAGGAGCGCGAGGACTACAGGAAGGCGGAGATCGACAAGCTAGAGGATGAGAAGTCAAAGATACAAAACGGAGGCTCGCAGCCGGTGCCACCAAAGCCTCTACCACGCTCTTCCAGGGCCAATAGCCTATCCGAAGAGGGCGCCAAGGAGGAGCCAAAACCGGTCGCTCGGCCAAGGACCACCCCAAGCCCTGGCTCCGTCGTCACGCCGGTCAATCCAAACGTCATCGGCGGATACAAGGTTTACAATCGAATTATACCTCCTCTAGGTCCTAATTAATCATCGCGATTCTTTTAGGATAATTGTGTGTATGTGTGAGTGTACGTGCTATTTAATTTAGCCACCTCTCGCGGTTAACCTTCCTTTTTTATTAGATTTTCATTTTTTCAGAAAGAAACTGCTTTATTTCTCTCTATGAATTTCTCATGCTTGGTTTTTTGTTTTGCAGCCTCGTCTGGGACCGAAGCCCTTCCAGGCTAAATCGGCGAGCCAGGAGTTTTCATTTGATAAGGTGTTTTCGGTGCCGCAGGCGCCGAGTAGCGATAGCAACGGCCACGTCAACAACGACGGCTACGACGCGAAGGATGCGAACAACGACATCGATAAGTCACCCACCTACGATGCTGATCGCAGCAAAGATTCTGAGGCTGCCAAGAGTGACTCCAGTTCTATCGAGGAGGACCCCAACTCCAGCGATTCAGGCTACAAGCCTAAGACACCTAGTACTGCTGAGAGACGTCGCTTGTTTGAAGTTAAAGTGCGTATTAACTTTGAAAATTTATTTGGAATTTAGAAAACGGCTGTGAAAAGTAAATGATTGATTTAACATTGCAGGTAAAAGATGAATCCCCGGAAAACGAAGACTCTGGTAACTTTGAAAGAGGAAATTCTAATAGAAATTCTATTGCTGAGAGGCGCAGACTCTACGAGAACAGATCGACGTCTGTGACTGATGGAAATTTAGCGGAAAAGGCAATGGGATCACCAACGTCTATGAGACGCAGAGATTCGTTTAAAACGAAAAGCGACATTATTAAAGAGGATGAGGTGAAGAAGGTCATTCCCATGCTGCGCCAACAAAGCATGGACCCGCGACTGGAAAAACCGGAGCCCATCGCTACACCGACTCCTAAAAGAACTTCTACAGTCTTTGGTAATTATTAAAGTTTCGCTGAACTATTGTTACTATTTCACAATTATTAACTTCCCTAAATTTTCTTTGCTTGTAGGTAGAGTATCCAAGTTCAGACATCTCAAGGGTACTCCTGGGCACAAATCAACGCATATAGAAAACATCCGCAATATTAGTCGTCAAATATCTGGAGAATGCGATGGATTTCATGGTAAGTGTAAAATAAATTATAAATCATTAAGAAAAAAAAGGATCTTTTAAAGAACAAATGTAATCAGATATTTATTTGTTACCATATTTCAGCTAATTCTGATAGAGTGGCAGTACCTTTAAGTGGTCCTGGTGGAAAGATTGCCGTACTGGAGCTAAAGAAAACGGGAAGACTACCCGATGGTGTTATGCCAGCTTTGGTGCATGGAGCGACGGTAATGGACTTTCAGTGGGATCCATTCGACAATCAACGCCTTGCAGTTGGTTAGTTTGATTATTGTACAAATAACAATAATATTAATTACAACATAATCGGTTACAACATGTGACTCATTACAGCTTGCGACGATGGAATGATTAGACTATGGGAAATACCAAATAGTGGTCTAACCGAACCGACAAACGAGCCCAATTACACAATCGAGGCTCACACCGACAAGATCTATCTCATCAAATTTCATCCACTCGCGGCAGACGTTCTCGCGTCAGCCTCATATGACATGACCGTTAAAATTTGGGATTTGGAGCCGCTAAAATCCGGTGAATCGATCAAGTGCCAGATCACCTTACAAGGTCACACCGACCAGATATTTAGCCTGGCATGGTCGCCGTGCGGTCAGTATCTCGCCACCGCTTGCAAAGCCGGAAAGCTGCGAATTTACAAACCGAGAAGCAGCGATACACCGATTAGGGAGGGCAAGGGGCCTGTTGGTACGAGAGGAGCAAGAGTCGTCTGGGCTTTAGATGGACGCTATCTCGTTGTCATGGGATTCGACAAGTAAGTTGACAAAAGTTTAACTCCAAATGGCCTTTGTAAATACTTATTTTATAATGATATCAATTCTTTTCAGGGTGTCAGAAAGACAAATCATGGTGTTCAAAGCAGATAATTTAAACGCTCCATTAAACACTGTCGGACTGGACGTTTCGCCTGCAATTCTGATGCCGTATTATGATGAGGATAGTTCTACACTATTCCTTACTGGACGTGTAAGTTAGCAACACTGATTATGGATTTGCGTTTTTATATATGGTTGTATCATTTATAAAAATGCAATTGTTTTAGGGTGATTCGACAATTTACGCCTTTGAAGTGACAGAAGAAGCTCCTCATATTTGTCCGTTGAGTCATCATCGCTGCGCCTCTTTACATCAAGGACTGTCGTTTTTACCAAAAAATAAGTGCGATGTTGCAAGCGTTGAATTTGCTTCAGCATTGAGATTGACAAACAATACTATAGAGCCCTTGAGCTTTACAGTACCCAGAATCAAAGTAAGTTGGAAGGTTGCTTTTAAAATATTTTTTATCTTGACGCGTAAAAAATTAATAAAATTTTTTTCAGAGTGAACTTTTCCAAGATGATTTATTTCCACCAACAAAAGTAACATGGAAATCTTCAATGTCGTCAAGAGAATGGTTTGGTGGAGCCAATAAGCCAGCACAACGAGTCAGTCTTAAACCACCAGGAATGGATAACTGTTAGTGGCTTTACTGTAATTTATCAGTAGTTATTATCATCTATTTAATTAAATGGTTTTGTTTCAGTGACTGAAAGTCAAGGACAGGCAGTGGTGACTGCACCAGTTTCAGCAAAGCAAAATTCAGAAAAAATACCTGCATCTCAGCCTTACAACCGACTATCTGGATATCATTCAGATCTCAGAGCAAAACAGCTTGATGTAAGTTTTTTTTTCCAATAATTTAATTACATGCACGCTATATTTGTTTTATATTCATCAAGTATAAACAATTTCTTTACAATTTTTTATTAAATACCTAAATTAATTTATACACTTTTTAAATATTTTATCTATAAAGAATGTACAATAGTATTCTTGTTCATTTTAGCAATACTATTTTACAATATAAATAATTTTTATTTTTTATGCATGACATTGTTGTACTGTCGTTGATTGTGATTTTTGATGTTGTATGTATTAGATACAAAATAAATTGAGCAACCTTGTGGGGGACGTAATTACATGTCCGCTGGAACAAGATTATATGGAGGGTGTGGAAGAGCACGAATGGGTAATGCTCACTAAACAAAAATCATTGCAAATGAAGTGAAGATTAATAATTATTTCTCTTTAACATTTCATTGCAATGATAACTTTATTTGTCATTTACTACCTTGTTTATTTTGCAGATTAATAACATTAATTTATGTTTTTGCAGGATGATTAAATGTTTTACGACACAACTTTAAATGAGATTTTTAACAGAAGACGATTTTTGTAAGAAAAGACATTTTTTATGTCCAGGGGATATTTGTGCAAAGGTATGGAATTGTCCAAAGTTACGTGAATATTTGCTCGTTATACCGTAAGCATATTTCCTATTTATATTAATTTAATATATATAAATAATTTAGTCGATCTTTATTCTTGTAACGTTTTTTGCGATCCGTTCGCAATTTTTTGCGAATACGACTAATTAAGCAGAACAGACGTATTTGTATTTGTATGTTGAGTGATAAGAATTCGTTTTTTCTTTGCGCGAATTTTATTGAAGAACTAAAAAGCATCAGTTTTTTAATTGTGCTTGAGAACAGAAAAAAACGGACAGTGCAGAAGCGACTGATAAGTAAATATCTTAGAGTCGAAGGAAGCAAACGTGATGATAGTTCTAGTCTGGAAATGTTTCTTATAGGATCCTTCTATAAATGCCTAATCTGATACTAACAGCATAGTATTACGTGTCATGGGCTAAAAGACATTTTAGCGATTAGTTGACAAAAAAAAGTAAAAAGAAAAATGAAATGGAGGACCGAGTGAATCTATATATTGTTCGGTTGTCAAAGAGACAGATGCGCTATCGATGAAGTTGAACAAGTCTTTTTCTATATTGATAAATAATTTTAATTAAACACCGAATATCGCATGACAGCGAAGAGAAGATTAAAAAAAGTAAACTCCACCTAAGATTTATATCGAAACTTTAGTAGAGAAAAGTTGTATCAAGCGTGAGATATATTATAACAAACACAAGTACTGGCGTTACGAGAGAGATTTGAAAGGAAGGGTTATTTAGGATTTACTTTACTTTTTTGTTTCGAGTCTAAACGCACATTTTAGGCTAAAGTTATTTAAGTAAAGTATTATTGTAAGTGGTAGAAATAACGAATGAGTATGCATATGATCAAACTTTATGACTAAAGGAAAATATGTTTGTGAGACAGAGGAGGTATTAGGCATTTTTCGTTATCAAATGATTTATAATTTTTGTTCTCTTGAAGTTACTGAGAAAATGAGTAAAATGTTAACTTGCCCTAACCGAAAAATTTTGACTTTTCACTCTTTGAAACTCAACTGAATTAAACGGAAAGTAATAACAATTTTACAGTAGCGAAAGATGCCGACGTTTAGTAAAATTCTATTTTACACTCGCTGTACTGACACATTTTTGCTACGACGTATTTTGCTATGAACATGATAAAACTTATATACCTTTTTACACTCAGATAATTGTAAGATCGAAAAAATGGTTACCGTTATAACAGTGCCATGTGCAAGTCTTAAAGTGCTCCAAACATTCCTGGTATTTCCAAGTCTTTGATATACATTTCTACCCGTACTTTTAACGTTTAACTTTTCGAAGCAGTAGATTTTGTATTAGGTAAAGCCATAATTAATCGACCACTGTACCAAGATGGTGCCAAAAAAAGGAAACCTTTTCATTATGCAATCCATGACTGAGAGGCAGCTCTACTTTACAGGCATTCCACTTTGGAGTGACTATTAGATTTTACATAATTATACATAAATGAGATTATGAAAAACAATTGCGAAGCGTCACTTTGTATCTAAATTACAAAAAGTTTTTATTCGGCATTGTTTTATACTCAAAAAAAAAGGAAAATTCATACTTTTGTAGCGCAAGTGCTTTTATAAAAAAAATGGTAAAAATGCGGTTTTTGATCATTAACTGCAGATGAGATCATATTAATGAGATTATGATGTAGTTAGGTCTTTGTATCTTATACCTTATATGTAATTCACTTATAAAAAATATTTCTACTCCAAATGCGTGTTTTTATTGTTTTCCCATAGTTTCAAAGAAAGAAGTCGTTTTGGAATGCCAAATCAAAGTATTATTATTATTTTAATATTCATACAAATGTGTTGATTATAAATAATTTTTTTTCTTTTTCAAAAAAAAGAACATTAATAAAAACATAAAAAATGGATAAAATATGAATATAATTATATTATTTTTAAAAAATACTCTTTTAACATTTATAAAATTCTTTTATCACAAGTCAACTATTTTGTCCAACTCTATCTCTCGGTATTAACCTTAGTTCTGAGCCATGTTTCAGGAATACATTGCCTGCAAACATAAAATTTTATTTGTGAAAATCCTTTTTTAATTTTAATACAATTTTTATAAAATACTTTTCTAAAATAAATAATAATTAGTACCAGCTGTTTGTTGTGGGTTAATTCCCACTCCATCATCAGTTATTATGGCTGAAGTTGCTGGAGCAACTTTAAATTCTTCAGCTGCAAACTTTAATACAGCTGTAAATGGGGTATTATCTGGTACACTTAATCTGAAATAATTCAAAGAAATTAAGAAAGAAAGAAACAATAGCTTAAAAAAATATTTTGAAACCTATATGTCAAGACATGCAATAAAAACTAAAATTTTTTAATCACTTTTTAAATATTTATTTTTGCATACACAAATCAGTGTTGTATATTACATTATTTATTGTCGTAATAAATTAATAGTTTTTTAAACATTATAAAATACAGTCTTTTTCAATGTCTTCCCAAACGAAATCTAATTCTTTGGCCAATTTTATTCTGTCAATTATTGTATTATAGAGATCTTCTGAACCATCCAACAAAATTTTAATCACACTTTTCAGTTGCTTGTAAGTAAATCCTGCATCTGAAATCCATTGCTTTTCATCATCTCTTTCCATGTTTCTTCCCACATAAAATGTTGCATCTATGTAACTAGTTTTAAATCTCTCATTGTCTTCCAATACTTTTAATATGAATTTTTTTCTTGAACGTTTCATTGCTTTGTATACTTTCATATCATATTTTTCTAATTTTTCTGCAAGGAAATTTAATATCAATGGATTGAAACCATATTCAACTTGTGATCTGAAAGCTAAGTAAATCAAAGTCTCTACTTCATCTTTATCATAGAGTGCTTTTATTTTATCAACAACTGATTTTTCTTTATTATTTTTTAAATCTTCTTGGCAAACCTTAATGGTTATTTCTTGAGATATTATTGGAACACAGTCTGGTACACTTTTTAAGATTGTGAATACAGCATTAGCTTGCAGTATTTCCCGATTCATTTTAAGCATTATGGCCTCCAATCTGTCGTTTCCCAAAATTTGGACATACCGTTTTATATATTCATCTATAATTTCAGCAGGGACAATATTTTTTCTAAATAAAAAAGACAACATTTTATCACAGGCCTTCTCTAAATCTGAACATTTATACATTATCATTCTTTTATTTTCTTGCAATCTTGCATTCAAATGAGATTCAAATTCTGCTTCTTTCTTTTCTTCTTGAACTTTTTGTATAATTTTTTCTATAGCGACAGAAATTTCAAATATCTTAGTTACATCTTCGGATTCCATATCTTTAAATGACTCTGGATTTTCTTGAAGTTCGCAGTAAATGTCAATATTTGTTAATGCCTCATTAATTTGTATGTCCATGTTTGATATTTTAAAATATTCAATTTTATCTAAAATTTTTGCAAAAATTACCTAACTATTAACTAAAAAACATGAATAATAAAGCATGCCTTGACACTAGATTCTTTGTAAAAAACTTAAATAAACAAAACCTACACTTTGAATGGCAATTTTGGATCAGACGTCAGTGTGATCTTGAATGTAACTTTTGACCTGAAAATAAAAATTTTAAACATTAAGAAACTATAAATTATGTCAAAATTTGTTGCTCCAATATTCTTTCTTATGTTTACAGTCAACTATCCATTATTTTAACATAAAAATTAAATTGAAAACACTTTAAATCGTCAAACTTAATGCATTTTTAAAAAAAAAGGATAATTACAGTCTAACATATGTCACGAGTTTGTGTTAAAGGGACCAACCCGAACTGTTCATTAACGCGATCAAACGATAACGTTTAGAATTCACTACAAACGAAAAAAATTAAACGCATAAAATGTATGTACTACTTACGCCATAATGCAAAATCAACAAGTTTTAAAGAGATTAAACGTTGCAAAACTGTACAGGACTTCTGGAAGCGTTGCGTTAACCTTAAAAAAGCCTTGTTTACAACTCCACGCACGCACAGCAATCACTATTTTTCGGTGCAGGAATCTCCTTCCCCGCTCAGAAGCCCGTCCCCCCGCGGCCGTATAGGTGAGTAGGAGTAGTATCTAGCTATACAAATCTATATAGTGAGTTGCTGTTGCTCGCGAGTGGCGACTAATTCATGAGCTTCAGAACTTTTCGGTCAACCTTATATCCTACAGTGTTCGTGTCGTGGCCTCTCACCAACACTGAAACTGAAAGCTGAAACCTGCTTTGCTCAGACTCGAGTTTAGTGCATGTATGCATTCGCCGGTTCACTCGGTAGTTGAGTTGTGCTATAAAAAAGATGCAATTGGTTCCTAGTTTAACGAAGAAGTGTCGGAGTAGACCGGTAGAAACTGAATATCAGAAAAAGGACGTCGAGGAAAGCATATATCGCCTCGAGCGAGCAATGCAATTTCTTCTTGTAGACAGACCCTTCGTGTTGTAATTACTACCTATAAAATGCATATTAATTGCGACCGGCTCAAGTTCTTCCTGTAATAGCTGAGATTTAAACATGCGCTTTCAAGTATGAAATATCGCTACGAAATAATTTATTAAAAGGATCATTTTCTTATTTTGCCGCGTTCGCGAACATATAAGCAAATGGACACTACACTCGCGCAGATATGCATGTATGCTATAGCTGTGAGAAAGGGAGAGCAGATAAAAAAAGAGGATAAAGAATATATCCAGGACGGCGCGAGCATGTGCGAGGGGAAAAACCCAGGGAGGTCGACTGTCGAGCCTCGTTCTCTTTGGAGCAGCAGCATTGTTTCGGCCTCGCAGCCCGAAGAGCTGATCGCGTGGGGTGTCGCGTCGTGATGTCGGAGTCGTTGTAGTCGTGCGCCTTGTTTATCTTATGTACAAATTGCACAAACCGCGGTTAATATCTTGCGGCGGCAGGTGGTCATTGCTACTCTGCGTTGTTGATGCGACTCTTACAAAAGACGACGACACCACTAACCTTCGTCGCTGTAGTATTCGGGGAATCTGCCTCGTGCGGTAGTTAAGTAGGTACAAATCGTAAACATTATTCTTTCACTTGAATCTACGGGGCAGAAGAGAAGAGCAACTTTCTCGTGTTGACACTCGCGCGCGCACACCTGTTCTTGCGATCATCTGCTCGGATTTTCGGACTTTAAAAGTTTGTGAGTATATAAATACCTGATGTATCTTCGGCTTGTTGATTGGTTGGAGTTCTTATCAGCAAAACACCTTGTCATTTATTAAGTGTAGATTTTGAAGATTCAGTTAGTGAGTAATTGCTATGAATGGTTGTGAAAAGATCACAGCGAATACTTTAATAGAATTTGTAAAAAGCTTTTCTTTTTAGTCGCAGAAATGATAAACGATATCTGAAGTTACTTTAATATTTAATAAGTGCATACAAAGAACTGTTGTATTTTTAGGTAGTAAATATCTGAAAAGATGAATCATGAAGAAAGTAGACTGCAGACATTCCAAGATTGGCCAGCTAATGCTGCTGTGAGCGCTGAAAGAGCAGCTAAAGCTGGATTTTTCTACACGGGGCAAGCACAGGCAGTACAATGCTTTCTGTGTGGAACAATAGTATCTGTGTGGAATTATGGTGATCAAGCTATGGCAAAACATCGACTTGCAAATCCAGAATGTCCATTTGTACTGGATCCACTTACTACTTGCAACGTCGCCATAATTGCTTCTTCAAACGACGAGAGAAATTCAACCAACAGAGAAAACGATGCTAGTCAAAATAATGGTTTTGTAAGACCAAATTTTGGATCGACAGATCTTACAGTATATATTAATAGGCTAAATACATTTGAAAATTGGCCCGTTCCTGCTATTGTTTCACCTGAGAGATTGGCAAGATCTGGATTCTACTATCTCCAGCAAGAAGATATGGTAAATATTTAAAAGTGAATTTGAAAGTCACTTAGATGTTGAATAATTGAGTCTTGTTTTAATTTTTTTTTCATATTATCTTTTCTGCATAGGTTGAGTGTGCTTACTGTCAAGGCGTTGTATTAATGTGGGAACCAGGTGATGATCCTGATAGAGAACACAGAGCGCATTTTCCTAACTGTGATTTTTATTTAAGAGAAGAAGATGGCGGTAAGTTTATTATTAATTTATTTTAATATCTGTATATGCTGGCAATTTTTGTTTTATTATTTATGCTAAAACATAATCTAAAGGCTCTTAACTTAGCAGGGTTAAAGTTTTTAAGTTACCTTAACCTTGTAAAGAGCAAAGACAATAAGTGAGCATGTGTACATCTGAGCCAACTTTATTGACATTCAGCCAACCACATTGACGCACTCTAAATATAATTATTTTGGCAATGTCAATGTGCAAGGCGAGCTTTAGTTGCATGCATCTGTAAAATTGCTCAAATCATCAATAGTTTTCCTTTTGCTTGTTTAAAGTCACTATCACTGAATACTGAATGGGTTCAGGTATTCCTAGTGCAGATTGTAAGATTTTTTTTAAATTTTTTATGTAATTTTAGCTTTTTTGAAATTGTATATAGTTTAATGAATAAAATTTCTTTAGTGCTTTTTTGTGCTTTAGTGAATATATGCAATATTAATAATTTTTTTTTTTCATTTTTTTAGATTGCTTTTGAATGTTTAATATTAAAGTAAATTTAAGATCAAAATAATGTAATTTGCAAAATAATCTACAGATTTGTCAGCTGAAAAAGTGGAATTAGGCAATGTCCAATTAATGCCTGGTACGACCTCTAACTTCACAGAATTAGGTATACAGCATCATTCCGCACCAAAGCAGCCAAAGCATGCTACCTACGAAAGCAGATTACGCTCATTTGAAGGATGGCCCACCAATTTGAGACAAACACCAGAAATGTTAGCCGATGCTGGATTTTATTACGTTGGTAAGAAATGCATGTCAAACAAAAAAAGTAATGTTGAAAAAAATTCGTTATAGTCCATAACAATACAGGCCATTAATAAATTATAATAAATTTTATCATAAATCAGATTTAGTGTTGCAAACTTACATGCCAGTATTTGTTTGGCTAAGTGGTTGAAAAGCTCCTTCTATACATTGCATTATTTATACTTCTACATTGCATTATTTATTAAAAACAGTTATTATCATTAAATTTTTTAATAAAAATCTAAAAAGTGTGGGCTCTTCCTTTTCGCTCTCGTCGTACTAGTGTTTATACCCGTTTACCGAGGAAAGACAAATAGCCGATCTTAGGAGTAACGAATGAGCTGCACGTTAACCCTTATTAAAAAATAATTCTTAATCTTTTCTGCGACCTGTGATACGTCACAGTGTGTGAATAATATTCTGATAATAAACTATATAGGTCTTTGCACCGGTACAGGTACACAAGATCAAGTCAGATGTTTTCATTGCGATGGGGGATTGAGGAATTGGGAAGAAACAGATGATGCTTGGATAGAACATGCTAAATGGTTTCCAAAATGTGGATATGTTGCTTTAGTTCGAGGTCAAGACTTCATTAAGGAGTGTGTTGAAAACAGACCTCCTATAGATCCTGCAGTTAGTACAATTTATTAAAATGTTAAATTGTATTTAAATAATCTGCATATTTATAATTATTTATTTTGTATTACAGATAGTGGGTAATGTTCCTGATGATAATACCGATGTTGCAGTGACACCACCAGTATCTCCTGCAATTGCACCTACTCAGCAACTGCCTCGGAGAGTGTCAGATTCCGAATTAGAAAGATTACTTGGTACACCACCAGCTATGGTTAGTTGCAACCATCTGTATATAAAATTTGTATTAGATTAATTTAAAAAAATGGTCTTATTGCAGATGGCTCTAGAAATTGGTTTACACGTAGGTCGAATTAAAATGGCATTGAAAAGAAGAATGGAGCAAACAGGAGTACCTTATGCAAATGCTGACGAACTTATTGAAGATGCTACACACATACAACTCGCGGAAGAGGATAACATGTAGGATTAAACATTAAAGTAGACTTAAATTGTATTAGCAAATTAATTCTATTTTGGTTTTAATCACATTTGTATTCTGTTCTAGATTAAACAGACAAACGCCTGAATCCCCATCAAACGAGCTTACTCGACTTTTAAATCAAATCATTAATGCTGAGGCAAGCAGCAGTAGTTCTAGTTCTCAAACAGAAAATAGTTCAAATAATGAAGAACCGAAAAAAGATTCTCAAGCAAACACTGCTTCATCATCAACTCCGTCGGAATCCGACAGTAAATCTGAAGCAGAAGAAAAGACCAAAAATAAAGATGACAGGACTGGTAAGTTGAACAAATCAATTCTTTTAACAATAAATATGTCGTCAAACATAATTAATTATAATTGCATGTTTCTATTAAAAATAAAAATTCTTGAAACAATAGCCTCATTGGAGGAGGAAAACCGAAGACTAAGAGAAGCTCATCTGTGCAAGATTTGCTTGGACAGGGAAATCGCGGTCGTCTTTCTTCCTTGCGGTCACTTATCAACTTGCGTCTTTTGCGCACCCTCGCTTACTCATTGCCCAATGTGCAGGCAAGAGATTCGCGCTACGGTCCGCACGTTTTTAGTCTAAATCATCTGAAATTAAACTTTCAGGACAGTCATTCTTTATCAATACGAAATGTCAAACACTTTAAATAATGCTGATTTAACTCTTCTAGATTAAAGAACAAGATGAAAATGTGAAAAATGATCACTCTTAATCATGAACTAGAGCGATTCGTTCTAGGTCAGTGGATTGCACGCTTCAGTAAAGCTATAATATAGTTTGCTGTCTAAGTTTTTAATATCTTGTTCTTAAAACTCGAAGAAATTTATGAAAGTGTGTATGATCAAGATCTTTTTGATACATAAATTTATTAATCCATAAGTGTTACGAGTCTTTATTCGTGAACTATCACTCAATTTGATTTCAATTACCGCATAAGTGCTATATAAGAATAATGATATTAAAATTTAATTATTTGGCATGACAGTTTTAGAAAGTAATTGTAAAATTTGTAGTCTCAATAATTTAGAGTTTAGCCTTAAAATGTTAAAAATAGAATAATTATTGGAAAACGTTTATTATGAAATGTCTAAAAAGTGACATAAAAAACTTAATGATACATAGTTATAAATAATTGAAATATTGTATATCGAAGTTATTTGTCATGTTTATCCATTGTGATTAAAACTAAATGCCTGTAAGTGTAAATGATTTTGTTGAGGAAAAATGTTTAAAAAGTTATTTCAGAAAATTAATTTTGTAAATAAATGATTTAGTTTTTTACAATTTGCTTTTGATAGAAAATATTTTCTAAATTCAAACCAAAAATAAAATCTTATTTATATGTCTGAAATTGTTAAATATTAAATTTTCTAATATACGAGCAAAGTGGATTAAGATAAAATTCACTTTCCTATTGTGTATCTTATCTACCAATTGTTGCTATATATAACTAATGAATTCGAGTGCGAGCTTATGCCAATATTGACGAATTCATCCGACAATATGTTTGAAAAAAAATTACATGATTTTACATTGTATAATTGTAACATGTAGGTATAATAACGTATTTGTAGACGTGGAAGTAAAATACTGTTATTGTCACACATATATGGATATCAATAGTGAGATGAAAAATATGTGTTGTCAGAGCCAAACGCGAGTTAGACTGAATCCACAATATCAAATAGAACTTACAAGTGCTTTAATATTGGAATTCTCTATACTAGCATATAATAGAATAAAATTTTAATATTTTTAAATAAAAAGAAGTACAAATAAAACATATGATAATTTTCGTATGCCGCGCACGAAACAACGATTTAATAATCAAGATGATATTAGTACATCACGGCTCTTTTTATCTATTAAATTACATACATTTATATTGAAAAATAGCATTGTTTTGCTCATTAAAGAATACAAATAATTACTATAGCTTCAATATTATTTTTTTTTTTTTACATTTAATTTAGTGGTTCCGGTTAAGAAGGGAAAAAGAAAATGTTAATGCTTGAATGTTCCTAGAATTCGTTTAAACGCTTCCAAATCTTCGAAGTTTGTGTTGTGCTTTTACAAACTTAAATAACCGTGATACAAAATGTGACTTTACAACGCTTAATTATATTTCTATAAATAGATAACGTAATCCACGTGATAAGATATTTCTGTTGGAATAGGGCGTAGCTGTAAAAAATGAAATTGTAGAAAAAAAACTAGCTGGATTCGATTATATTTATATAGTAAGTCGACTGCAGTAAAATATAAAGTTGAGAAAAACTAAATATCATTGTTTCTGTTATGAGCAAGATATTAAACCTGTGCGAGAAACGAAAAACTTCGAGATTTTAATTTGCTGAGAACTAAAATAAAAAGGTCAAAATTTACTTGTATATTTATACGTTTCTCAAACTTTGCGAGAGCTGAAATGAGATCTCGCGGACATTTTTCAAGGTGAATCTCATCTCGATTCGATCATGTCTCGTACAGGCTTAAGGTATAATGAAATTTAGCAAATGTTTTTGTATAAATGCGATATTACACCTTTTACAAAGTACTCTCAATTTTGCGAGGTTTTATTTTCGTGAAATATTATCCACTAATTTAGTCGACTCTAAACCTATAAAATAAACGTAATATTATTTAATAAATACGTTGTTATTAAAAACTGCAATATAAACATTTTTTTATCGCAGTCACCTTTCCACAATCACTTTTTAATGCCCTTTTATTTTCCTTTTTTGTCTGCAATTTATTTTTTTAAATTAGTCAGAGTATTATTCATATATTTCATGTATAATAAATATTTTACTTGTTATTTATAAAGAATTTAAATTTCAATTCTTTTAAAAAAAAAACACGTTACGCGTGAGGAAAGACTGAGGTATGCACCTGTTAAAATACGCATAAAGTGTCAGGCACGGCAGTATGGTCGAACGATTAAACATTCTGAAGGGTTAAGTGAGGTACATAGCAGGTGTTTTTCTTGTGAGAATTCACGAGTTGTAAAGTTTATAGTACACGCGCCTTTTTACATATGTGAACTGAATTTGAATTCTGCTAACTTTTTAGTAATTACGTTTTTTACCACAATTTCTATATACATGTAAATCTTTTAATTAAATTTATCTTTTGAGAAAAAACGGTAAATAAACAAAAAATATGCAAAATCTTGAATTAGCAATTTAATAATCCAAATTGTTTAAATAAATATTTAAATATCTTACAGCTAGAACATTTTTTAAAATTCTTTTACGATTTTTAAGTTCAACTTTTATTACTTTTTTACAACTCTAAAATATATCAAGGATCCATGCAGTTGTAATTTTTATGAGAGAATTTCTGATAAAATGCATGCATGTAATCCACGAGCTTTTTGATAAACCATATCGCTCTGAGGCAGACGGAATTCAAGATCGCGTTCTTAATATCCGTTGCTGAGTCAAGGCGATACTATAACGAATGACACATTGCAGAAACGTTTCTTTTTTTATTCTCTTTTAAAATGACGGATGGCTGGAACATTAGTACTCAAGACTAGATGTTGATAATGCAAAGGCACTTTTTAAAATAGATCAACTATACAGAATCTCGATTCATCCAAGATCACCAAGATATGAAATTTTTGCAGCATATAAAATGCTTTGTATAAGATTATCAATGAGTTTTATACATCAATATCTTTCGCATAAAACAAATATTTTTGTAAAATTTTATATAAGATTTAAAATTGCACATACGTTTGAAAATTAATTAAAATTATACATACGTTTGAAAATTAATTGAATAGTACATTTTGTTTTCACTGTAAGTCTTCTTGCATTGCCCTTAATTATTTCTTATATTTAAATTAAAACACATTTAATCATTTACATAGAGTATTTTAAAAATTAAAAAATAAATTAACGTGAGGCCAGCTCATAAACATTCGCTAAGTTTAAATAATTTTCCTAAGATTTTTCTAGTCTTACACACAATACTTATTTCCTATCGTTTCATTTGACTTTACAATGATTCTGCTTCGCAAATTGTATGCAATCTGAAAAGGAAAATCATTTTCAAATATCGCAAAACTGATTGTTTTTAAATGCAAAAAAATGGATAAACACTTACAGAGGAAACATCAATATCCTTGTGCTTTTTCGACGATTTTCTAAAACAAAATAGATAGTATATTAGTTATGCAAGTGTTGCAGCAAATCGTGCGTTTACAGTACATTCGATTTTCTTACTTTTTTACAACGTTGGTTTTCGAAGAATCGACCTTCAGTGCAGGTGAATCTTCCTTTGAATTCGATACAGTACGATGGTTATCTGCCAACGTTGAATAGTTACACTCTGTATTGTTTTGGGTCGCTATAACTATATGTTCTACATTTTGAATCGATCCTTTTTTCAAAGTTATGATCTAGAAACAAAAAAAAAGAAATTATTATTTTGATCGATAATTATTTTCGTAATCATTGCGTAATAAAAGAAGAATTAATAAAAGTACATACCTGATTTTTCAAAGACTCTATTTCCTCATTCTTTTCCTTTAGTATCTGTGCCTTTTCCTTTTTTAACACATTAATTTCAGCATGAGCTTTGGAAAGATCTAAAAACAGTCATGAATATGAAATATTTACACTTAGTGTACAATGGTAATTAATAAAATGACCTAAGGTCGTTTTGCCTCTTAGCTGGTATATACATAATTATATAAATTACCTCTCTCTAGTCCAGATATAATCTTGTCTTTTGCTAACAGTTCGAGACCATGTACAAATTCGTAGCTACCACCCAGTAATGATTCTGAAATCGTTAACGTGACTAAATTAAAAAAAATATTCGAATATACCTGTTAATTATAATGAAATATACCTTTTCCGAACGCATTCTCTAGTTCGTGAGTAAAATCCATAATTGCTCTCTTAATGATTTGCAATGATCATAAATAATTTTAAAAAATTGCACACTTAGTTAAAGGCAGACACCTAAACAATTTTTTCTTAATTCATATATAAACTATTGCACTTCATTGTAATAAAACAAAATTTTAATTGTTATAGGTAGATACACAAACGATCAAATGAAACGTAAATTCGATTTTTCGGTGCAAATAATCCAGAGACAAGCTGCTCCTTATAGGTATACACGCGAATTTAGTAAACAGCGGGTAGCGGGCTCGAAACGGCGTCGTTGTCCTGCGCGTCGAGTGAAGACTGCTCGCTAAACGTCCGTATACTCGTCGAAAATTAGAGAACTCTGGCTTATACTCCCCTCGCATTTTCCGATTTTCCACATAAACATTGAAAAAGTATCTCACGCGTAACGTAAATTGATGGGTCAAAATTCTAATAGCGTTAAAATATTAGTAATTCAAAATGAATAGGAAAAGCGTAAATTGTTTAAATAATTTTGGATTTATGTATTTTCCGGATTGTCGATTATTAAAATATTATTCTGACGCACGTATTTTGAAAATTTAAAATCGATTAAAATAAAACGTACAAATAAAGAATACAACTGATACAATAACTATCAAACTTTTTATAAAACTGAACAATTTGTACTTTAAGAGCAAAGAAGTAGAATAAAATAATAAAACGGACTCGCAAAAAATTAATACGCTTTACAACTGTTTTTAGCTATTCAATATTGAATTGTTATTGATCAAAATGATGAATTTTTCGATTTAGGCAACGTTTTTATATGAAAAATACATGTTTCGATAAATATTCTATACTAATGTGAAAAGAAAGAAAACGCATAAAATATGATTTTGAGGAAAATATTAGTAAGTAAGACGAAGTATGGGCGCGTATGTAGTCCAGATGTACGTAAGATGCGTACACAGGAGGTTCTTTATGATAACATCTATAGTTAGCTCTGGGATGTTGGTATTTCCGGTCTCACCCTCTTTGATCAGCTAGTCTGAAGTCTGAGTGGTCGTCAACTTGCCTCGACTTGTGCAACAGTCGTCCCGATGGCGTCAAGGCCTAATTAAAGCTAAAAATAAAATCAAATTTTTAATTTCGTTCTGAACTTACTTTTAGACGGAAATAGTCTTTATAAAGCCAGAATTTTTAATTTGAAATTCTTTTATTTAAATAAAATAGTTTGCGAAACTTCGAATAAATTTTTATGCCTTTAACTGTTTTTAATACCATACATTTTTATTTATACAATCAAATGGTTTAAAATTAATAAAATGAATCCGAACTTCTTTTATGTAATGTTTTCAATTTTTCAATTAATATTTGAATATGTTTGTTTTTGTATTGTTCATAGAAATTTAGAGGGATCTTTGAATAATTCTGTAAGATTCATTTTTTTTTGCTATTAATTTTTTAATGGATTGACAAATTTTTTTTATATAAAAATGTCCATTTTAAGCATTTTAAGACAAATATTTATAAAACAATATTAAGAAACTAGAAAAATAAATTAAAAATAAAAAATGTCTTTCGTTTGTAAAAAGTACTTTTTAACTCATACATTGGCTAACAAATAAACAAATAAACGTATAGATAAAAGCTGCCTAAAAATCATCTCAATTTTTTTAAACATTTCGCACGCAAGTATACGTGAGCATCCCGTGTACAAAGGACCCATAACAAAGCGAGCGGTAACGACCAAGGGAATCGCCGTGAAATCACCAACGAATTAACCGCCGCGGAAAAACTCCTCGACGTGTCGATATTCGTCAAAGCGTGACTAAATAAAAATATTCCCGTTCGTAAATTCGCCCTAGATCACAACAGTGGCGCGTTAAGCGCGACGATTTGCGAAAACAATGAGCGTCCACGTGAAAATTGAATGAGCCACGGGCTTTTCCCGCGGCTCGTCACAAAAAAAGAAGGGAGCCATTCGCCGAAGAAAAACACATTCGCGCGCTGCCCTTAATGGAAATCCGGCGGCCCATAAATCCTGACAAAATGGCGAGCGGCGTCACCGGGCACAAAAAGCGGGCGCGCACTTGCACACACGAGGGGAGGGGGTCGTGGAAAAATACGCGCCCTTGGTACACTTGGGCGAGAATAAAGAAATTCACGAAAATCCGTGTGTGCGCGTGCGAGGAAATTGGGTGGTGTGAGTGCGCGAGCGTGCGAATGTGGGGTGCAGCGCGCATCCCAGCCAGCATGTCGCCGTATCGACACCGCGTGCTTTTCCCTTCCCTTTCTACGATCCAAGTGCACTTTAACGGAAGTTGGTCCAGTTTTGCATATCTACCATTTTTTACACACTTTTTTTTTAGTTAAATAAAAACGTGAAATATAACTTTAGTTATGTAAGAGAAGTGTAAATAAAAACTATACGTTACATCAGTAATCGTAAGATAAAGGGGGAGGAAAATTTAATTTTTCTAAATAAACTTAACAATCATAAATGCGCATTGCAAAATTTAACGCAATTATAAATTTTCAGTGCAGAGGGGATTCGATCAATTTCGCGCCGGGCCCTTAAGCTCCTAGACACCCCTTCAATCGCCGCCTAGTAATTTTCCAAAATCCAATTTTGACACCAATCACCGAGGTAATTACGAAATCTCACGCGTACCCGTGTAATTAGAAGGCAGCTGCGCGGAAAATTTGCAATAACCCCCCGGTGGATAAACTAACTTTCCTCAACTGTACCTAAAACTATCCCCATTTTTCATATGGTAGACCCATGGCGACTGCTGACCGATGCAACCGCGTAAAAAAGCGATGCATGAAAAATGGATTGGGCGAAGGTGCATATATATGTGCGTGGCGGGGTCGGCAGGGTGCATTGCAGGGCGCAAGACTCGTTTCTCGATCGATCGGCCGCTCGCGGAAGTTCGCCACACCGTCTGCCTACCCTTGGGAGAAAATCCCGCCCTTCCACGGCTTCTCCTTCCTCGCGCGCAGCTCCCCGCGTGTAACCTCCTCCGTCCCTCACCTTCGGCCGAGACGCGAGGTGTAACGATCCGCGGCTCGCGCCGCCCCGCGCGCTCTCTGCACCTTGCGCTGCAACCCTCCCTACCCCGATTTTACTGGTAGTTACATTTTTACGCTTTTTTTATTTTAATTTTCGGTGACCTGTACGTTTTTTGTACGCTTAATTAGTCTTTTAATGTTTTTTATATTTTGTTTATTTTACATCTTTTATTTATTTTATTTTTTGGTGATCTGTATACTTTTTTGTACGCTTAATTAGTCTTTTACTTTTCTTTTATAGATTATTCATTTTATACGGCCGTTAAAACAAATTTACAGTTTTATTTCAGTGTATTTGAGAAGGGTTTGGATATTGAAACGTCTGCTTGTTTCGGAAAAAATTGAAATCGAATTCGTTTGTGGATGCGATGCACATGTGCACGGATAACACATTCGCAATTGCGAGCGCAAGTCCATTTAAAAGTAAGTAAAATGAGTTTTTACCCTGATAAGTCGACGATAAAATATAATTGAAAGTCATTTGATATGAGCTCGATCGAACTGCACGTGCCAAATGCAATATAAGATCGGGTTTACTGATTTGAAGATACGAGTACAGTACACGACAGGTAATCAAATATTTCTCCTTTTTTTATTTGAAATGCGATTTACGAAAGATAACTCAACATTGACATGATTGATAAATTAAATTACTCACGTAATTATTGATAATTTCGTAGTGATAAATACATCTACTCAGTAAATACCGCATTTCATAATAAAAAAGAATTTAAAAATAACAACCAAAAGTAAACAACAATTCTTTGAATGTATGTATATCCGATATAAATCTCTAGATTTCTAATTTACATGAAATATTCTTATATAATAACCACTGATAATAACAAAATCGCAATACAAGTTTAAAAAAGATTAAAAAATCGCAAAAATTCGAAAAAAAATGTGAATCGCCGACGGTGTAACTGGTGCGCAAGGTCGACTTCCATCATCGGCTGGGTCTCTCGCGCAGGGGTGGGGGTAAAGTCATAAGTACACCGCGGAGAGTGCGCCGGAGCTAAACGCGAGCCCGGGGGGCGCGTTGCACTTTCTCTCCCTCTCCGCGCATCATCCCTTCGGCGCGCGTACGCGCATCCCTACCACCGCGCTCGGCGGGCTCCCTTCCCCCCTGCGCCGGTTCGAGCCCCTTTTTGCGCGCCCTACGGGCAGCCCTCTCCCCGCGATATTCCAGGGCTCGCGAGAGCGAGACGGAGCTAGGGCAGACCCGCACCCCTGGGCGCCCAGCCGCAGCTCTCTCCCTTCGAAGGACGAAGGCAGGACCGGCCTCGCTAGTTCCTCACCGGCGGCTGACGCAGAGCCGTGCCCCGCGAGCGTCATCCGCGCGCTACGCAATTTTCGGAGTTATATACATATATATTATACTTGATAACACCTCCGCAGTTTCTCGCCGATCTGCCGGACAGTGTATCAATATCCGTAGATTTAATTACTTTTACTTCGCGAGCTTTCTTTAGCTAGGAGATCAAATTTCGCTCAAGTTCCTGACTTACTCGTACGTTTGATTAGGCGACATATACAGTGTTATTGTAATAATTGAAAGAGCGCGATCGAGGATATAGATCGTCGCGCACCACCCACCACACGGGCCAAGCCCTCGAACGTAAACAAAAACAAAGCCCGTCTGACGGTCCCGGTTACGGTACGACGACCCGTCTCCCGGCGCTTTCGCCGCTGTCGGCTTTCCGCGGCGCAAAACACGACGCTCCGCCATCGCTGCCGGAGCCGTCCGCGCGCGCGGCTCCTCTCTTCTTTTCTTTTTTTTGTTGCTTGCGAGCCCTGCATTCGGCGCAGACGCCGCGCGTCACCGGCGTGAAATGTGAAATTCGCCGGGTCTCCCCGGTGCGGCGCGTTTATTAAGGGACGCGGTGACCTCGTCGTCGTCGCTTTTCGGCGCGCGCGGGCCTCTTCCGCGCGGCGGCGGGCTCTTTGTGCGTCGCGCGCGCTAAATTTGAGTGCCAGCCAGACGCGGGGAACCTGGAAATTTATTTCGGAGCGCAGCCAGGAGGGGCGCACATACGGATAGACGCCGGAAAAGCGAGAAGTCCAGTGCCCGCCAGACGCATTAACCCCGCCGCCGGCCCTCTTCGCCTTTTTTCCATGCCGCTTTCGTAACAAGAGCACGAGGGCCGAATAAAGCCGGCGATTATTGATCAACCGTCGACCAGTCAGGGATTCACACGTACGAGTCTTACTTCTTCTTTTTTTTCTTTTATGTGTGTTGTTATTTTTAGTGAATTCTTTTTTGAGGTAAATCGATCGTTAGTTCGTAACGTGCACAAATTTACGCTTCTTTTAGTTGCTATGCACGTGCGATTCTCGCGAGCGCATGATCGCCAATTTTGGAGCAGCGCTCCTTTTTGGGTTGCTAAGTAGTTGCCTACTTCGATTTTACATGCATGAATATTCAATAGTTACTGTGCATCTACGCAGATTTTATTTCTTTAGTCAGTGCATTGTTGACAGTACTAAAGTTTTCTTTAAATAGTGCATCGTTATAACAATTCAAATATAGCACGTGCATTGATTTTAGTTTGCAGCAAACGTCTATGTCTGCTTTAATCGAATAAATAATTAGTGAAATTTTGGGTGTGAAAACACGAAACATTTAATAATTCACCATGCGTTGACGTGGACTTCGATTCAAAATCAATGTGCGACTGTGTTACATAACGTTATCGGTCAGTGTCTGTTGCTAAGTTGCGGTCGTCGCTCGCTGCAAAGGAAATAAGGGCAATCAACGTGCACACTGACTCAATGAAAATTCATTTACAATCATTTCAAATGACGATTTTATTGATTAATACTGAATTGTGAAATTGCTGTCATTTTCCTGTGCGGACGAGTTTGTTTAGAGTTGTTAATTTAAATTTTATATTTAAAGTAATAATTTTAGTATCGAAATACGAAGCCCTATATCGATTCGTATAACTTTCTACCATATGGTATCGTCTTCACATAAGTCTATTTAAAGCCGAAGGAAGTCTATCCAATTAAGTTAAGCGAAAATTCAATAGTTATCGTTTTTTCGTAAACAATTGCTTTGCTATCATGTAAATCCTGAATAATTAAATGAACATTTCATTCAATTTTTAAATTTTCATTTATCAATTAACTATCGAAGCGATTAAAATCTACAAACAAATTAGAACGCAATTACACAAAACTAAAGTACTCTTAAGTGTAGTAATTCGAGACTGCCTTTTAAAAAAAATAAGAGAAAAAAAACGTTTACTCGGAGAAAAGAGTTGGAGAAAATTGATAGATAAAAGAGGCCGAAATTACAATTTATTTTTATCCGAAAGGCAAACAGAGTCCAGTAGCGGAGGGTCGAACAAGGGACTTCCGGCAACATCGCCCGTATAAGGCCTGAATGAAAATTCTTACACTCTCAAACGCAAACGTTTTTTTCCTCTCGTAGGTGTGTGCAAGCGTGTGCGGCCGTCAAAGGCCGCCGCGCTCGCTCGCGAGGGCACGGAAAAGGGGGGGACCTTCTATCCGGCCGGGAGGAAGTCGTTCTCCCGTCTACACATTCTCACACAGGCGCGCGCGTTTCCTCGGCAGACGCATAAAACGGATCAGTCGCTGCGCCTGCGACGCAGCGCGATGAGTAAAGGCGGCGGCATCAGCCTTTTAATGCCGATAAGGCCTTATCTGCGGTCAATATCTCGGTTGTTTTTTTTTCTCGCTTGAATGAATGGGGCTTTAATTAATCTGCTGGGCGCCACGTCGAGTGTGTAAGTGTGTATAAGGAGCGCGGTCCGTGCCCTCGACTCCCCGCGCTCGGGTCGTTCTGTGTAGGTCGATTTCTGCGGCGGCTTGAATTTTCCCACCGGTTCGTGAAGGGGGTTCCATTGGCTATGCATTTATGCAAAGAGACACGTCGATTGGCGGGCGCCGGCGCGGCGCCAACTTTAAAATTTAATCTTGATATCTCATACTTCTTTTGCATTATTGTTATTTTAACGAACCTATTGAATTTAAAATTTACTGTTTCGCGAGTTAGGATCGTTTAAAAGATCTTTGCATATTTTTTAATGATACGTATATGCGTCGTTTTCTTTTATGTATTCCAAATTTCAAATTTAAAAAATATTTATCTATGTGACATAATTTGTTTATTCGCAATTTTTTATCTATTTAAATTTAGGAGAGCATAAGGAAAATTAAAATTATCCATAAAAAATATAAATGCTATGTAATTCAAATGATACTGCTTTGCATCTAAAAAGTCCTATACAAAAATGAAAGCCAGATTACTACCCCTTGTTGGGTAGAAATTACTTATTGTGCTCGAAAGTTAAGAATCTGTTATGCTTTCTTTTTCAATATATTTAGACAGTTTATGCAATCTACGCATTTTTTCATGATTATTCCTTAAATTGAATATGTAATGTTACAAATGTAGCTCATTATATTCCTTATTCATAATTGTAGCTCACTTATTTTCTGAATTGTTAAAAAATTCAAAAATTGTTATTTTTAAGTTTTCTTTAAATATTGTAAATAATACAAATATTCTTAGATATCTCTCTTACGTTGTACCCATTTTTATTAATATTGATGCACTATAAGAACAGTTTTTATCTATTTAAATAAATAAAAAAGTAAATTAGCGCATCTTGAAAAGTAATTCAACACATCTCTTGCACTCATCATGCATCTCGCAAATGAAACTCTCACCACGACTCCGGTAGGAGAAATCGGAGCTTTTCGCGCGGGTGGGCCCACCCGCGTATAAGTTACTCAGCGTCCGCGCAAAAGTCCCTTACGAGTCGCGCACGCGCCTCTAAAATACAATGAAATAAAAAAAAAAGAAACGCAGACCACGGTGGAGGGGAGAACAATCGTTGCATGACGTAGGTTCACTTCCTGTCCCACCTAACAGCGCGTATATACAAAGAGCGAGCGAACACGCCTTTGTGCCCGCTCCGCTTCGTGTCTCTCTCTCTCTCTCTCTCTCTCTCTCTCTCTGCACGTCTCGCGGACCCTTACTCCCATACATAGCCGCCCTCGCTTCCTCACGCGATACAATATCCTATATATGTGAGGCGTGCACGCGCGGCTATCGCAGGAACGGGGCCCGCGGACCCACGCATCCTTTGCCAAACGGCCCACATGCTGTCAGCTGTAAAATCGATTTTTCTATACACTGGGGCTCGCAGCGACTTCCTTACTTGGAGCAGCTAGGACCTCCATGATTGGCTCGCATTATCATATAATTTAAAGATAATTAAATAAGTGTCTCCTACTTAAAAACGTTTAACTGGTGGTATATACGGTCGAGGCACGTTTTAGTTTTAGGTGCGTCTGCACTGGAGACCCGGCACAGCGCGTAATGGATACTTCGAGTAAGGAGAAGCCCCTCCAGGCGTGCCTTCCGTCTTTTTCGTGCCAGGCTCGCGTCACTCGTCTACTTCTCGCTAACGGCTTACATCCGATGTTTCTGCTACGTCGCAATTTTTGCGCTCCTTTCGACGCAGTATCTTGGTCGCTTGATGACGGTTCCACCGCCAAAATTCCACCGTAATTCGATGCTAGGGGAGAGGCCAACGTTGAAATTCGTCGATAAATCTGTCAGTTACAGAGCTTGCTATTGATCTTTTTTTGTTGCCGACATTAATTTTTGAATTTTATGGTGCTTACCAAGGTTCTACAGTAGTTCCTTTCAGATATATCTTCAAGTTGGAAACAGGAATACTTCAGGCTGCAAAAAGGAATAGGCATTTCATACATTCTCTGGTATTTGTTAGATTACGTTGGTGAAAAAAGAGAGTGCTTAGTAAGCTGGAAAAACCAGGCTCTGTTTGAAAAGTGTTATCCACCTCGTGTTTAGTTGTTCGCGATAAAACGACTTTATCATTGCAAATTTATCTTTCGCTTTGAAACTACGCTTCCTTGAAACGTTACCAGACGATTGTGATATTTTGCAGAACTGACAGCTAATCTACTCTTTGCAATTAGTACGTAAAATGAACAAAAACGTTATTTTTACTTTGAAAAAAGCGGAAAAGAGACTAATTAAGTACAGTTGAAAAAGCTTTGTGCAAAAGAACTTTGAATTTTTTAAAAGCCTTTCAGTAAATAAATGAATGAAAATTTAAAGGAATGGATTACAAATATTTGATAAATTCCATGATATTGTTTACGAAAAATTCTGAAGAAACCTGCAAGGTAATTAAAATTCCTCTTTGAGCGTCTGTGAAAAATCGCTCGACTAAATCCTCCAGCAACGTTTCAACGGTGAGAAGGCTAAAGAAGGCCATTTTACACCGCAATGATGACGATTTCGCAGCGATTTTTTTAACAAACTTAAAAGCGTTTTTCGGCTTGGAGTGAGCTCATCTCTTTCTCCTTCTCGCGTATAGCAACAGTGAAACTGGTGTTGTAAGCGGCGCGGCCTCTGTCTCATTCCCTCACGTACTTAAATGCCTCTCTTTCTCCACGGCTGGCCGGCGGCTCCGCGTTGGTATGAGCACTGTTGCCAGCTCGCGAGGAGCCAGCCGAGCCTGTCCGTTGTAATGTAAAAAAAGCAATTGTGAAAGTTAAAAGCGAGAGAAAGACAAGACCATTAGACGTCGAGGCGCGCAGACGTTGTAGAATTTTCCGCGCAACCAGTGCGGCACCTACGGTACGATCCCTATTAAACCCTTCATAGAGGATGAGAACCAAAGATGCCAGGGATCTTGAAAAAAATCTGAAGATAGATATCTGGTGTAGAGATTTGTTATTTTGTATCGTATTTTATTCTTCGTTGTTTACCTGCGGTTAATGAGCTTTGGTGCGGCGAAGTTGCTTTAAGAGCGAGGAAGAGCCCCGTGCTCCGATTCGCCATTCTGCAAAATATGGCGGAGAATCGCTGGCGGAAGAAGCGAAGCCCGTGTGCTCGGTCGACCGCGTTTCTCGCGCCGCCTCCTTTGTGAAGCAGTCGGCTCCGTTTCGGGAGGAAATTCCTGCTCGACTCCGATTTTTTTCTTCTGCTCCGTGCGTTTTTTGTGCAACGCTAAGTACCAGCCGCAGGGTGCGATTGAATTGGCAATTGAAGATATTCCTGGGAAGGAGCGATCGGACGGTCCACACATGTGCTGTCGTGGGAATTTTCCCTCCTCGGGTTTTCCAGTCGCACGGTATCGGGATTCCAGAGTGGATTAGACGCCGCTCGAAGAGAGAGGGCGGATCGGAATTCCTGAAATCGTAGGACCTCTGGGGGTGGTCACAATGATGGGCCTGAAAGTATACAGGAAGAATGTAATCACCATCCTAAAGTTTATGTAAACAGCGGAAAATTTTTTTACGCATCGGATAGAATTGTGTAACTCCTTCAGGGATAGTAACATATTAATTACTTTTACAAAGTTTTACAGGTTTCAAATTAATTTTATATTTCACATTCGTATTTGATTGGATTCAAGAATACTGGTCTTTATTAGACTTCAGAATAATCGCATATTTCCTTGACAACTAGAAGTAGTCTTGAAGAGATTTTCAAGAGATAATTTTTAACTTTTAATCAGTCAGTTCTTTATCTGTGCGTTAATGTTAAAAGACGTTTACACTTCCTTCGTTAACGCTGCGGTAGTTATTGTGAGTTTGATAACAAAATTGGAGGAAGTGTGCTGGTTTTTAGCCTAGAATTTGATAAGTACATCCTTTGAATATCAACTACAACGATTCCTACACAGATTTTTAATTATTTTATAGTATTAAAGAGAAAAATACATTTCAAATTATTTTTGTACTTCAAAAATTTTTAAATAATAATCGAGTAATGACGAGACTTAAATAATTAAATTTTATAAATAAAGGATGTATAAAACGTGATTAAGACTGACTACACAAATGAAATCTCGTAATGTAACCTTGAGAAAATATAGATCTGATTTTAGGCTGATGGAACATTTAGGAAAGTGAGTTTTTTATACTTATACACCTAGATCCTAGAGGCCCCGTTACGATCCATTCAAGGTCCATTTTCACATTCCTTTGCTCGGTAAGACCCTTTAAAAGTAAAAGAGTTGAGTATTAGCTCTATATATACATATTTTATATATTAAATATTTAAAGTTACTTTTAAAAAACGAGGATATCAATATTTTTCTCATTGTTTATTTACAATGTGTCACGGGAAGTGGTTGTGCTGTTAAAGTACTTTTGTTAACGTAGCCAATGAATAATCATTGTGATTCACATTACTCTTTTGAATTTCAAAGGCGTTTTATATTTCTATTTTAGATTGTTATTTACTTTTATTTTATAAAGTATATTTAACGCCAACTCACCACTGATGAGCGCGAATTTGATCAGCTTTTCAAATTATTCATTGTATTAAAAAAAAGTAGCGCTAATACCGGTTTCTGGCCATCATCAGATATATTTACATCCTACTAACCGAAATGACTTCATAGTTTAGCCGTACGAATTTTCTTCGAATTTTAGCTAAAATTTAGCAAAGAATAAATTGTTCGAAATATAATAATAAGGGTGTTACCATACCTAGACAAGACATTGAGAAAACATGGGATTCAGAGTACGAAGGATGAAGTTTGATCATTTCGGAGCGCAGGCTTTAAAAAGTTATACCGCCAGCGCCGCGTTCTTTCACATTTTTTCCCTTGTTTGTACATCAATTGAGACTCGGCAGCCTCGATCCTAGGTTTGCCTTCTCTCTTAGCTGTCGGTGTTACATCAAGAGAATTCATTCTCCGACGTCGACCCAGCTCCCCGCGATGTGTACTCGACGATCCGCTCTCCCGCGCGAGATATCCAGGCGAGCTCTCTCGCGGCCTCTCGAAAAAACGAAGAGAGAAAAGCGAGTACTCGCAGCTCGCGCACCTACCCGTGGGGCAATGAAACAGCCGCGCGAAAGAGAAAGAGCAGAGGCAGCCTCGGCTTCTTGTGAACGGAGCTCCGATCCGTGCCAGACTCCCGGCTCTCTCTCTCTTCTCTCTCTACGCCCGTCTCTCTCGCGCTCGCCTCGTGTAAAAGTATGCATTCCGGAAAGAGAGGAGAGGAATGGAATCCCATCGAGAGGAGAGAGGGAGAGAGGCCAAGACCGTCGCCGCAGTGTAAAAACCATGGGTTGCTCTCCCTGCCGTGGCTCGTGGCTGCGCCTTCCCGGTGCATACGGCAACCAGTTCGCGTCCTGCAAAATAAAACGCCACGACATCAGCGCATTCCTCTCGCATCCGCGCGGCTTGAACTTATGCAATGTAACCTAAAAGACCAGGAGTGGCCGATTTTTACTGAAAATATCGACGATCGAACCTGAGCGGAGAGGAGGGTTGCGGTGCAAGCGTGAGGTTTCATTCTGGATTCCAAGAAAAGCACTTGGGCTTGAAATTTCATTCATCTGGGTCTGGGAAAATTTACTCGTCCGTTAAGTTTATGATGGATTCCTTGGTTTATAACCCGTTTTATGGTTGCTATTTTTTTATCTGCAATAGGGAAAATAGATTACCTTACAGTTTTATAGAAAATAGTTAACACCACTTATTATAGAAAGCTGCAGTTGCAGGCTTTACCTTCATAACAGATGGCAACTTTCTAAAAGCTTCGTACGTGGCTTGGGTGAAAATCATTACTGCTACTATATTCATTTAAACAATCCGGGTATAAACTTGCTGCAAATAGATACTTTTTAAAAAATGTTTACACTGCTCGACATGATCGAAAATTTGCACACAGTAGAGCGTGATAATATTCATAGTTCATAGTTTTGATTATCAAAAATGCACGAGCTCCCTTAAAGTAAGAAGGGGTACGAAGGGGTACGAAGGGGTACAAATAGTATATCAAAATCGACTACCACCAAAGTAGATCGAGTCAAACTTACTTGCAACTCAGAGAAGATTCCTATATCAAAGAACGGGCTTTCCAACCAGCAGATGACGATAAAACAGCCAGGACATATCATTTATCTGTAGAATTCGTCAACGCTTTTTGAATGGTGACTGGCGTGCTGTGGGGCCAAGAGTGCGATAGGGCATACAGCCGCGGGCAACAAGGACGGCGGGACTTGGAGCTGTTCGCCGACTCGCTCCGATATTACACATCGCGCGGCCGTAGAGCCGTTTTCCCACGAAAAGAGCCGACGGCAACGCAGCGTACACAGTTCGGACTTGGCAACTGCGCGCATCAGCGCCGCCGCCGCTCTCTCTCCGCTCTGTCTCTCTCTAGCCCGCAGCTGCCGCTTGGCACGGCGCGGCGCCAGCCCAACTCCGCCAGAGTCGAAGTGTTCCTTCACTCGCGAGCGTATACAGCGCGAAGCCACTACGTCCGCTCTCGTGTGCGATACCCGCGTCGCGCTTTCGATAAAGGCCAGAGTAACCAGCCGTCTGGTTATGAGCGCGTGAGTCCCCTATCGCTTTCGGGCTAAAAGAGAGGACCTTCAGCGCGGCTATGAAAAAGTGCGACGGCAAAGCGTGACCTCTACTCTCGCGGGTGTGAACGCGTGTTTCGTCTTTTTTTTTCCTTTTAAGTTCGGCTTTCGTTTACCACGAGTTCAAGCTCCACGCAACTCCGCACGTAAAAATTCAACGTGGAAGCGCACAAGTAACCTCGCAATACGGACACACGCACGACTGTACAAGCAACTCACTCTTTCTTGGAACTACCGGAAGGGAGCGGAAATTTGCCTAATCCCATTACTTTTTTTTGCCGAACACGCCAGTAGCACCCCACAATGCTGGAAATGATAGTCGTACGTATACGTGTTATACAAATTATTTTGGCGTCTGTGTGCATGTGGGAAGGTGTGCGGCCTCTGCTTTAGTAGTATGTGTGCGAGTTCGCGTTTGCGCTTTGCAGAAGTGTAAGTTACGTCGGTGGGCATTGATTTACAACGATGTTGCTCTCTGATGTCAGCTTATCCGAACCCCACCATACTCGATTTTTCCACTCGCTCGCTCTCTTTCTAAATATCGCCATGACTTTTTCAACTGGCGGGAGGTCACATTGCTTTTGAATGATCTTATCTTCCCGCTCACCCCTCCTCTTTTTTTTCATTAACGTGGGAGGTCAATTTGAAGCGGGACTACTTTAATTTTAGTATGGCTTCCTTTTATGCTGTACAGCTGTATAGCTTGCATATGTTTATACAGGCGCAAGTATTGACTTGTTGATAGAATGCAATTGTTTTGTTAACGTATTTTTTTTGTTTACGTGGAAGTTTTTTTATGTAATAGAGTTATTTTTAGAGAAGATATAAATTGAATTTGCATTTTTATTGAATTTATGGTAGTTTTTAATTTTTTAAATTTTTGCAAAAAAATAATTTATACGCGGTTCTGCGGAGGAGCCGCCCACAGCGGATGTTACGCGTATTATACTTATATATACGCGCCGCAGTGTCCGGAACGAAATAAACAGAGCGTGCAGCTGTACTTTTAACTTTGTGTAAAGGACATTTGGGTAGTGTCTGGGATCTCGCATTAAAATTTCAAAATAATACGAATATTGAATTTTTTACTGCTTCGGTGCATTTAATAAACTTTACCGAAAGCAAATATTTCGAATTGCAATTTAAAAACGCCGGTACTCAAGCCTTTCGAATTTTATATACAAAGCGCTAATTACGGCTCAATCAGCTCCATTTAAAATCATAACAGACGGTTAATTTAAAACTAATATCGACAGCGCCGTTCTCCTCGACAGCGCAATTGTGTGCTCGATATCGGGTTTATAAATTATGCTTTCACGACGTGGGGATTACGGTCGGCCTCCACCAATCGCACGTACATACGGCCGCTTAGTAACCGAGCGGCCGGCCAGTGTCCGCTCAAATTTCGAGAGGCAGCAGGCAGCGCCACAGCAGAGAGCCATAGGATAGCCGCTTGCTTGCGGCATCAGGCATTCAGGCTCGATCCGTTCGTCCTTGCCGTTTTGGAGCGCGCGCCGCGTATACACTTTGTATTCGCGCGCGAATGACTGCGCGCGCGGCCTCGCGAGGCCGAGGCTCGCTCCTTTTTTTCTCCTTTTATTTTCCTTTTTCCACCGCGCGCGAGATACGCGGGAAAAATGCCGCGGGTTCAACGTTCATCGCCGAGGATATAATTATCTCTTTCCTCGTTTAATGGGGACGCTGGAAAAGGCTGCGCGTAGATTATCGCGCGCCGTATTTGCTGGACGCCACATATATGTGTACACATTTTTTTCGGTTGATAAATTGGACGAGGCGCCGGCGTGGCTTGCTTAGATACTGTAAAGTGTTTATACGTATCTATATCTTGAGGGATATCTTAGAGCTAATAAATATTTGGTATCTGATAAAGGAAGATAAGGAGAAGCGCACAGGCTGTAGATATGAAATATTTTTTTACTCTGGGGTTTTTTATATAAATTTAATTTTTTCGCGCTGCGATATAAAGCCCTTTTTATGTATTGACATGTGACTTTAAAAACTCTTCCCACCAAAACTTTTTTAATCACAATGATTAAAGTTCCGCTCTCGTGCGCATTCATTGCGCCCCTCATTCCCAGGGTAGAGGCAGAGAGAGCGAGTGGGAAAAACCGAGTGGCAAACGATAAATATAAATGAATGCATGAATTATGTGCGTGCGTAGGAAACTTTTATTTATTGTGTCAATTGAAATAGATTGTCGTGTGCTTGTGGGTGATTGAAAATTTTTTTGCGCAATTTTCTGTAGCCGTAGTTTTGCCGCAGCCTCCATTATGTATTTACACTGCATGTGCATGATATTGTTAATTTTTAAGAATTTTTAGAATATACGTTATTTTAACGAATGACAATGTAATATACCATAGTACACTTATTTTTAAATCACAGAAACGCTATTAGAACAACTGTTCAAACTTGAAAAGTTAGTAAAAAATGAAACGAATAAAAGCAGTCCCCTCAGTCTCTTGAAATTTCTTCAGATTTTCCCCAGAATAATTTCGTTAAGCGTAGATTAACGTAGATTAGCTATTTTTGCAACCTCAGACTTTGTCTTACTTGTAAACAATGATAGAGAATTAATTGGCGAACAATGGCGAAACGGAGCGCGGAGTTTATGCACCCCGCTTGTCAGCGGCATGCACAATCGAACTTTGTACGTTCGAATTACTCAGCCAGCCGTTGCTGATACAGTCCGATATTTAGCTTTCGCGCGCACGTTCTCGAAACAACGCTCTTTGCGCTCGGGCAGCGCGCGCTGCACAAAGGCAAAAAAAATTCCCCGCTCTCGCTCAAAGCGCGTTGCTCTCGGCGCTGCGCGCCTGCGATCGAGTTTCTCCATTCGATTCACTTTTGAGCCGCGAATTGATTTATTGACGGGAAAAATTTTCGCGATACTGGGTATTAATAAATGCGAGGAAAATTTAGACGGTAAAAGGATATTTATAGGTTCTTTTTAAAAAATTGCGAATGTTTTCTTTCGAATTGCGCGGTATTTCATTCGTTTGTTATTTACGAGAACAAAAAATGCGGTTGTTACGACAGCTTAAATGTTGTTTTCGACGAAAACAAAGGTATGCAGATAATGCTATTGATGAACGATAATGGCTTTGAAATGGAAATTTAAAATACTTATTGATCCATTTCATCGAAACATGACGGCAACGAATTTCCTGCCGGAAAATTACAGAAATGGTCGTCGTAATTACTCATGCTATCAGAACATTACTATCAGTTTCTTGAAAAAACAACGCATTCGTAAGATATTGTCATTTATCTTATTCACATAACTTACTTTTTAACGTACGTTCAGTAATAGATCTAGTAGCCTCGGGAAACTTGCTTAGTTCCATAAAAGTTTAGTTATATCGCAGTGAAATAATTTAAAAATAAATTGAAAAGGAAGATTCCTGTTTTTAAAGTATCGAGGATATTGTTTTTATCAACCCGCATAATTCCTGCATTATCGGCGTTTACGGTAACCTGCATAATCTATTTACTTATCCACTTCGTAAGAAAATAACACCGCGAAAGGAAGCGAGATATCAGCAAAAATGAGTTCACTAATTTTCATAAAATTAAAACAATCCGAGCGTTGATAAAGCAGAAACCTACACGACGCGCGCTCCGGTTTCGCGCGCTTCAAAAAATTCAAATTACAACTTGCTACGTACTGTACACGTACTAAACTATAGCCGTCACAGCGAGCCCAGCCAAATTTTCCCAATGTCAACAAAAAAGGCGCACGAGGCGATCACACGCGCGCACGTGACTCACTCTCCACGAGGCGCCCAAAACAAAGTGGCGGATAAACCCGAGAGCGATTGCAACGATAAGCAGACCTTCTCGGTATAACGAAAACAATCAAATCGAAGTGACTCGTATAACTACGACCCTAAAGGACTCGCGTTTTATTTCGGGAATCACCCGGTTTCGAAAAAAAACGCAATGCGCTAGGCGACAGAGTGTTTTCGGAGCAGATGCGGCGCTCGGGGGCGTAGCAGGAGGGACCGGCTCGCTGAAAAAAAAACGAGCTTTCTCTCTCTCTCTCTCTCTTTATCCGTCGGAATATAGATAGAGACAGAGAACAGACGCGCGTGGGTCTCGCTGGCTGTAAAAGGACACGGCGACGAGGAGGCGGCGCCTCGCGACTGTAATCCCTTTTCGCGAATGCAAATTCCGCGGCGCGTCGTCGCGCACCGATGGAGGATACCAGTAATGGCTGTTTCGTTTTTAATTTCAAATTGAAAATGACGAAAGCCGCTTTTGCAACGGCGGATGCTAACAACCGGCCGTGCTCAATTTCGTTCGGCTTATCGCCACGGTTACTGCGTTGATAAGGGGGAGCTTTTCGAAACCGAAATTTGAATAGTAAATTAGTATTACGTTTTAGAACGATATTTCTTTTTTAAAGTCGGAGGTACGCTAACGTAGTTTGGAATAAGAATAAACTTCAATGTCAATAGTGGAATTGTCGTAAAATGTATTATTAAGGAAGTGCCTTATTAAACTGTTAATAAATTGCAAAGTAGATGTCACTAAGTAGTATCCTACAATTTTCCTGTTTTACTCTCGTAAAAAAAAACGTTAACTGCACTACTCCACTTGATTTCAAGGTAATTTTTATATTAAAAAAGATAATAATAAATTGCTTTTGTTTCATTCAAGTACGCGCCGATCTAATAATTACGTAAAATAATTCTTTATATAACATCTCATTTCATGCGAAGAAAAAAAGTTATTACATAACTCGCTTTTTGTAAAAACAACGAACGGTATTCTTAAATTGAATTTAACAAAAGTAATGCTCAGCCAAATAACGAGCAAAAATTTAATTGAGAAAAGTTAATCAAGCTCAGTATTATATCGCGCACAAAAAAACAAAAATTCCACAATAATCGCGTTAACGTCACGTTCAAAGCAATAATAAAATTCTCGAGATGACAAAGCCGCGCTCCGCCCGTCAGATCCAGGCGCGCGCGCGCCTGTAAAAGGACACGCGTAGACGCTGCAATATTCATCCGCTTTCATTTTTTTTTTTTAAATTCGCTTTACAATATTATTTCGCTTTTCTATCCTCCTCCGGTTACGTGAATAGCGCGCAAAAGAGCCGCGATGATATCACTACGTGGGCGCGCGTTTCAAAACGCGCGCCGCGCGGGCGCCGGCTGCGCCTCGCATCCCTCGCCAAACAAGGGATGTGTGGGACTGCCGGCTCGGGAGTCTTATCAGTCTTATTGAAGCGAATCGTTGTGCAACGTTTCACGGCCTTTCATGATCATTCAATTTTGTTAATCATTGAGAGAGATTACAATATTTAATTAGTTTCTTTTTAGTAAACGTATTTTTTGTTAGTCACGATGATAACATACACTTAACTTTGTTGAATCGTTTAAAAATTAATTTAAAGTTTCATAAAATTAAATTCATAAGGGATGCACTCCGTGCACCGGGGAATCTTCGGATTATGCAACTAGAAATCCAGGAACACTTAGGTGACGCAAGTCGCGATAAAAAAAAACGGTCGCGACTAGAAACAAAAAGTTCAGAGAAGTTGCACATCATGGTTATTTATGAAAACGTATCGACTGGATCGCGCAGGAGCCTGCCCCACCGCCGAACGTCGTCGAGCCCCACCCTCCGGTGCGGCACCGCCTTTATGGTCTACAGTACCGCGCGCCGCGCGTGCAGATGTGCATCGCGTAGATTTAGACCACGCGGAGGTTGGTTTCAGCGCTCAGTAGTCGTCCGTCGCTTTACGTAAGCGAATCAGCGGAGTAGACCTCGGCGAACATGCTGCTCTCTTGTTTTGGTGCCTCGCAAAGCCTTGACACCCATTCGCAACGCGACGTACACGTATGGTTTGTTTACACCTGGCTTACTTAGGTTAGGGTTACGCCGGGGGTTGAGTTTCATGCGGGGATCTAGGATCGCAGTTTCTAGCGCGGGGATAATTAGAATATGTCTGTGACTATTGCAGTGGGATACGCAACGCTGGATGTGACTAGTGCGATTCGCCATAATAGTTTAAGTTTCGTTTGTTTTGGGGTGTGGAGGTGGGGGACAAGTTTTTTTACTGCGCTTAATTTTTACGGTGCGTTTTTTGTTAATTAAGTAACTGATCGATTGTGACAGACATCAGGAATTTTTGGGTTTGCGGTGCGTTACGTATGCATCATGTTAATTGATGATTCATTCTCGTTTGCCTAGACCTAGTAATCCATAGCGAAAGATCTAATGTCTGTAATTGGAGTGAAATGACATAATCATACTTGCTTTTATTTTTCACGTAGAAATCATTGAGGTACATTAAAATTATTTTTTTTTAATTTGCATGTAATTTGCAATGTAAGACAAGGTTGGATAATTTTTATTTGTAAAGTTTTGACCTGTCTTAATTGTTGTAAAAGTAAATAAAAAATTATTTACTTTTATAACAATTAAGACAAGTCAAAACTTTATTTAAAATAAATATTTTAAATAAAGAGGCTAATGACGTAGTTAATATCTAATTATTATTCAGAATTGCTGTTTACTTTTGTTAAAATATAAATTTTTTTTTACCTATTTCGAAAACATTCTACGTTATTATCTTATCTCACGTATTGAATTTAAAGTTTTATTTACCAACTTATCATCTTTTTAATGGGCAACGCAAAAGGCACCTTTTATCATTTTAATGATTTTTGCACGCTACGTTTAATTATAAATTATCGAACAAGTTCTATCCGGTTGATAATTAGTAGAACTATATGAATTCCAGTGAAAAATTTAGACGTCACACTCAAAAAAATTATTTTCTCTTCTGATTACAGGCGAACAAACTCCAGGAGCTACACAAGCCCGAGAATAAAATGACTGATCTGATAGACCATCGAGACAACAGTATATTATCCTCGTTCAAATTGAAACTAACACCGCACAGAGCTCCGACTCCGCCTCAGACCGACGATAATGAGGTGGATGAAGGCGGCAGCATGGATTACCGGTAAGCAATTACCCATTCCCGAGGAAACTACATAAAAAAAAAGAAAAAAATGAAGAATGTTCTAACCGTCAATTTTTCTCTTTCCTTAAAATGACCAGGTTCGAACAAGCCAGGCTGGAAAGCTTCGAGAATTGGCCGAGCCCGTACGTGAGGCCCGCGGACCTAGCCGCGGCGGGCTTCTACTATACCGGCGAGACCGACAAGGTGCGCTGCTTCGAATGCAAAATGGAGATCTGTCGCTGGGAAGAGGGTGACGACCCTATGGTCGAGCACCAGCGTTGGACCAGCCGCTGCCGCTTCATATGCAAGCGACCCTGCGGCAACGTACCCATCGGCGCCGATCCCAGCACGATACCGCTGCCGCGGCCCCGTAGTCGCGACGTCTGCGGCCGCTACCACGTTGAGTACCGACTGGACGCGGAGGCCGACACCCACGCCTCGTCCAGCGGCGTGAGGCGCGAGGCCCCGCTGCCCTCCGCGGCGCGTCTGGGTAGCGTCAACCTGTGCATCAACAGGAAACCCGATTTCCCGGACTACATGAGCTACGAGGCCAGGCTGCGGACATTCGCCGAGTGGCCCAAGTCTCTGAAGCAGACGAAAGAACAGCTGGCCAACGCTGGCTTCTTCTACACGGGCGTCGGCGACAAGACCACCTGCTATCACTGCGGTGGAGGGCTGGACACCTGGGAGCCCGAAGACGATCCTTGGGTGCAACACGCGAAGTGGTTCCCCACGTGCACGTACGTTAGGATGAACAAGGGCCAGGAGTTCATTAATAATATTACCGGCAAACATGCACCACCGCTAACCGTAGAGGTAAGATTCCTTTATTTTTGCTCCTTTTCGAAAATGTATTTTCATATACTGAAGAATTAGTTGTTTGTAGGATTGTGGTTGTGTACCGCTTTTAATTATTCAATAAAGTCTCACTATATGAAAATAAATCTTTAATGCGAAAGATGGTATAGAAAAGTAAGAATCGCAGAATCGAAACCACCTAATATGTCAGAAACCTCGTGTGTTGCAGGAAACTCTGAGAATTAACCTTCCGCGCTTCACAGTCAACACGCCGTTGGCGCAGAAACTCGAGGCCAACGGATCGCTACAGCCGCAGGTACAGCCGGAGGCGAGTGAAAGCGCGCCAGGACCAAGCGGTAGCATTCGCCCGACTCCGATGCCTCGCGCCAATGCGAACGTCGAATCGCAGAAGGAGCCGATGCCGTTCCCTTCGGCAAACAGCAACAGCAGCGTGAGCGCGACCGAGGATCAGCAGCCGCAAGTCGCTCAGGAGCAGCCGCAGCAACCGCCGGCGAAGAAGGCGAGCGAGGATTTAGGCGTTTGTAAAATCTGCTACATCGAGGAGCTCGGCGTGGTATTCATGCCATGCGGCCACATGGCCTGCGTGAAATGCGCGCCGGGCATAATGACCTGCGCGATGTGCCGCTCGCCCGTCACCATGACCATGCGCGCCTTTTTGTCTTAATGCGGCACGACGCGCTCGCGCTTCTCGCCACGTGCCGCCGCCTCGTCAGGGCGGTCGGTCGGAGTAGCCGACGTCGCGCTCGGCGCCCGCGCCCCTCGTCGCCAGCCGCTGACCACCGCGGATCCAGCGCACGCCACCACGGGGACTTTCATTTAACCTGGGCGCGGCGAACGAAGTATTTTTCAGCGCGCGACGGGGCTGATAAATGACATGACATGACTCATGCGCCTCATCTCGTGGAAACTATAAACACGAAAGTGACGGACAATTTGGTCTGTTTCTTCTTTTTCTTCGCCAATTTTGTTTTTGCGAATCTTTAGTTTTTTTTCTTACCTATCCCTGAGTTCACACCCGCGATGGGTTTCGCTCGAGCCAGTCGCCGAGTTCAAGCGATTCAGCGGAGCTTCATATAAGGCTTCGTTGCGAGAAATTAGACAGTTGGAGTATTAGCGCGAAGCGAGTTTAGGAGCTTGTGACGTGACTTTTATATCGGCTGATTTTACAGTTTTGAATTCGGTAAAATTTCGCGCGGAACGAAATTCATTGCGTACTTTAATGAACTAAAGAAATTCGGCGATTTTTCTTTATTTATTCTTGATTCGAAAAAATGATTATGCAGGTTTTTTGTTTCTGTGACAACAAAAGAATCGAGATTACAAGCGAAATTTTTAAAAGGTTTTAATTTGTACTTTGCGTTTGTGTTTATAGTTTTCAATGGTTGTTTAAGATAAAGAATATGGATGAAGTGTACCTTGCGATCGACGCATGAAGTCTAGTCATTTTCAGTATTAATTTAAGATTAATATGTGATTATACATGCGAGAAATTTCTTATGGCAAAATAAAATACGTAAAATTTTTAACTGAACAATGCAAATATCAATATCGAATTAAATTCTCAAATAAGAGAAGTAATTTAACATAATTTATCAAAAGACGGTTAAACCAATGCAATTATTTTGATACTATATATCAATATTCAGAACAAAAATAAAATTGATGTTCGACGTTTGATGGAAATCATCCGCTCTACTTACAGAGAAAAACAGTCTTTCATAGCAACCCTCTAACTATATAACTGGAACACTAATTTAGTTCACTATTCCTAGTTTTTGCATTAAGAAGTCCCAAGCTTTTGCTTTCAATGGATTCATTTAGATAAGGGTTAAATGAAAATAAATTAGTTTTAGTATTAGCTTTTAATAGGAGATCATTAATACAAATTTTTCCTTTGGTGTATAATATTCTGTGTTTTGTTTTTTTTTAAAACGCTTCACTGTCGCGCTTATCATCGTTGCATTGTAATAATCATTTCCATACCATTTTCTGTTGTTTATAAAATTTGCTTAAAGATTATACGAAAAAAATTATTGAAATAACTTGCAAAGTTATTTACTTTTTAAGTCATTATTACTTATCATTATTACTTTTTAAATTCATGTGGCGAAGTGATGTACGAATTAAATTTTAATGTTTTTTCAATTAAAAACAAAGGTCTATAGGATAATAGTTTTTAAAATAAAATATAAAATTACACCAGTAAATATTGCATGTACTATAGCTATGATATATAAAACAAATTTTTTTACAAATTTTAAATTAATATTGAAAAACTGCGATTAAAGCTCGGTATAAAATTCAGTCTTTAATGGAGCAGTTTTGCAATATTTAGTACTCTTGAATATATGAATCGTAGCTTGTATTCAAAGGCATTTAAGATTGATCCCAAGAATCGTCAAACTGTACAAATTTAGCGGAAGTCATAGAAATGCGCTCTGTAAGGATTTATTTATATAAATATATACATAAAAAAATGTTTTTGTTATTTTTCAATTTATTTTTATATTTGATTTTCGAATCTCTTGCGTTCCTTATTGAGAGTGTATCTCTATGGTTTTCTTTAACTAACATTTTCTATGTAATTAAACAAAATAAAACTATTTAAAAATTAACCATTTTAGCGTTCAATTGTATGCTATTTTCAACCTTCAACTTCCAAATGAATCCTGTTTCCTTCATCAGCCTAAACATTGCGAATTTATTTGCTAAATATAAATTTTTATCTTTAAAAAACTTTCGAACTCCAAAAATACAGTTAATATTTTTGACAATAATTCATTTAATGCTGTAAAAATTATTTTTTTCGAAAAATCTCTAACAAGATCAAACTTCCACTGCGCATTCTACAAAAACTAATGCGAGCGACATCGCGAAGAAAGGCCCGAAGGAAACCGAATGTTCCTTCGGAAGAAGAATAAGGCGAGACCCGTAAAAACGATCTCCCCTCGATAATCTTTACCTCGCAATCATCGCGTACCCCACAGAAGACGCGCGCCAGCCGTCCGCATTAAAATCACGCCAGGTGCAAGGGCGGAGCCTGGCGCGCGAGCGGCACGCGCGAAACGCGTGCTGCCCGCCGAACGGAACGAGCCAAGGCAACTCGGGCGAGTATGTAAGAAAGGCTCTTTGTTGAAGGATCGGGCAGCTGGCGACCCGGCCAGGTGATGCCCGGAGCTCCCGGTGCACTTGCGGATGGAATGCAGCCGGCGGAGATGCAACCGGACGCGCGGAGGATGTACGACCTGTTTTTCTTTTCTCATCCTCTTCTTTTTTTTATTGGGCACGGTTCACCGGCTCGATTTGGATCCAGCTGGTTCTCGGGCGCGCTCCGTTTTTGACGCGCGCTTTGGAGCGGCTGTGCCTTTTCTGGACGGGTTGGGTATTTAAATTCATTTTTTTAGAGTTTTATTGTTTTTTTGTTTGAGGGGTTGAAGGGGATGATGGGGGTTGACTGATGATATAAGTGTAGCCAGGTATCTGATGATTAGAAGGAGGAAGGGGTTAGTTTGCTATAAACTAGTTTTTTATATACAAGTTATTTCATTAATTTAACTTTCACAAATTCCTATTTTAATGGTCCGAAATGACACTAAAAAAAGTAATCAGAAATTGGCCAGTAGGTACATACATTTTCTGACCAATTTATGGTTAATTTTTTTACAGAGTTAGATTCAATTCAATTCATAAATTCTTATCTATTTTTATTTATGCTATACTTGACATCACGTTAGGTACGTATTCTAGAAAATTACGGTGTAGATCATTGTAAAAATTACGCGAAAAAAATCATCTTTTTATCTTGGAATTTTAGTGGCTCACGAAAAACTCCGTTATTTTTAAAGGTGAAGCTCTGTAATTATTACGGGAAGATCTCCATAATCTTTACTGAGGTTTTTATATCGACCAACACAATCATTAAAACGTTACTATTTTCGTACAATTTGTAAAATTTAAAAGCTTTACCGTAATTTTTGCGAAAACTTTTTTTCATTGTATACTTCACATAGCCGTGTATGTAAGAGAATAGAGATTGAGGTAAAAAAAATCTACCATCGTAACCATAATTAAAATTATTTTACAAATTCAAACACTTATTTGTTAAAAAAAAACACCGCAATAAATCTTAAAATACTGCCGTAAATCGTAAAACTCATTTCCAGGCATAAAAATCTCAGAAAATTTTTAAGAACCCGTGCAGGCCGCCGTGGGACTAGACGGTCGGGCGCGCAGCCCGTTGAATGAAAAATAGTAAAATTGAACAAGGAGCCTCATTAGTCAGCAACTCAGCGCCCGGTACTCGCGCACCCGAGTCGCGAGAAAATCTCCTCGCCGCGGCTTTTCCTCGGCCTCCCGGCGACCTCTCACTCGACGGCTCCCCCCCCGCGCGGCACTTCTGCTTTTTGTCGAGCCGCATTCCATCGTGGAATTACCCGCGGCGCCGCGAGGCCCCCTCATCTCGGGCCGCGGCAGCCTCCCATTCATGCGGAGCGCGCACGGATTCTTTGAGAATGACGCCGGCGCGAAGCCGACTCTAGGCCGCGCTCCCCTTCATCTCCTCTTTTTTTTTTTTACTTTACTCGCTGGTGTACGCGCCGGGCTCTCGACCGCGACGACGACGACGTCGCGCGAAGTATGTACTTGATGGTGGCGTACGGGGGAAAATCCGCGACGGGAGCGGGAAGTGCGCTCGGGGAGGAGTTTCGCGAGACGGGATATTGCGCAATTTCCGCTGGTTTCTGCGCGCCAGCGTGGTATGAGTAATTTCATTGATAGTCGGATGTGAGAGGTCGGTTGACGGGTGGAGAAGTGAAAGAGGCGATTGTATAGTAGCTTGTACGGACCTGAATTCAGATATGCGGTGTTTAAACATTTTTTAGATTATTTTCGAATTAATCTCGGATTAATTTTTTAAGAATTTTGTTATTTCTTTGTTTATCTTAAAATGCGTTTGAAATGTAAATCTTTATCATTCGATATATTTCGTTATTTCGTAAGCTTATTTGAAACCCTGATAGACAGTTAGGTAAGATTGATAATTAAATGTTGTCCTTTGTTTTGTTAATCCAAAAGTATAAGTAAAAACGTCCTGATTTCTTTTATTAGATGATTAAATTAAGTAATTAAAAAATTTTATTAAATAATAAAATTAACTAGAAGTACATCTAGACTGAAATGTTTAAAATGATTCCTGTATAAACTATTATGTATTATTAAGTTTATTTCTGGATCACGCAAGGCTGAAATCAAATTTAATAAATTTAAAACCCTTTTTTAAATTTAAAAAACGTAAAATTTATCAAAAAACTGTGCAATAGTTCAGTTTTAAAGTAAAAGCTAAATAGCTAAATCACAACTTCAAAGAAGCGCGCAGTTGAAAGACCGAAAAAGATCAGTCGTAAAACATGACGAAATATAATAAAATATCCCTCCCTACTTGGAAGTCTCCCTCCAAGACTTGGAAAAAATTCCACCCCATCCGAACAGAGCCCGTGCACCCCATGCTGCAGCCGCGTAAAATCGCGTTTCTCGTTCGGACAGGAATCCAGCGCGGCACAAAGTGCCCGTCGGTCCGCATCTAAGAGCCCGTAGCCGAAAAAAGAGGGAGGGGGGGAGAGGGCCGCGATCGTAATAAAGCGATCCGAGGACAATCGCCGGCGGAAATCCTTCTATTATTTGATAGCGGGGCCTCGCGACAATGGCGCGCGCGCGGCTCTTTCACGGCGCGAAGGAGAAAGGAGCTGCGCACGTGGCAGGAATATGCCTTCTGCGCGCAGCGCGTCTCCTTTTCTTTATCTCTCTATGTGTATGGACAAAGCTTACCTGGCTCTTACGAGGAGAGCGAGCGGACACGCGCAGGTATAAGGGCCCAGGTGGGGAACACCCACGCGCTGCCCCCTTCCTGCAGCTTAGCAGGGAAATTCCGGGAAATATATCGTATGTGTTATCTAATTACGTGACTTGTAGGGGAACTACGGACCCTGCGCTCTTCGGGCTTTACCTTGAATCGTTAGGGCTTTGTGGTATGGAATGTTGATGGACTAAAATGGAAAAATATTTTTTTTTAAATTAATTTTTTAAATTCTTTTCGACGCGTATTATTTATTACCTATGCATGATCTTGTTAACATAGTTATAATTACTGTAATATAAAAGTGTAAATCAGAACCACTTTTGCATTCAGTTTAAGCTTCTATTGTTGTGTACCTTTCATTTGCCATTAAGAATGTGTAAATAAAGGCTATCTGAAGATATATAAATTTTTATAAAATAATCAAATCAGTGAGACTCTTTACCTTTCATTGAATATAAAATATGAATACAGAACAGTGGAATTTATTTAAAACGTTAAATAATATTTTAAATTAATGGTTCAACTAACTTCTCCGGAGATGGGAACGTTAATTGCCGCAGGGCAAATTGCGGTTGAAGTGACGATAATGACCACCCCCAGTGATAATGGAATTGCGCCTATGTATAGACATCCCGCCACTCGCCAGGTCTGCAGGCCATTAGCGCGCAAAAAACAGCGCCAACTATGAAATGCGCGGTGGCCGGTATAGCAGAGTTCTGCAGAGGATAATACAGTTTATAATAGTTACCTGCCTTATCAGCGAAATATAATAGTTCTCCGATCGCACAATATTTACAGATGTCGCTTATCTTTACGGCACCACGCCGCACGCGAGACTATGGAGCGGTTGCAAGAAGAAAGAGCTGTCGGGAGTAATTATAATAAAGTTTATTAATTATTGTTAGCCGGTGTAGTGAAGTGAGTGTCCCGTTCTATCCGCCTCTCCACCTGATCCACGTATATTCTTAACAATTATTTTATAAACACATATTTTTTAATAGCGTTTTAGTAAGCTTTTACAGTTATTTACAGTTGATTTGTAAAGCAAAACATCTAAAATGGCTGAAGAACCACCGGTAAGTCCAGTTTTTAGTTAATAAACCAGTGATAATTGAAGTTTTAACATAAATTTTTTCACATGAGTGCATAACCTCAGTTTTATAAACATAATTTACCTCTACATTTTTGTCAATATTTTTTGTCAACAGGAAATATGTACGTTAAAAATTTTGCACTTGCCACCTGGACTCTCGGACGAACGCCGAGTAGATCTGTTCAAAAATTATGGAGCTGTGAAAACGAGAACAGTCAGGAAATCTGCAAAATATACTATAACGTTTGTAGAATTCCCGAACAAAGACCATGCAAATCAAGTTTTCCTACGTCTGAATCAATTACCAGTCAAAGGACGAAGACTATCAATTGAATTTGCAAAGAGAAATGTGTCCATGGAGAACTTTGAAAACAAAAATGAAGATGAGGAATCGTCAAAGAAAGAAGCAGAAGATGCAGAGAAAAAAGCTCACTTTCAAGCGTTTATAAAGAAGTTAAATAGTTGGGCACCTCATCATCTTTTTACACAGCCTATTCCTCCTTATTTGAAGTATAAATATCCAGCACCAACTAAAAGTACACTTTTGAGGATAGCGATACAATTGATAAAAGAACCAGCATTTTATACTCAGGTATGATAAAATGCTTTTTATTTTTTAAAAAACATTTTAGTAAATTTGAATGTGCAAATGGCTTAAACAGTGTATTTTTGCAGGTACTGCATTTGATGAATAGAATGAATTTACCGCCTCCTTTTGAAGAATTAGAAAAAGATTATCCCCTTGTGAAAGAAGCTTATGATGTTGAAAATTACCAAGATCTTTTAGGTGTTAGAGTAGAAACCAAAGTCGTAGAAGGTATGGAATTTATGAGATGCAATTATAACTTTAAGTTTATTAAATTGGCCTATTGATATACCTGTAAAAATTGTATTTCAGCTTCATATGAACAAGAAAATCCAGTAGAGCAACAGGAAGATGATGAGATTGATGAAGATGAATCAGAAATGGAATCAGATCAGGAAGCAGGCAATGCCGCACAAATGATCATTCCTCAAAAACGACAAAAATTGCAACATTCAAAAAGATTAAATATTCCGAAATTTGTGAATCCTCTTAAACAGTCTGTTGCTCCGTCAACTTCAAGTCGAAAACGAAAACCAGAAGAAGTATTTGATTTAAAACACGCTGATCCTCGGAATCGTAAAATCGTAATGAAAACAGTTGAGTTATCAAGCAAACTTTTGGAGTCTGTAGATAAAGAAAAATCACAGTCAAAGAGTATAACTAAGGAAACTCCACCTTTTATTGAAACTCAAAAACAAACTTCATCTACATCTGAGACAAGTGAAAATCCTCAAGGATTTGGTCTCATCTTTCCTTCAAAGAAGAATGAGAATGAAGAAGATAGTAATACAGAATGCATTACTACTGAACAACTGCATGAAAATAGGATATCTACTAATGGTAAGAATAACAGCATTACTCTATCAATTTTTTTTAAAATTAGTTTATAATTGTGTATAATTTCATAATGCAACATTCATTTCAGATCAAAGGTTACTTCCAGTTTTTAAAAATTATCATCCAGGAAAACCGTCGAATCGTTTGTATATCAAAAATCTTGCAAAGCAAGTCGAAGAATTTGATTTGCATTTTATTTATCGGCGTTATGTATTACCAAGTTCTAAAGAAAATGACTCAGAGTATGTATTTTTTTTTAATGTCATAATTGATTTTTAGAAAGTTTTACAGTATGAATTAATTATATTTTTTGTATTTCAGTTACAATGTTCGCTTAATGCAAGAAGGAAGAATGAAAGGACAAGCTTTTATTACTTTGCCAAATATAGCACAAGCTCAGCTAGCTTTAGAGGAAACAAATGGGTATATTTTAAAAGACAAACCAATGGTGGTGCAGTTTGCAAAAGTTACAAAAACTACGTAACTTTATTCATAAAAAAAGTCTTGTATAATGCTTCGTAAAGTAGTGTAAATAATATGTACATATATATATTTTTTATACAAATTACATATTTAATTTAACATTGTTAACAATTGTATATAGTTAAAAAAAAAATTATATTTTTACGTGATCCAAATTTGGCAGTTGCATTTTTCATTTCTTAAGACAAATAAATCAAATACAAAATAAATTGCTAAATTAAAATTAAATTTCTTCAGTATTATCAAATGTCCCCTCGGTTTTAACTGAAACGTCTACAAACTCAATTTCTGCTTTCACATTAGGACAAGGTTCTGATTTCTTTTTTAGTGTATTTCTTGCTTCTGTGCATTCTGAGCACCGAGTAGCTTTTATCAAAATTACTTTACAATTTTTATGACGCCAATGTCGATAACAATCTTGGAATATAACACTATTTTGCACTTCATTTAAATCAAAACCAAGTCCTTCACATACTTGCATTTTATCAAAAATGTGTAAAATGCTAAGTAACTTTTTAATGTTATCCAAAGTTTTTGGGAGGATTGTTCCTCTAATATCTATAGGGAGTCCATGAACGGAATAGTTCATTGTACCTCCTTTATCTATGATAAGACTCTTCTTTATTACTGACATCAAAATACCTTTTTCTTCTATCACTTGAGTGTTAAAAAAGACTATGTACCGATTCTTTCTTTCATTGGTATATTCATTGACAGACCAATCTTTTGGGATCACAAGGTACCGATAATTTTCAAGCAAACAAACGTGTACGTCATCTTTTTTTTTTAATAAATTATTTGCTTCATTATTTTCAGCACCTACATTGTTTTCTGAATTTGTTATATCTACTGCAATTGTAATTGAAACTCATGAGTATCTTGATAAAATATCCATTTAAATTTACATTTCAATTTTCATTTAGTATTTAAAAAATTTTAGTACCTTTCACTGTAGAAGTTTTTACAACATTGCATTTTACAGTTGGTGGTGATAAATGTTTTACTGTTTGATTACCTAAATTTATGTGAAACAAAAATAGTGATTACAATTATTTATTAAAAATAATTTAATAAAAATTTCACTTAATGTTAAAAAATTGAGTTTTCTATTACCTATAGCTGCAGGAGAAATTTCTGTAGTATTACATTTCAGAGTAATTGGTGTTGATGAGTTTTTTGGTTTTTGATTACCAGCTAAATGTATAAAAAATATAGAAAAACATGTTTTAACTATAATTTTTTTTATATAATAATTATGAAATAACATTTTTACTAAACGTTTTTTTTAACTAAGAATTATGTACCTTTTGTTATAGATATGGATTTCCCAACATTATGCTTTTTAATTGGTGTTGATGAATGTACTTCATTACCTACAAAAATGTCAGACAAAATTTTATTAAAAGTGGGTAACAAAATTTATTTAAAAAATATATTTTTCTGAAATAACTTTATAGTATTACATTACCTATTATATTATTAGTTGTTTTTATTACTTCAATAATAGGAATTGTTTTATTTGGTGATTTTGTAGGACTTTGTAAATTTTTAGATGCAGCTTTTGTTGGGATTATTTCAATACTAGATTTTCTTTTGTTTAACAATTTTGGTATTCTACTTATACTATTCGTAGAAACATTTGTTGTAACTGTGGATACTGAAGCACCTTTGTGAAGTAAGGATTGTCTGAAAACTTTTGCCTTTGTAGCATTATGTTCATCATTATTTGGTAAACTACGTACTCTTTTTACATTTGTCGGTTTATTTAACTTATTCTCTGAAACTCCAACTGGTATTACAACTTTCTGAAATAAAATTGTAATATCACATTTTGAAACAAATGTTGAATCTGCGATTAAAGATATAGTTAACTTTAATACCTTTCTTTCTGAAACTTTAATGTCGCATTTCGAAGTATTGTTAGGTTTCCTTTCCACACTGTTTAATTTTACAACATTCTACAAGTAGTACCATTGATAAAGATTTATTAAAAAAAAATTGTAATAAGTAATTACAAATAATTACCTGTCCAATTACAAGTTTATTGGAAGAATTACGTTTCATCCATTTTTCAATTATAAGTTTATTTTCATGATCTTCTTTATTAGACTGACTAGAAGGTTGTTTAAGCATTACTTTAATGATTTAAATACAATCTTAATAAACTGTTTTAAAATATTGCATAATTATTTGTTTTTATCAGATATTTTATCTGATATATTGACATCTAACTACATCTCCTACATCTCCTACAACATAATGTTATCCATTAAGATTTAAAAGTAATAGATTAGATTAGATATACATCCAAAAAATAAATAAATGAATACAATGAAAAATTTTGTAAACTGTATAACTGATATTCAAATTTCATTTTCCTGAAACTTAAATATTGAAAATTTGATTATTTAAACTAACCTTGTATATGTTAGTAACATTAATTATTTCTTGTATTTATATGTAAGAGTAATAGAATAAGAAATAACTAACAATAATGATTATAATTAATTGTTTAAAATTTTAATAAATTACAGCTAAGTTTACATTTCAGTATTTTGGAGTTTTATCTTTTCTTCTCTTTCTTTTTCTCTCTCCCCCTCTCTCTCTTTAGCTCCCTCTATATAGCTCTCGCATTAATATTTTCGATATATATCGATGTCGATTTGGCGGGTTATTTAAATTGTAAGTAAAAATAAAATAAAAAATTATTTGCACATAAATTTATAATATAAATAACTAATAAATTTGTTGAAAATAGTAAATTTATCAGAAAAACAGTACCAGTGGTAATTGTATATCTTTGAACATTTTAAATATATTCTATATAATTATTCTCGATTTGATTAAAAAAAGAACTTAAATAATTAATAAATGCAAATCAGAGGCGCATAATGCCTAGCATGCGGTATGTAGATAATCCTTGATAAATTATCCATTGCAACTAATGCAATATTCTCTAAACATTCATTTCTAAATAGATGAGTTAATGATGTGAAAAAATGAAATAATTGGATCTTTACTGTTGCAAAAAAGAATAAAGCTAACAAAAACGAATATCTGTACCAATTTCACTTTAAGAGCTACGCCGAGCCATTGAGTTTACGTGTTAGTTGTTTTTACACCGTGCGTTGAACACGAATAGGTACGCGATTGTTTACGATCCTTCACTGTTCCTAGCTCACAGTTTTTGTTTACATTCCCTTCGCCCACACCCCGTACGTAAAAGAAATCCTAGTTAACATTATTATTTATTATATTATATACTATTTAATATCATTAAATTTTCAAGTATTAAATGATTGTAATATACAGAATTGTTTAATTTATTAAATTGATTTTTGAGAATTCCTTAGAGAAATGACTTGTCCACACAATAAGCAGATACGCCATTTACTCATCATCAAGCTTTATAGGTACCATTCAACTCATTCAATATTTTCTCCACTCCATCAGTCATAAACCGTCTCATCTCAAGACGATAAATAAACCGGAGCAAAATCTCCTCTTAAAAACAATCTAATAAGCAAGGACGTGAGTTCGTAACGTCAGGATTAACATCGCCTGGACAACCTGCATGGAGTCGTCAGCACATTCGAACTGAAATCCTCCACGCGTACAGTAAAGTGCTGCAAGGAAGAAAAGAGAGGGAGAGAGAGTCAAGAGAGAGCGAGCGAATGCAGAGGGAGGGGGCGGGGTGCGTGCGTGTGCTTGGAGTCGGTGACACGTAGACATCAGGCCGCAGCCGCCAGAGAGAGACGGTTGTAGACTTTGCATCCGAGTGCGCGCGCGTATATTCGCACCCCTCTCCCCACCCCCCCTCTCCTCACCCCCCTCTCCAAAACCACTCCGACCACTCGCGGTCGGCACGCAGCGGCGGTGTTGTCGCGACACTCGGCGTCCACTCGTCGCTCCGTGTGCTGCGTGGTCTGGGCCTTTGAGCGCGCGCGCGCGTGGTGTGTGTGGACTCGTGTCGCTCCGGAAGGGTCGCCGCCGCGTCTCGCTCGATCGTCGCCGGAGAGCCAGCCTCTCCGCAGTTTCTTCCCCGAGGGTATAACAAACGGCGCGAGCGAGTAAACATGGAGGTGAGCGCGTTGCTGCAGCACACGCAGTACGCGATACCGGTGGGCCTGGTGCTCGTCTGCGCCATTCTCGTCTTCGCCTTCGGCTTCAAGAAGGCCGAGCAGCCGCCCTTCGCCCACTTCTCCAACATCTCCGACGCGGAGCGCAAGGCCCAGAGCAAGAAGCGCTCCAAGACCAAGGATAAGGTCAGTATACACACAATTGTCCCTCCGAGCGTACTGTACATAAACGAGTTGGATGCGCTTCTTTGATTTTTCTCCTCCCATCTTCCATTTCGTGTTTTCGCCCCGTACAAGCCAGATTTTTTCGTGCTCTCCTTATGGATCGTCTCCCACAGTCTTGCATCTCGCGGCTGATCGATAATCGCACGGCGGGGGTGGACCGCCGAGTGAGTGAGAGAGAGAGAGTAGGTTAGGACGGTAGACACGTCGCCGTGCGCCCTGCCTCCCGCGCGCCGGAGCTGGCCGACCCGACCGCCCGTTCTCCATATGCGTGACTCGACGCTTCCTCACCTCCCCCCTCGACGGCGCGTCGAGCCAAGCCGACTAGCGGCCTCGGTAACGTGGACGGCCCTCGGCGATGGGGACCTGCCATATGTTCCTCGTGGGCAACCCCCCCGCGACCGTGAGAAATCCATACGCGCCATGTCATGGGGATTCCGTGTACGCGTTGCATGTCGAGATCCACGCAGATTTTCTGTTACGAACGGAGAGGAACGGAGTACACGCGGGTATAGACATCACCGAGAAAAAAATCAATGTCGTTTTCGCACGAGCCGACGGGATTTTCTCCGGCGGAGAAAAGAAACCAGTTCTTGGCCTAGTCAGCGGCCGCCGGGGTTAACGACTCCGCGATGTTTAATATTTAATAGGCTGGGGGCGAGGGGCGGCGGAGCGACGCCTTGTTTTTTCCTTTTCTTTTTGACGGCCTGGCCCTGCAACCCCGCGCACATTGCCATATGGTGCTCGTCGCCGCCACGCACGCACGACCAAGTCCGCTTTTGCTCCTCTCCCTCTCTGTCTCTTTCTCTCTCGCTCGACCTCCCCTCTCAGTCTCTCTCTTTCACTCCTAATCAGCTGAGACGCGCGTACACGCGGGCTTCTATCGGCCAGGGTCCCCGGGCTCTCCTCTTATCGCTCCTTCTCTCTCGGGCGTGTGACGTAACTTGGAGCGCGCGCACCTATCCTCATTTTACAAGCTCGACCCGGCTGAAGATTGCGTGCTCATTGTTGTCGAACCGCAGCTCTGGTTTTTTTTCGGGCAACTTTTCTCTCCCGCGACCGAGGAGAGAGTTGCGAAATTTTCGGAGCTGCCGCCCCTTCACCGCTCACGCCCGAATGATCGACGTGTTTTCTCACGGAAGATCGATTTTGTGCGATGCTTTAATAAATCGGTTATATATTTCAAATTCGTTTGTTGGTTTTTTTCTTCTTAGTTTTTTTGAAGCGCACCTTTGTTACTAAAGAGTTTTTAAATTTCCTTTGTTTTATATTTAGTCTTACTTTGCGTGAAGTAATGTTGAAAAACAACTCGACCGAACGATCGAATTCCGAATTGCTCGAGTCAATTGGATTTGTATCATATTGATCCGCTGCATTGTTGTGCCTGAATAATGTAAACCTTACATTCACGATTTTTTCGCTCTTCCTGCATTTTGCAATTTATTAATTAAAACTTAAAAAACGGGTCAGTATGATAATGGAAGTTAGCTCTTGAAAATATTTTCACCTTGAATTCATAATGATATTGAGTGTAATAATTAAAGAAGCATTGAACTCGTATTTACATTCTCTATTTAATTTAATACATCATTTATAAAGAGCAAAATAAAATTATGCGAGTTTTTGCAAATTAATTTTTTAGTCTCATACTTTTTTTTGTTTCAAATTAAGGAGCAGTTAGCTTAAGACTTTTTCTTTTGTTTCTGAATTATTTTAAGAGCTTGGCTTTGCTTTATTCTCTACTTCAAGTACACAATACTTCAGTGTTGGAATTAATAGAAAATGGGAAGCTTCCAATTTCCATTTATATATAACCATGTTATTTTGGTTTAATTTTAGCGAGCAGCCAATGGCCAAGTTACAACTGAAAAGGCAAGCCCTTCTAAGAAAACGGCTTCCAAGTCAGAATCCGCTTCTAAAAAGTCCAACAAATCCGATGAAGCTGATGGAAAGGCAAAGGAACGCAAGCAAGATGAGAACAAAACATCCAACAAGAAGGAAAAAGTTCAGGAGCCTAAAGTAGTCAAAGAAAATAAGGTAGAACAGGTCAAGAACAAGAAGAATCTCAAGAATTTGTTACAGGAGAAACCTGTTGACTATGATGAAGGTAAACTTCTCTCTTTTATTTAAAATTCTTTTATGAAAAGTTTCACTTTTTGACTAACAAAATTTCATAATAATTATCTTTTATTTTTTACTGTGTTCTAATAAAATTATCTCTTATTGCAGGTGATTGGGAACCAGCTTATTCGCGAAAGGATAAATTGAAGAAGAAAAGAGAAGAAGAAACCCCATCTAAGAAATCTAAAAAATCAAAGAAGGCTGATTTGATTAATGAAGCTAGCAATAAAGAAGCTGAAAAACCAGAGATTAAAGACAAGGTTGCTAAAGAGACTGAAAATAAAGAATTAAAAGAAAAAGATAACAAAGAAGTCATTTTGACTCCTGTGGCTCCTGTTGCTAATGAGGAACCAGAAAAAGAAAATGATGTAGCAAAAGTTGAAGAACCAGCAAAGGTAATTTTTTAAAAATATATTTATTATTGATAATACCAGTTAAAAATAACTAATTTTTTTCTTTAGTTGAATAGAAAACATTAAATTTTACAATTATTCTGTTATTTAGCCAGCAAAGGTGGAAAAAGTAGAGAAGGAAGAGAAGAAATCTGGCAAGGGCAAAAAGGCCAAGAAAAATACTGAAGCTGATAATGTTAAGCCTGCTGCCGAGGTATCGCCAAAACAAGATAAGAAAACTACCACTGAGACTGTAGTGGAAAAGAAAGTAGCTGAAGTTGCTTCAAAAGTTGAAGTAGTTGAGTCAGTAGAAGCTGACAAAAATGAAGATAAAGGAGTAATTGCCTTTGATGAACTTGGAGGTATGATTAAATATATTAGCATTCAGTGTTTATTAAGAAATTTCTGAAATTATTTATCATGGAATAAGAATTTATTTCACTTTTTGCTAAATTTTAATTTTGATTTATTTTTCGTGTGTGCAGATGTTTGGAAAGAGGCAAAGGCGCCGAAGAAAAGTAAAAAGAAGAGCCGCAAAGAAAACTGAATAAAATAATCCAGCCACCTTAGTGAAGACAAGTTCCTTGCAACTGGGGATGCAATGCGAGAAGTCAATTTCGCTTTCTCCACTGTATATAAAAGAAAACACCTTAAAATAAGCAGAATCAAGTCGAGAAAATTCGACATCGAGAAATCGCTGCCTTATCGGACTTGTCGCTGAAAAGAGGCATATTCAAATGCAAAAGGACTAGCGTCTACAGCTAGTATATGCAGCTTTTAGAATTTTTACTATAAATCGCGTAAATATTTTGTTGACTGTTTGTTATGAAAAGTTCAGGATTTAGGTTTCTTTTTTTTTCTTTTGTAATCTTTATAAATTGGTACTGGTTTTATCATCATTGAGTTATTAACGTGTGTGATAATGAATAAATCTATTAGATTTTTTCATGTCATAAAAAAGAACAAAAGCTGAATGCATCCTTGATACCTTGTCATTAATTGGGAACAATAGTTTGTGGTTCTTGCGGAGTGTGTGCAGGAAAGTGTCAGAACAAATTGAATTTAAACATTTTAACAATCTTTTTGTATAGTATATAAAATGTTCTGTATAATCTGTTGTACTGTCCATGCAAAAGTGAAAACTAAATTGAATTTTAGAAATAGTCATTATTCTTTGAACTTATATCTAACTTTCAAAGTCTAAATGACTATAATGCAGTAAGGATTTGTTAAAGATCTTATAAGCTAATATTCTATGACGTTTATTCGAGTCAAAATTTATAAAAAAATTTCTAAATGTTAAATTATCAGATTTACTATTGTATTATAATTGAATTCTAGTTCTCACGTAGTGCAACGATTATTTATGAATATCAGCTACTTCTAACGTTATCAATGGATATTATTGTATGTACCTTTATTGTTATTATTAATGTTACACATGAGGAAGTGATTTAGTATGATAGTCATACTTATGGGTGCATGTGTAATTACTAAGGGGTGGTGCTTGAATTCTCTTTTAGAATTTGTTAGTACCTCCATAAATATCACTTGAGCTGTGGTTTATACTAACAAAAAATGTAAGATTTCATAGTATGTGAGGAATTTTAATGAGAAGAATTTTATTTTAGGATTTTTTTGGAATAGTTACATTTATTTAAAATAATAATGATTGAGGTGAACAATGGAACAGTTTATTTGTCTCTGTCAACTACACTTACAGCAAATATTTTTGTATTAATTTATTAAGATGATGTTCATTGTAAAACTGTTTTCAACTTACAAACAATTAAAGATTTTTATACAATTCATATAAATATTGTATTCAAATATTCATTAAAATGCCTCAAAATAATCTGAAAAATTGTTATTTTCAATATATTGCAAAATCAATTTAAATTATAAAACGCAATTCCCGAAGAAAAAACAAGATGCGCTCAAAATGTTTTTAAGTCCGCAAATCATTTATAAAAGTAGTTAAAAGTTAAGGGCTATTTGAAAGGGATTATAGATATAAGTAATTCATACTTTTGTTTGTCGACAATTACTTTTATAGATAGCAATCAATATTGGATATATATGCAAGAAGCCAGTGTATCACCTTTGCCAGAAAATAGTACTGTTCGATTGTACTTAAAGTTGAGAGAAAAAAATTTAGAATGAAATAATTAAAAAAACATTAACAAGTTACGGCTACAAGTAGACAAATAATAACGCCAGAGGCTGTATGTAGCAGTGATTTCGACTGTAGGATATTTTTGTATAAGCTTTTCATAATCACCAATATGAACTATTTTATTGTGAAAAACGATACAATTGTAACTAAAAACTGTTTGCGTAGCATAAAAACAAAGTAAAAGCAAAACGACAGATGGAAGTATCACTTGATTAGAATGAAGAGAAAGAAACGACATTGTACATTATTAAGAAAACTTCATAATTTGAATAATCGCATCACAATTGTATATAATGTATGTTGCGGATTTTTTTAAAGTTCTGTTTAACCGAAAAAGTGGATATTATGTATACATACGTATTGAAGCAATGACTGATTGCTCAACATGTATTGTATAATCACATGTAAAGAGCATAACAAAGTTAAGAAAAATATAGAGACATTGTTGCTTTGCCAAACATATTGCATTAATTGTAAATATGTACATTGAAGCATAAAAACACATCCATTCGAGGAAGACTGTCTGAAGCTATGGTTTATTGTCCAATGAGACTGACATTCCATTTCTTTTTTCATCAGCGGAAAGGAGAGTTTTTAAATTTTTTAAATTCATTGGCCTTCCATAGTCTTCCATTAAGAAGTGGATATTTCAGACTTATTCCGATTACTTAAAAATTCAAATTAGCAGGGCGATTTTCGTGTAGTAAACTTGTTATACAAAAATAAAAATGTTCAAACATTTTATAAAAATTGAATTTTTATTTATTTTGCTTTTTTCAACAATTAAAACCGTAAATATTTTGGACGCGGTATGTTTTTATTGGAGTTCAGTATATTTTTATTTTTGTACACGAAAAAATGAAACTGAAGCAAAATCTTGTCTTGAATAGTACCCAACCGCAATGGATAAATTGAATTTTCCAGATCGAGTAAGTCTGATCTCAATCATTAACGTAATAAACGTTGCTGTGCAACTTCTTGTCGCCAATCTAATATATTTTTTCCGACCGCTGCAACGTCCACGATTTTTAAACCTATCGAGGTACTTGGTGTAACTAATTAGTTAAACGAACAAAATAAAAAAATTATATATAATAATATCGTCACTGTATATGATGTGTATGTCCCCTCATATCTATTTAAAAAGTAAAATATAATTGCTGGGTAACTAAGTACTACATTGTACAATTTTCGAGCGGAATAGTTGATGAATTGACGAGGTACGATGATTTTTTGACAGCGTATGCACCGCCTGAATAATCGCAGGTGAAGTCCGCGAACGAGGGATTTTTGGTTGTGTTATTATTTGTGTAAGCTGAGATGCGAGTGTAATGGCAAGAAAATTTGAAATTGGAAGCTGAGAAGATTAATAAAGACTATATTTTTCCAGCATTTAAATTTGACTCTGCTTTTTTCAACTTTATCCTTTCCTGAAAGTATGTTTTAAAAAGAAGTTTTCTGATTTTTTGCTCGTTAATTATTCAGTAATCATTATCTAAATTAGAATTCAATCTTAATTATTTTAACAATTCGACCATTTCGGAGCAAAAATAAAATCCCGCGAAAATTTAAAAAAATACGCATATCCCTAGAGTGTAGGTGAATGTCACTAAGTAACTAGAATCTCGGAGGTGCAGTGTTTTGGAACTAAATAGTCGTCTGCTGTAAAATCAGCTGGGAAATAAAAGCTCTTGTTTACTAAAATTCGAGGAGCAGATTCGGTTTACGTCATAAAAAAGCGATGAAAAAAAATTTCGAAATTGAAAACACTATAATTAATGAAAGTAAAGTAGTTCTAACAATGTTATTTTGCAGAACGAAAAATATGCAAAGTGTTTATTGCGATTATGTTAGTTGGCCATCTAATCAATACAGAATAACAATGTTTAAAGATAATGTATCTTGTGGATTCTCCTAGATTCTTTTTGTTTTACTGTGAAAAAGTAAGTAGCAGCATGTACATAAAAATAAGATTCTTTTTTGTACAGAAGTTTTAACAATCAATTTTACAGTTTAGGTTAATAATTTAATAAAATGGATGACCATTGCATTGTAAAGTCTCCTATACCAGATAAATGGGATACTACTCGAATGGAGATAATTAAATTTAAGTATATGTGGACTATAAGCAACTTTAGCTTCTTTTGGAACAATACACCTGGAGCTTACATGGACTCTCCTGTTTTTTCAACAGGAGCAAATGATAAAATAACATGGCACTTACGTTTGTATCCAAATGGAAATTATTACGCTTCAGAGTATGGCAATATAGCTCTGTATTTGTACCTGAAGTCTTGCGATGCACCTAGCATTGAAGCAAAGTGCAAATTTTCCATTATCAACAGTCGACGTGAGGAGACTAATGTTAAAAGCTCAAGATACTGTCATAGGTTTGTTAAAATAGTTGATTCGCAACGATTTACTGGTTTAGCCAATTTCATTAGGCGAGACTTTGTTATGGATCCGGTTAATGGATTGTTGCCAAATGATACACTTACAATTCTTTGTGAAATTAGAGCTTGCAGAGGAATAATCAATATTTTAGGCCTAAACATTTCGGAGCAACTTAGAATGCCTAAAACTCAACCAGATGATTTAGCTGCACTACTAGAAAGTGAAGAATTCAGTGATGTTTCAATTATTGTAGGATGCAGAGAATTTAAAGTTCACAAGGCAATATTAGCTGCTAGAAGTCCAGTTTTTCTAGCAATGTTCAAGCATGATATGAAAGAGAAAAATGAGAGTATAGTAGAAATTAATGATATCGATGAAAGGGTCATGCAAGAAGTTCTGAGATTTATTTATTCCGAAAGAGTTGATAGAATACATGAAATGGCAAATGATCTCTTAGCTGCAGCAGAAAAATACTCCCTTGAAGGATTAAAAATTATGTGCGAAGAAGCACTTTGCGGAAAATTAACCATTCAAAATGCTGCTGACGTATTAGCACTTGCTGATATGTACAATGCCGACTGTTTGAAAACACAAGTTATACATTTCCTTGTTGCCCATGGAAAGGATCCATCCTTATGGTCTAGATATCTCAATAACAGTACTAAATCATCATCATTTTTCAATGGACTCTCTGATATATTAACTAATTATGTAAAGCTGTTGATAATCTCTTTACTATGTGCATTTATTGCAGTTTTATTGGTACCTTACGCATCTTTACTCGCTGATCCTGTCTGCGATGTAACAGCCAAATTTTGCAATCCTCAAAAAGAGTTGGTGATTGACTCTGACACAGTTTCAACTGCTATTAAGAAGATGCAAAAGAGTGCATCTTCATTTGTAGAGGATCTATATGCATTTATTTTATATTTTGTAAGATTGATTCTCAATATTTTTAAAAATCCTTTTTCATCAGACAGTGAATTACAAAGTGAACAGTGAATACAAATATATTATTTTTATTAAGATTTAGAATACTATATTTTTTGAATATGCAGTTGAAAACAGTTGTTACTTAAATTCCTAATTCTTATCTCATGCATGAAATAACATAGGAACTGATATTTTAAAGATTGAAAAAGTGAACAATAGGAAAATATATTCTTATAGACATATATCAACTATTCTTTTAGATATATGTACATTTTCAGTAAATATGAAAGTTATATTATATTTACAAATACACTTGTTACAACTAAGAATTACTTAAAATTTAAGTATAAAAGTTAAAAAAAAAAGTAAACAGGATTTTCAATGGCACAAAATTTTAGAATAAGAATTCTGCTTTTTAGAATTTTTTAATAATTTATATTAAAAACCAAGGTTGTTAAGAGTTATGTCACGGAAAGACTCTTTTATTTTCAATGCTACTTACAATATACTTTTCAATTATTTTTGGCTCTATTAATGTTTCACGCATTTATAGTTATATTTTTCTAAAAGCACGTTAATTGCTGCTCTAACATTCCAAAGGTATATCTATCTCAGAATATCTTGTTTATTCATAGAGATTCCTACATTGTGATACATTTAAAAAATAGCATATCTTAGTATGTAATGAAATGTTATCAATTAGTTTAATGTGTAATGTAATTGCATGTTGTTTAGAAAATTAGTGTATAGGGAAGTTTATTTTTAGAACATATTTTCATTGTAAACAATATGATGAATAAATTTTCAATTTTGAAAATGAATATTGAGATTTTAATTTTCGCCTAAAAGTAATGACGATTTTTTTGTGTGAATAACGATTTATTTTTATTTAATGAATTATTCTTTTATTTAAGATTTTTTATTGTGTAATTCAATGAGTGGTAGAGATACGTGAAAAAAATAACATACTATTTTGCTTGTACTGCAAAGAATGCATATCGAATTTCCGGATGTTATGTGACTTGGTGTCTTCATATTACAATAAAGGAATGTTATCTTTTATTTAAAGTGTCGATATTGTAATGTTTATATATAAGAATTTTGATTATCTATACTTAAATTAATTTTTGAAAAACTAATGCTTCAATGATTAACACCATAAACTTGAATCTAAACTAATTTGAATTCAAATCGCAAGTTGCACTTAATAAAGAAACGAGAATGAATAAATTATAACATTAAATAAAATTTGAATAAATATAACTTAAATCTATTTAGCATGTTTAAACACGCAACAATAACTTACAGGAATATTCGGGAAAGAAGAATAAACAAATATGTTATCGTTCCTAAAAATACAAAGCTTTTATAATAATCGTAATATACAAATATTGCACTTTGTGTATGCGGCGTAATTTACAAGAACTTTTGTTCCTACATAGTTCCAGTAAAAAAAGGCAGCACATTACAGCTTAAATAGAATAACTGAGCACCTGTGTATCCCTAAATATATTGCATCTAAAATTTTAACAATTTTAAATGGGACTATAACAACCGTAACAGTGGCATCTTCTACATTTGACAGTGAAGAAACGTTCGGATGGTTTAATTCATATAATTAACGACGCGAAAGCGAAAAGTATTAGGACTTAGCAGAGGCATTTCGTTTTTTAGTCGGGTACTTGGAGCATTTACGTCGGAACTTGCGAGCGTTCCCGGCTTCTTCGGATTGATCCACATCGCTCTCCTTCCTGGCTTTATTTGACTTGCCCTTGCGCACCAAGAACCGCGCTGCTTTGCCAGCTCTCGGCATTCCTGGGCCGCGTTTACGTTTCTTCTTGCCGCCCTTAACTATTAAAATTAATAAAATCATGAGAATTGCTATAAGATTCCTTTTTTTATTTTTATTGTTATATGTATATTTTGACGGTTTTTTATTTTCAGAAATAAGTGGTAGCATGTGAATATCAATACTTTTCAGAATCAAATACTTATAATTGACGCGTTTAACTGGATAATAAAAAGCGGACCTGCTCCTGAATCCATGCCGGCGATAATGGCAGCGGCGTCCGCGGTGAGCCTTGCCTTAGCCCTGTGAGGCGTCACGGTAACGCGAATGAAGGCATCATAGAGGACGTCGCCGCAGGCTTCGCCAGCGCAGAACTCCTCGCCGCAATCACCGCAGATACGTACGCTGCTCTCGATTATGCCGGCGCGGTTCTTGGCTCGACGGATCGGGCTCACGAAAGCCCGACGCTCGCGAGCTTTCGTCTTCACCTGTAGTTTGCCCATCTCCACCTGCTCGTCGTAATTGCGAAGGCACATTAGGAACGTCGTTAGCCGAACTGCATGGGTGAGATTTTGAGCGGATGCAGTGTCCTTACCAGACGGGAAAACATTTCTTCGTCCTGACGGAGCTTCGGTCGTAAGGAGGTGAGCATGCGCCAGTCAATGGCTACTTGCTGCAGCTCCTGCAAATTCAGGATCCTCATGTCTGGTGGGATTGGGTCTCCGTAATTCCATTCTCTTCCTAATTGGCGCAGTTCCTTTTTGGTAGTGCGCCAGGAGAAGTCTTTATCCCGTACCTTGGTGTCCTCTCTTTTCACCTAGAAAAATACAATCGATTTTAATTAAACCAAATATGATTTTAAACCTGACGCACTCAAATTTACGTAATTGACATAATTTCTTCCCGCATGAAAATATGATATGAGATCTTCTCTAAGATGTTAAGTTTAATCTCTCATATAATATATTTACGCAAGATTAAAAAGAGTTTAAATTTTATTAAGAATTTTAAAATCTATAAAAAAAAGTATACGAAGCTCTCAAAAAATTGTAGATTAATACTTTTTCAGCCTTGATCTTAAACTCGGGGCAGCACTCCATCAACCTGCGGAACTCCTCTTGCGAGTTGCAGGTGGCCTTGCTAAGATCAGGTATGAGATTTGCGTCCTTCCTGTCATCTCTCAACAGATCTTCGAGTTGAAAGTTTGCCATCGTTCACGTTCGATCCTAAACTCTGCAATGCAGAAAACCAGGCGCGAGCTCGTACTAGCGCGTACCCCACGGTCCTACTCCCTTTCGCAGTTCTATCGCGCTCCTTATAATACAGTCCCTCCGCGTTTGCTTCGTCACGCGAGGTCGCGATCCCTTGCCTTCTTTTTTTCTCGACGGGGGTATTGAGAACAGTGCGCGTTTCGTATGTATGTACATGGCGGTTTAAGGGTGTGAAAAGAATGTCGAAAAGCGGTGCACGATTTGCGGGTGTGCGATGATTGTTAGTCGAGTGGGCGGATCGACCGCTGGCAGTGGAGACGACGGCTCTTGCGGCGTCAGTTGTACTCGGAAATCGGCGAGACTGGGCTCTCCTGCAGGTCCCATTCTCTGTTCTTTATCAGGAGTCCCTGCAATAAAAATCACGAAATGAGAAAATTAGAAAATTGGTTTTTAAATTATGCAGTAACTTATTAAAGATTTAATCAATTTAATGAAGATATCATGGTAGGTATAAACGGAAAAAATGTTAAAGTAAACGATCAGCTTGTTGCTAAATGAAAATTCCACCATATAATGAATTACGCCTAGATTTTTCCGGTATTATGTAAGGGTACATTTAAATAAATTTTTACACGTTGTAACCTATATATAAGAGTTTGTACGCGCTCTTACAATATGACGTCGCTGTTGACGGAATTCCGATAAGATAATCAATAACAAAATGATGTATTTGCGATACGATCTTCGACGAATATCAGTCACGGCGAAGCAGAACAGTACAAAAATGGCTTCGGACTCGTACAAGATATTAGGTCAAGTGGAGGTAGTGAATGTAGCCTACGCGTGGAAGATTCAGGACATCTTCAAACACTATGCAAACGCGGAAGTCAGAAATCCTCCCGTCCTCGAGTCGCCGATGTTTTCTGCGGATAACGAAAGCAGGCTTAAGTGGCGTTTGCGCCTGACGGCGAGCGAAGAAGATCCGAGATTCCTGTCTGCGTCGTTGCAGCTGGTGTCCGGTGGATCGAATCACCAAGTGAGCGCCAAGTTCCGCTTGTCCGTGTACGATCGACTTAGCGAGCACCGATACAAGTACCTCGGGGAATACGTTTTCGCTGAAGGCGACTCCGCCAAGGTCTCGTCGTTTATCAACGGATACGCGCTGATCTCGGAGAAGGATGACGTTCTGCCGAACGGGGCGCTGACTATTATGTGTTTGATTAACGTGGGTGTAAGATTCTGCAAGAGTGAGATAACCGATGATCGAATGCGAGTAGCCGACGACTTGTCGGATCTTCTCACCGACAGAACTTATTGTGATCTCAAGTTTAGCGTATTTGGCAAGGAGTTTCGCGCGCACAGGTGCGTGCTAGCTGTAAGATGCGCGCTGTTGCTCCACGTAATCGAAGACAGAATCGAGCGCACCGGTACACGGTATGAAGTTTAATTCATTTTTCCTTAACATTTTATAATTATCGATAAATTGTACGATAGCTCGTATAATTTATCGCGATAGAAATATAAATATACACTTTGATGCTTTATAGTTAATCAGACAAATAATAATATACATTTTCCTCAAAAGCCTGATTCACTTTCCTCTTTGTTTTCGTTTGATCGAATGATATTACATACGTCTGAATCTCGTAGATGCACATTCAACCCTCCATCGGATTTTACGAATATTGAGCCTGAAATAATGGAGGAGGCGCTCAGGTTCATTTACACTGGAAGGGTCAAGGATATTTACAAGAACGCAAACAGCCTCCTCCTCTTCGCAGAGAAATATGATTTGCCGCGATTGAAGGACATGAGTGAAAAAGCAATGATGGAGATCTTACTTCAATCAACCGACAAAGCGTAATAGATAAAAATTCGTTTCGTGACGTGTACTTGCGCCCTTATTTTACCATAAAAAATAAAAGCAATATTTTCGTAAAAATGGTGTCCTATTGATATTTTATCTGTAATTGTTAGTTTATAAAAATTTCGTTAAATTTTCAACAGCAACTGCATAATAAGACCTACAAATTAAAAAGAGCATTAAAGTTTAAAAAAGCGTATATGCATATAAAAAAGCTGAACTTACGTTCCTTAGCGTAGTAAGATGAGAGATTATTTCTTCTCCGCACCAGATGTCCCGGTCATTATTTTGTCCCCGCAGGAGTTCCTCGTCGCGGCGTTCGATACTAATTCGGCCGTTCTTGTCAGTAAGGAGCGGCACCAAGGAGTTGAGACTGTCCATTGATAGGTCCGCGTCGTAATTCTCCAGCTTCGCTCTCCGCCTGGCTGAGTTCCGTGACTTCGCCTTCATCACGCCGTGCTTGCGACGACTCGGGGATGGCGATCTCCGGAAATCGCTGTTGATATAAAAAGTGTTTTTTAATATATTTGTTCTTAATTATAAGATATAAATATGGATTTTAGAAACGTATTTTTTGTTTAATGGTCGAATTTACTCCGATTCCTTTTAATTAATGCGTACATCTTTACGGTATACCACCTTAAAGACTTTTTAGACAAAAAACTCTTTAAATCTTTAATCTACATATAAAACACGTCTTTAACGTAGTAATATATTAAGTATATAGGCATCTAAAAATGAGATGTAGGCATTAGGCAAGTGATAAGCTGATAAAAGTCGAATCAAGATTTGCGAAATTACGATGCAATGTCAAGCTGTAACTTGATCATAATGAATTACTTAATCAAATTCAAAGTAAAAGATTTGACGTAAACTTACAGCAAATTTAGAGTTGGATAATACTTATTTATAAGGTTGAATTTCATACATTTTCACCGCGTTCTTTTACGATAGGTTAAGTACCGTATATAAGCCTTTTTTATACAGGTGAGAGAATTTCCGCCAAATCATGATCGACTATTTCTGTATTGATCGACGCATCAAAAGCGATAACAGCTCACCTGGATCCTTCGTCGCTGGTCTCAATCTGCCTCCGCCTGAGCCTCATCCGCCTCTGGTAATGGGGATCCTTCTCGCTCTGCGTGCGATACCGGGTACCTGGACTAAACGAGTCTCTTATGACTAAAAAAAATATCACGTAGCCTAAGGATGGGCCTAAACGGCCGCAACACCCATTAAGTCTATATGTTCGCGGGCACCGGCCGGGCACTCCAACGACTTTACCGATTGGCGTTCCAGCGGGGTCGCGACTCCAGACTCGTTCGTGCTTGCAACTTCATACTGCGGCCCAGTGTGTTTTTCGCCGGCTCGTCCGACGGACCTGTGTTGGTTCCTCTGCAAAGAGATAGTAAAGTTTTTATTTTTGACGGAAATGTAGATAACACTGGTTTCTTTTTAACGCGTCTGATTAGAGTCAAGTGCGAGTATACGTGAGTACCTAACAGTTTTCATGTTTTGTTGGTGTTTTGTAGTGTGCTCGATACCAAATGGACCACGATCGTGTATAGGTGCAACTAGCGGATTGTTGCTTTGAAGTCGAGTATCCACAGAACAATGCAGCATCGAAACTAACAATATCTGCCGGGATCAGCTCCATATTCGCACTTTCACAAGACGTTACGGAGAGGTATGCAACCGTCGCGGGAAATTCCCAATTCTTTTCCGTAGACACAACTAATGCAGTGCACGCTGCCGAAACCACCCGAGAGTGTCCGATCGGAAACGAAGGGCCAGTAGAGTGGGAAGCTACTGCACCGGCAAAACACACGATGGCGATGGACAATGCAGATCAAGTTTGATAGTTCGAAAACGCATTCAAACACATATATATGGTATAATACTTGTTTTTCATTAATTTCCTTTGTCTCACCTATAGATTTGTGTATAAAGTGATTTTATGTTTTGTTAGGTTAGTTTTGAAGTAAATGCTGCAACAGTGGTTTAGCAGATAGTGTTTAGGCAGCTTTCAGTCGTCGGTCATAAGCACACTTAGAGGTGAAAAATCTAACAAACAATATATTTAATCATAAACATTTTCGCTTTATTTAATATAAACTATAAATTGATACAGCAAAGGAGCTGCAATTTTGAGAAGCTACACGGTATTAACGTATATTACCTGCAGAAATATACTTTTGCCTTTAAACTACATAAAAGTTTGTATACACTCTAATAGAATTAGTACACAATCCAACGGCGCTGCAGACGAAACTCCGATAAGATAAACAGTGATTCATTCGCGATACTGCCCATTGTTGTATCAGAAGCTGTCAGCAAGAAATATGGCTTTGGACTCGAGCAAACTATTGGGCCAAGTAAAAGTGGTGAACATAGCCTACGCGTGGAAAATTCACGACTTCTTCACACTCTACGAAAATGCGAAAATCGAAAAGCCTCCCGTCCTCGTGTCGCCGGTGTTTTTTGCAGAGCCCGACGCCCGGCTCAAGTGGCGTCTTCGTCTGTCAGCGAGTGAAGAAGACCCAAGATTCCTGTCCGTATCGTTGCAACTGGTGTCGAGCGGATCCTATTACGAAGTGGGCGCCAAGTTTCGTTTGTCCTTATACGACCGGTTCAACGAGCATCGGTACAAGTACCTCGGGGAGCACTTGTTTGCAGAAGGCGACTCTGCCCAGGTCTCGACGTTCGTTAACGGGTACACGCTGGTATTGGAGAAGGACGACGTTTTACCGGACGGTGCGCTGACTATTATGTGCCTTATCAATACGGACTTCAGGTTCTGCGGCGGCGAAAAATTTGATGATCGAGTGCGAGTCGCCGACGACATGCGAGATCTTCTCACTGATAAGACCTACAGTGATCTCAAGTTTACTGTACTCGGCAAGGAGTTTCGCGCGCACAAGTGCGTGCTGTCCGTCAGATGCCCGCTCTTGCTTCACGTACTCGAAGATAGAATCGAGCGCACAGGAACACGGTAATACATTTATTTACACGTTTAAGTATACCTATTGTTTTAAAACATAAATATACTAAAGCACCTTGACGCTTGTTTTGAATGTACATTTAACGAAATTTAGGTTTGCTTTAAATAAATGTACTTTGATATACTTAAGCTTATTTTAAACATAATTGATCTATCGTTTTTTATGATCAATTAATACGTTTCAATCTTCCAGATGCACTTACAATCCCCCGTCGGAGTTGACGGACTTCAAGCCTGAAGTGATGGAGGAGGCACTGAGGTTCATTTATACTGGGAGAGTGGAGGATATTTACGAGCACGCGAGCGACCTCCTCAACTTTGCTGACAAGTACGACTTGCCAAAATTAAAAGATATGAGTGAAAAAGCTTTGATCGATAGTCTTGATTGTGCATCCGCGGCGTACGACCTAATGTTAGCCGACATGAAAAATGCTCCAGCACTTAGAAAGACGGCTATGAAATTCATCGTTGCACATAGAGCGGAAGTTTTGGAGACCCCGGCTTTTAAATTTTTGCAAGAGAAGCGGCAAGACTTGGTCGAGGAAATCTTTCGTACGGCAGTTTTAAAGAAAAAAATTGCCGTTTAGATTGTATTAATTTCATTAAATTAAATTAAGTTTTGTAACTGATTGAGGAAGGACGATAATAGGCTTTAGAGAATTGTTAGAAGAAATTTCGAGGTACCAAAAATTAAAAAATTGTATTTAAAGTGTAAATAATGTTTCATTTTTAATTTTAGTACTTCGCATTAAAATTTTTTTTCGTAATTATTAAGCACTTCGTGGATAAGATTTACTTATTTAAAATTGTATTTTTATATGTATTTAACTTACTTCTCGACATCTCTGCGAATGTTGTTAACAGCTTCTTTACGTTCTTTTCCATCTTTCATTCTCGTTTCGTTTTGCATTTTTTCAGAAAGATCCTGTGAGATCATAATTTATTATAAGTTATTTGAATAATAATTATTGTATAATGATCGTTAAAAAAGTTCCAACGTGAAATGCCAGCGCTAGTTCTAAAGTTAATTGAGGAATTAATCTAAAACCAATGTGCCTTACATTGATGTCGTACTCGCAGTCGGTCTGGGTGCCGCAGTCTCTGCCGCTGGGGGTGCGATACTTGCTGGGCGTGAGTAGTCGATTTTGGGTGATAGCGGGTGGCGTCGACTGGAGTATGAGTTGGGGGCTGCCGAAGCCGCCGAGAAGCGCATTCAAGCTGATGCCGCCTCCACTCATAAGCTCGGTTCGGGCATGGGATGAGGTGCCGAGGCGACTCCGCGGCGTCGGCGACACCACCAAGTTCACTAGTTTCAGCGGGGATCTGCTCAATAACTCTGGATCCTCGATGCGCCCGCTCAGCACTATCGCCACCTCCTGACTCACTGGCACTCGCAGTGTTTCCGGCGCATCAGGAGTACGCTCGTTTCTGTGATTATGTGAGGAGAGCATTGCGTTATTGAAATTGATTACAATTACTGTTTTGCAGTTGGAAACAGCAGTACATTTTTAAATAATGCATGGACACACAGGTTGTTTTGGAATTTTATATGAGTTATGCGTTTCCAACTGCTAGTACATAAATGACGTTTAAAAAATTTACGAGATTCATTAGTGATATGAGATTAAGGTGTTCAATTTGTTTAATTAAGAAACTTCATTTGTTTACATGACATTAGATTATATCATATTCAAATTTTGTCATATCATTAATAAATTTATGTCTAGTACCAATATTTTAAATGATTATATCGTTTATACACAAATATGCAAATGTAAAAATAACGCAAATTATTACATTGATTAATGCATACTACTGAGATAACTAAATAATTACTAGCGACAGATAAAAAGATAAATATTGTTCAATGAATGTTAAAAGCGTTGTAAACAATATAGATAAATGAGGCTTTGCCGAAAGAGATTTATATGAAGGGCATTTGAATTTGGCGACAACGATCTGTAAACAATGATTTGATTGTATACAAAGTAATGATGACTACTACATCTTATAATTTTTATTTGAAGTAAATGTAATTCATTTACATTTTCGACTAATTATAAACTTGAGACTATATGATTTACGATTCGATAACAATTTACAAATGAATGTTACTTTTCTTTTTTGAATAAACAATGAGGTACATTTAATGAGAATGATTTTACAGTTAATTAAACGAATTACCATACCTCTGCGATTACAATTCTGTGGAACTTCAATCAAGAAGAAATGATAATGTTTTCTCGAATAACTGCACAATTTATTGAGAAATCTCATAATTAACATTATTAAATTAATAACACAATTTTACTTAAAGCATCAACACTATATTACTTATCTAACACTTTCTGAATATAGAAATAGAACAAAATATCAGTCCTTTGTCTTTCATTTTATTCAGTTAGTAAACATTCGCTAATAAGTCAGGATTATAAAAATAAATATAATAACACATAAGCGCTCCATACATCAAATTTCAATCATGTATTTAAATCATGCAAATACGTGTAGAATACAACAAAGATATTTTCAACTCGATACCAACCAGCTCAAATCTTATAAAAAAATAGTATCAGAGTCTCTATAATACATAATAAATCTTTATATACATAAGATCAAACTTAAGAATCTAAACTAAACGAAGAAAAATTAAAAAAAATTGTAAATAGTGGTTACTGTGAGTCTGCGGTGGCAGCGCGATTGAGCGCCTGCTTGGCCTCTTTGTCGACCGGCTTGGGCGGCGTCGCGTCCTGCGCGGGGTTCGAATCAGCCTCGGCGCCGTCGTTTTCGCTATCGTCGCGTCGCCTGCGCTGATGCTGCTGCTGGCGCTTCTCCTCCTTCGCCTGGCGCTCCGCTGCCTCGAGCACCTCCTGCATTGCCCTGGATTTCTTCTGCTTCGCCGCTTCCTTCTCGCGCTGACGGCGCTGCTCCTCCTCCAGCCTGGATTTTTAAAGGATCGTGGAAAATTGTACAAATAGAGTCACTTTTTCAGTGTAAAACTGAAACTCTGCGAAGAAGTTTGAGTTCTGTTCTGAAGAAGCTCACCGTCGTAATTGCGAATCGTCGGTAATTGATAAGATAATAAAAATACGACTGATAGTTGATAGAGCTAATTAAAATTGTAGTAGACGTGGATGTGAGTGTTATCAAAACATGAAAGATTAAAAAAATCACTGTTTTTTGTAAAAAGTGAACTAAATACCTTAATTCCAAGTAATTTATACTCGTTTATGCATAAATTTGAGTAAAAAATTATTGAAAGTCTTTTAAAATTTAGGGACTGCTAGGATGATTGACAATTAGCCGTAGAATATTTATGAACCTCTGTTTCTCGAGATCCCTCTCTCGCTTGATTCTCTCTTCTTCGTCGCGTTCCTCCTTCAGCTTCTTCTCCCTTTCTTCTTTTCTCTTCTTCTCTCTCTCCTCTAACTGTTGCTTTATAGCCGTTTGCAGTTCAAGCGCCTTTTGCCTCTTCATCTCGCGCTCTTGCAGAATATCGGCGTCGATCGGCAAATTTTGACCTCTCAAATAGGTTTTATTGGTGTCCGAGCCGAGCGAACCCGTCGTCGAGCTGTCGGGGCTGCTCGCGCTGTCGTGATTGATCACTAGAACCTATTAATTCAATCAGAATTTTTTCATCGTGTAATTATGAATGCAAATAGATACATAAGTAAAAAGCATTTTCTGGGTGAAAGGTAAATAATTAAAAGGGAAATCGACCAACATTTTTTTTCGCGCAAGAAGACGAATTCCAGTGCTGAAGAGTAAATTTTATTGCAGAAAAGAGCAGCGTTACCTGCGAGGTGTGATCGAGCCGCGATAGTCCCCTCTCGAGCCACGAAGGGGGCGGCGGATCCTTGGATACGTCTTGGCCCCAAACACTCCCCCAGCGCTGCCTGTTGAACTCGCCGGCCTTTATGCTGGCGAGCTTCCGCGACGACGGCAACGAGTTCTCGTCGTAGTAAGGATTCTGCCAGGTTTTCTCGCCCATCGCTACGTCTGGATTGTTGCAATTCACTAGAAATTACACGGTTAAGTTCTTCTTCTCCTAGTGTCGATCGATTTCGTAATTTTTAAATTTGTTGTTTATTATTAATTGAAGCTATCAATTACGTTTGTATTTTATTTATTAATTTATCACTTTTTAAGGAGTTTGACAAAGTGTACATTTAAGCAAGGGGAATATATTATAAGGACATTATACACGCTGATCATGTACATTATTTTTGATCTTTTGATACCAACTAAAATTTCGGTGAACGCATAATCATTGCAGGTTTCGTAGAAACACGGTAGTTATAATATGCGAAACCTCATGCATTTTAGAGGGAGAATTTTTTTATTTTCTAGGCGATGTAAAGATTAGATCGGTGCACGCAATGACTCACTCGTATACTCAAATGTTACATATGTACTCATTTTCGTTGTAATTCGGGGTTCGAACTTTTTTTTATTATTATAGAAATTAAGAGTAATTAAGTTTAATCGGTTACAACAAAATTAAATACTGCGTGTAAGTGTAGTAAGGGAAACTCATTTCAAAGAATAATTATTCAATTATTTCTTGTTTTACTGTTTTAAAAAAGCTCGTACGTACATAATGCGCGCATTAACAGGAAAACCGTAGGAAAATCAATTAAAGGAACCGAAATTATTAATAAAGAGAAATTAACGTTTTTGTCAATTACTCAGCAGTCCTTTTTACTAACTATATTTAGAACACTTTTTACAAATTTAATATGCTGTACTACATTATTAAAAAGTGACCAGCTGATCGCTTCGATCATTCTATGGCTTTTGTTATGCTGCTTAAAATAACTGTACAGAAACTAGTGTTATGTATTAAAAATTAAAAATTATCGAATCATCGAAATATAATTAATAAACGAAATGACTCCGTAAAGAAAGTAAAACCAAAACGCGCGGTAACCCATCACAGACAAGCTGCATCGATACACGCATTTCCAACGCAACGAAAAATTTAGCACACGCAGTGTATAATAAGTAATAAAATACAAAAAGCTACGACTCACCGTGACAGGGCAGCAGGACGCTCTGCTGGTGGTGGTGAGCGGGTCCCGGTTCGAAGTTGTCGCTCGCGTAGCCGGAGGTGGTCTCGCCCTCGCGCTCCTCCAGCCGCTTGTCCCTGCTGGCCGCCCGGCGCTCGGAGCACCTGTGGGTCGACCTGGACTGACGCGAGGCCCGCGGCCGCTCCTCCGCCTCCTGAAAGCCAAGTGGCCGCTCCGGTCAGCCGTTCGGACGTACGTACACGCGTCGCGTGACCGCAGGCGCCGGGCGATTTATGCGCGCGCCCCCCCGCCCGCGGTAACGACGCCGCGATTAAGGGGGCCCCGATAACTGGGACGCGCCCGACCCTCTTGCGTGAGAAGCCGAGCGACGGGATTTCGTGGGGAGCTCGATTTTACCTGGGACACCTTTCGGTGTCTTCGGGAGGGGGGTGGGCGTCTTTCGTGATTTTAATGGTGGCGTGGGCTTCTCGCGAAAGGAGGGTAGCGAGGGAGAAAGAGAAAAGAGGGAAAAAATAAAGTGAACAAAAAAAATATTATATCTAAAGTTGAGTAAATGAATTTCACTTAAATAAGTGAATATTCACTTATATAATTTTAGTTACTCAACTTTAGAGGGTTGATGAAAGGAGTGTTTGAATGGACAAAGGCGACCTCCTTATATAGGAATAGGGAAGTGGTTTTAAAAATTGATTGAATAGCGGCGTCTGACTATGCCTGGCTGTATCTACTTCCGCGTGAGTTAAACATGGGGTAGAATCAACTACTTAGACCTCTTTCAATATTTTCTCTTTATGTAAGAAGGTCAATTCTTTTAATTGAACGTCTTTACATTATTTATTATTCTAACTTAAAGGACAAATTTATATAGTACATTATTAATCCTTTGTAGGAGAAACATTTTTGAAAATAAGGACGCCTTATTCTGTTATTTATTGAGATTATCTTAAATATAGATTCTATTACTATTTCTTAACATGAATCTTTCATTTCGGATGACACTATTATTGATAAAAGAACAAAACAACTTAAGGCACGCTCTTACGAATATTTAGTAAGAGAGAAAAATTATGCCGTGCTATTAGGAGTTTATTGGTAAGTCAATAAATTCGAACTTGATACATTTATCTCGGGACATTAGTTACTTCAAATCATGAATAAAAATAGCGAAGAAACGAACGAGAATTTGTTTACTCAAAATGTAAGCGGAACAGACAACAATTAAAGGATTTAGCCTGGTTTCTGCGGACGATGGTCTTGAAAGATTAAAAACGCAATTTAACTGTTGCACCGCACGCAACGTGAGTACACCCAGATACGCTATTTTACAATGCATATCTCAGACGTCCCGTCTAATAGTACACTTTTACCATTTGGGGTAATAATGCCGTATAATAGCCATCTGCACGCTCTAGCTTTACGCGGAAAATCAATTTTCTTCTTGTAAACACCGGGTACTTGAGAGCGTTTCGTTATTTCGTTGCTGCAGTACTTTTCTCTGCACATTTTTTTTAAAATACCGTAATTTTTTGGGGGTTGATTATTTAAACGCAGCTACTTGTTAACCAACGAAGACTCGAAGAAAATTGAATATGCACCGGGTAGGAAAGCTCGCTATATTTTTGTAAATAAGGCATGCGCTCCTAAGTAAGTTTACACAAGACATAAGGCATTAACGACTTTCGCCCAAGACGGTGCGCCTGCCGTAGTTCTAGAGTCGAATCAATGACACTATTCTATTAACTATTTTTATTCGAATCGATACAAATTACCGTCGCTCGCATTACCATTACATAGTTGTTCCAATTATCATACGTCAATAAACTACTCGCAAGAATCGGATTTTAACAACAATTGACTCGCTACACACACGTACACGTATCGTACGTCAAATGAAGAAAAAAAACTTTAAATTAACTTTTTCTTCATACCGCGATGTAATTACTCGAAAAGTAATACGAAACTTTACAGTCGTCGAAAGAAACGCGTGTACGCGCCGCTAAGCGACTCCTGAATAAGCAATGAACTTGCGGTACGTAAGCGAAAAAACTAAAGTTGGCGAGCCACCGGAAGCCGTTGTTTCGCTTCGATTGCATAATTTTTTCTCCTTTCTTTCCGCGAAGGAGGCTTCGATCAAAGAGCACTCGGCGAAGAGAATAAAGCGGGACTCCCGGCGCGTATACAGGTATACGTACACTTGAGGCTGAATAAGAAAAGTTACATTGTTATCGGCCAGATCAATGGCGTTCCAGTTTACGCGCTCGTGTATACGACCGCGGGGGAGGCGGGGGCTGACGAACGCGCGCCCTCAACCACTCGACTCGCTATTTGCTGCGCAATCGCGGCTGAGGAATAGGTAAGGAGTTTGCGCTCGGAAAACTTTACGTTGCTCGATTTAGATTCTCTTTCTTCCTTTTTCATCTCGGGGAAAATTGACTTTTCTAATTGAGTTCAAAATTGCTCGATTCTTTTGTTTCATCTAATTTAATACTGCAGCGTTGCTTTTAAGATTTATTGCATGGGGTATAAGATTCCAGTAGGGCATTGATCGTTTATGTTAATCAAGATTTTCTTTTTAAATACTTTAAGGCTTAATTAGGTACTTTTTAAATTTAATTTTAAAAGGAAATTAAATCGGTATTCAATATTAAATAATAAATGTAGAATATTTAGTTAATTAAAAAAAAATCGTTTTAAAATTTTCTTTGCTATTTTTTTTTAAAGCTTTCAATATATAGTTTACAGTTAAACGCAGCTTAATAATCAAAGCTGCAACAGCCACAAATTATTTCAGATTTTATTTTGCTAAAATCGGTAAATAAATGCGCTTTTGAAATGTTACTTGACTAAAGATTTAAATAAGCTCCAAGTGTATCATCGGAATTTTTAAGAAACTACACCTTTCACCCCTTGGAAACTCAGTAAACCACTATTTTAAAATTGGTGCGGGCCGGTGCCGTTGGCCCTGCGGCTCCTCAAGAGCCGCCTGCGGACTTTAGAGGGTCAACGTACCGGCGCGACTCAAAATCGATCCCCGCGCGCCCCATAGGGCTCGCTCGCCTCCTTGGCGAAGTCGCGCGCGCGGCAATTTATCGTCGCGTTCCTTCGCCGCACACGGAAGCGGGTACGGGGCGACACGGCTCGGCCTGACGAAGCCCACTTTTCGTGGCCGACGGCCGTCGGCCGCTGAATTACGGCGGCCGCCGCGAGCGATCGTTATGGATTTTTTTCCCTTTCTTACGACCGCCTCCCCCCGCTGCGCGAGTGGGGCGAGCTCGGATTTTCCGAGCGGAGGATCGAGGTCGCGCCGGGTTTAAGACTTTCCGGCGAGTGTAAATCTTGCTGCTGCGGATGGATAGTGGCTTGTATATGTTTTTTTGTAGGATGTACGATTGAGGGTGGTTTTGAGGTGATGGGGGTTGAGGTATTTCTATATGCACGCGAGGGATTTTGTGATGGATTTGTGTAGGGGAATGCTTTATTACCGGGAGATATTTATTTTGAGGTGGAGGTGTCTCGGAATTGGAATATGGAACGATTGTTTTTTAAAAGAAAAATAGCTATGTCAGACGGGAGTTGAGCTATAAATTTTGTGTTTTCAGGGCAGTGGTGTTACGTGTATAACTAAATTACGCTCAAAATGTTTGGGAAATTGTACTCGCTTTATCGGTGTTATAATTATTATTCTTAGAATGCATTAATTTTTTTCATAATGTAGTGTAGGGTATTACTATAATAAAATTTTATTTTAAAATTTTTTTTAGTTTTCTTAAGATTTATATAAAAAGTAAGTTGAAATTGGTTAAATTGTGGTATATAGGCTTTTGGTGATTGAACTAGCAAATTTCGCACCTACTTACACTCAATTCACTATGTAAATCGGTAATCTTCTTGTCATTGACTCAAATGCAAGTGTTTTACTTTATACAAATTACGATGACAAGGGCAGTAGCTAAAACAGTGTAAATCTGTAGTATATTTGAAACATACAGATTGTCCTCGACTTGTTGAACGTGTCGAGGCTTTTATAAAGATTCTATAATAAATTACAACCCTCCGCACATTGAAGTTTTTAAGAACATTTTTTAGGCTTAATATATTATCAGAATTTATTTTATTTTTATCGTCTGGGTGCATACCTAAGGACTTTTAAAAGATAACGCCCTCAAGATAATTAAAAATTGTTACCACATTCCGTAGTAACTGCGATAAATCAACAATTCGAAAGATTCTTTCGAAATTGTTTTTTAATAGATTTTGCGCGTAACTAAAAATCCATGGGATATGCAGTAAAGCTTTTTTTTCATTATTCGGCACTATAAACCTATTTCCATAGTTTCACAGAAATTATGGGCCACTGAGCGGAGCTCTCCTAACGAGATAAAAAAAAGTCGCTGCACGACCTATACCTGATAGCGCATGTCGTCCCTGGTGTGGATGGGTGGCAGACTGGGGCTGCGCCGTCGCGAGGAGCGCTCCAGCTCCACCTGGTCCTGCAGGCTGATGAGGCTGGCGCTCGTGTAGTCGAGGTTGCGCTGGCCCCCGGCGGAGCTCAGGTCCGACGCCAGGCTCCTCAGGCTTATCGTGCTCGCGTAGCGTGGCTGCTGCTTCCCGTTCATCTCCGCCATCGAGGTGCGCGGCCCGTTCGAGTACGTCCTGTGGACAAAAATTATTTTTCTTTATTTTCAAAGAAAATATACAGGACAATTTGCGGTTGCGGAAAAATAGAGCGATCAAAGGTTTCTGATGATTGAATGACTATTTTGGAAAACCGGAATAATGGAACAGAATTAAATTTTGTGCGGATCATTTATGAATTAATGAATGTACCAAACTAAAATAGGTAATTAAAAAAATCAACTGTTGACTTACCGAATAGTAGTACGGACTGTACTGCTAGTTTTGAGGGGCGCATAATTGCCCGTGAGTCTCGACATTTCTTCTGCTTGAAAAAAAATCAATGAAAAATTCATTGACGATTAATCGTATGGTTTATCGACTCGATGAAGAAACTAATCAGCCATGCGCTAGTTAAAAAAAAACGAGTGAAATAGCAAAGAAAAGTAATTACCTTGTGTAATATCATTCCAAAAAGTTGGCATATCGTCGGCCGATTCTAATATTACAAAAGCAAATTTATATACATCGTACTACTCGTTAGCCACACACCATTTGTGCTTAATTACTCAAAATTATATCCACATCAACGTACGACTAAAATATATACAAAATAAAGTAGAATAAAATTAACTTAACTTATTAAATATTTAAAAAAACTATGTAAATCTATCGAAAGCTTATCACAGTACTGAAGCAAAGACATTAACACGCATTAACAGAAATTCAACTAATTTAAGAGCGGGTGCAATAAATCGTTGTTTTTAATGAAAAAGCACATTTCGAGTTACCAACAACGCTCACTAAAATGCATATTATGGATTCATCTGAAGAAAGCACAGTCTGCGAGATTCTGGTAAAATAACAAATTTTGAAGATTCCCCCGAGAAAGTTCATTTATCAAGGTTCCTTCGATCAAAAAAGCGGCAAAACTCTCGTTCGCTACAAAGCTCCGAAAAGCTTTACTTCGCGGGAAATTTAAATTTCGGAAAACTGAAATGCGCTCTTTTCTTCGCTACGTGCCTCAAAATAGGAAACTCACTAAAAACCAAGCACAGACACGAAATAAAAAAAAGCGGCGGCTCAGCAAGCGAGAATCATCGAGCATCGTACGAAGCGAAACACCAAAGGAGTAAGGCGCGAGGGCGTCATGCGGCATCGCGAAGCGACGACTAGAAAGAAAAGAAGTCCGGTATATCGAAGGCTGGGCCGCAGGCGACGGTCGCGGTATAGGCGGCGGCGTACCTCTTTCCTTGGCCCACTGAAGCCGCTTCTGCTCGACGAGCGAGGTCCTCGTGGCAGCCATGGCGGCCCGGGCGGCTGCTGCTGCTGCTGCGGCTCGCCGGCCATCTAGCCGGCGACCTCGACGCCCGCGCGAGCCGCGACGCGCCTGAGATCCCCGCAGCGGCCCTTGAGATCGACGCCTCGATCGATCCGGGATTTATCTTCCTTTTTGGCTGCTACAGGGTTGGTTTCTCGCTGGAAGGCTGGAAGGGAAGCTCCTTCGATGTTTTAAGGCTTCTTTTTGTTGGGAGGGGTGGTTTTTGAAGTACCAGTGTTAAGTAAGAGTCTTGTTTATTATGGTACAAAATAGAACTACTGCTTTTTGTGCAGCTATTCTCGAAATGAGTGATTTTTTACTTTTTCATAATTTAAGAAATTGAGTAAAACAATAAAATCGTTTCGATCGAGAACGAATGAATGAAGAGACATACTTCTTTACAATAACATTTATTCTAACAAAATTTTGATTGGCTTAAACAATTAAAAATAGTTCTATTTCTAGAGAAAAAACTGAAATAAAGTAAAATGAGTACACCTGATTTTTTTTGTTATTAAATTATTTTTGATTCTAAGATCTACCCCTAAAAACACGCTGAGTCATGGCATGTGCATTCGGTCGAAAGTCTGAGTGAAAATGGTACAGTCGCGATGATCGATAAAGACAGTTATGATGTATGTAGTACCTGGGGGCAATTTAAACTTGGTGCGGAGGTTCGGTATACCCCCGCGCGTCAACGACCGCCTGCCGAAATCGCGTGCCGGCGCCTCAGAAATATCCAACAGAATCGGACTAATTGCTTTTTGTTTCCGGTGCCTTGAACCGCCCGCCGCGAAAAATAGCTCAAGCTTTTCTTGTTATAGAAATGAAAATTCGAAAATTCGATCGTTATCTCGCACGTCTGCTCAGCTGAATCTGCAATTCAATTCTTTTAATCTTGATTTTATACAATTATTTTTATTATGCAGATAAATAAGACAATAATATGTAGTAAATTTGTAGTATGAATTAATGAGCAAGTGATTATTAGCTTTTTACTTAGATTGTTAATAGTGCAGTGGATTGTATATTATACTACAGTCCACAAATTGCTTATCTGAATATCAATTTCTTAAGGTACAATGTAGTTAAAAAAATTTTTCTTATTAATGTGTATGGGACACTCGGCTGAAATAATTACTTTTAGAACATCAAAGAGTATGGTCAAGTAGCTCATATAACAAAACTACCAAAATCTATAGATAGTGACAAATAAAAATAAAGACAAACATTAAAATTAGAAATATTGATACGTTCTAAAAGAAATTATTTCAGCAGAGTGTGACTACAATCTAATTTTTTTGAAATTTTCGGTGCATCTTTAAATTTTAATTCCAGCCTTTTTACAATCTCCAATAATCATATTTTTAAACAACCATTTACTTACATCGAATGGCAAACGAATTGGCCCCTCGACAGAAAGCTCACCGCACAATACCGTAAAAAATAAATCCCGAGAATAAAAAAAATCACCTCTACCCTATACAGAATCAACGCGCACCGATCTCCGAATCTCCGCGCGACCGGCAAGTACACACAACGAACGCTCGCCCATCACGCGAGCATTTCTCCCGCACCCCCCGCGACCGAGTGTACAAAGGAGCAAACGCGGAGGGAAACGTATGCACGGGTAAGGAGCGTACGCGTGCAACAACAGCCCCTACCGAGAGCAGACCGTGAGTCCGCGCTGTACCTGAGGTACACGCGCGGAACGTCGTCGGCGTGCGGCGCGCGCCGTACTGCCGGCGGCGGATCGTCGGTGATGTGCTTTCGATCGCGCGCGCGCCCCCGCCGCCGCGGGCGCGTGTAGCTATGGCGACTGGGGGGCGCGCGGGGGTGGCCCGCGGTGTCAAGCGCGGCGTAGTCGCCGCCGGCGGCCGGCCCATATCGATTGCCCGCCGAGGGATAATGACCTCCAGACCGCGAGAGCTTTCACTTTGACGGTCAGCGGAGCCGCGCGGACGCGCGCCCGCAGACCCTCAATGGGACGGCCGAGCGAGGCGCGACGAGCTTTTTTATGCGAGACGAGCTGCGGGGGTGGGCCGATGCACGGAGGGCTTTTTTTGCGAAAGAATTAAACGCTGTGTTTGGGGCCTTGGTAGTCTTGAGATTGTACTCGAGGTGATAACCGACAGGTCACTATATTAGAACATAAATCACTGCTTTATAAAAATTACGAATTTTTACAAATCTACTGTCATAATGTAAAAAATTAAAAAAAAAACGCTCGATCGGATGTAAATTACTCAATTTGTTCTGAAATTTGAGAAAATATAAAATTTTTTGTTTATAATTTATCGAATGAATCTTACTGTTTAAAAAATGCAAGTTTTTATCTTCTTGATCGTTTACATTGTGAATCGCGTGCCCCATTTTCATAGAGTACGTTATCCATTGTTATAATTACTGCTTAGAGCAAGTACAGTGATATTGCTATCAATGCTCCGGCTGAACAACTAATGAGTACTGATACTGCATGAAATGAGCAGAGCAAACAAAAGGTACATATTGATTCTCACAAAGGATAATGACCTCCAACCGTAAAAGCGTTGACGGGCAAAGTTCATACTGTACACTGTTGGCCTTTAAAAGTACATATTGGAATTTCACTTACGCGAGCCTTATCCGCTTCAATTCAAATTTACCATTTTTCATCATTTAGGTACCATCGTGTAAATTAGCAAAGATCAAAATTTCAAGTAAATTTTCTTAATTTGTTACTTTAATTATTTCACGTATTAATTATCTTTTTTCGACTTTCAAATATAATTTGTCATCAGTCACGGTTAAAAAGGTGCGATTGCTGTAGGCTAGAGGTATCGGTGTCTTTTCGCAGATGGAGAATTTGAACTTTGACAGTAGGGTCACCAGCGCAACTTTTCCTTGCATCAAAGCGACACGTTTAGCTGGAAATACACCCAAAATGTAAATAATAAACAATATTAACAATAATTAATTAATTAATCAAAATGTTAGGTGTAGAAAAAAGTTTTCGTAAAATAGTTACCAATGCAAACCCTTGGACCCTCGCCGAAGGGCAAGAAAAAGTACGAACTTCGTTTAGCGCAGTTCTCCTTTGAAAAGCGCGTGGGATCGAACCTCTCGGGATCGGGATAAATATCTGGATCGTTCTGCAACCCGTTTACCGAAATGGCCAGTCTCATCCCTTTGGGTACGACGACGTCCGAATCCGGGATCAAGTAGTCCTTCGTGCACAGCCGATTCACGAAAGGAACGGCAGGATGCTTCCGCAGTGCCTCTATTAGTCATAAAAAAAGGTGTTAAACAAAATTGAATTAAAATTTATTTTTAATTTTTGAGAAACGTTTAAGAACTTACCGCAGAACACCATGTCGAGGTACTTCATGTTCATCAAGTTTTCATAATTGAAGCCTTCCGGGGTATCGGCGACTTCATCGATTTCTTCTTGCAACTTCTCTTGTACTTCCGGATATTTAGCTAGTTCGTGAAGGCAGTAAGTGACGGTGGTAGAAGTCGTTTCGAAGCCAGCTATGAAAAATACAAATACTTGTGCTGCTGCTTCTAACATGTTCAATTTGTCTCGATTAATATCTAAAAAAAGAAGTTTTTATAATCAAGAGCGTAATAATAAAAATTTTGTGGCGTTAAATAAAAATGAAATCATGCTAAAACTTAACCATCAGAGATTTCCTGTTTATCATTCTCTTGCTGATAATCCGTGAGATCCATTAACAAGTTTATGAAGTCGTTCCTCACGACCTTCTCTCTCACGCGGTATCGGACAACATCTTCGAAGGTTCGGATGAAGAAGCTGTTGACGCTGTTTCTGAACACCGGCAGGCTCAGAAAGTCAAGTATGTTGGAGCCGAATATACTCAAAACTGCCGAATATTTTCCAATATCGGTACCCAATTTGCCGTAATTGCTGAACTCGTTTTCAGGATTCTTCAAACTGTTGCAGTTAAATCCAAACGCCACTGTAGATATACAATCGGTTATAAATCTAAAAATAAGAGCATTATGTAAAAAATGTAATTTATCACTGTAAAATTGAATCGAATGATAAAAAAAAAGATAAAGCTTTTCGAACCTCTCGACGATATCTTTTACATCCATGACATTTTCGTGTTTTAACGATTCGTCGCAAATTTTTACGAGCTCGTCCGAAACCTCGACTAGCAGTGGGTAAAGCTGCTTTAGTTTTCCAGATGTGAAAATCGGCGTCAGTTTTGATCTCAAGTGTTTCCACCTCTCACCGGGGAGTCTGAATAAATTAAAAGACATTGGATCCACTTTTAAGTTCGAGTGAATTCCGCGATCGTAAAAGTGTTGAAAATCCTTCACTAAAATCGAGCGGATCAGCTCGGGATCGTTGATGACCAAAATTGGATTGTGAAATATGTACATGCCGAAAAATCGACGCTTTCGAAATTTGTCGTAAAGTTCTCTTACCAAATCACCTGCAAAAAAAATTTTTATTTTACGTATTTTTATATATTTAATAAATAAATTAATTAAAAATTTACGAGAAAGCTATTAGAGAAAGAGAGAGACAATATATTTTTAGTATCTTCTTTTTTAGTAAATTTCATTTAATCTTCATTCTAAATTCTTTCGCACACTTTTCATATATCGCTTTCTACGTTATAAATTTTTGTATATTATGTAAAACTTACCAATTGTAATTTTGCCCACTACGAAATTAAAATTGATATTACCGAGGATAATATTTGGATGCACATGAGGAACGTTCGTTTTATTCCAGTAATTAAAAACAATAAATTTTAGATATAGATACAAACAAGAAACGATTATTAAAATCCAAAATGTCATTGAAAATAAAAAATCTGAAATATTCCACATTTTGAAGCACAAAGTTCAACACTTCACTGCTTCCTTTACTCTGATCACTGGCTCACTGAGCTGCAGCAACATAGTCTTTTTGCAAAGAACGCCGTTGCACAATGTCCACTTTATCTTACACGCAGATTAAAAATAACTCAATCTTAATAATGTCTTAATATTTCAAAGTCAGTACTGAATTTATGACGGAGAAGTGAATAAAATTATTTCGCATATTGCATATATTTTTAACTTTTCTTTGAGCAATTAAAAAAAATTATAAATTTGTTTCTTAAAAAACTAGTGGTAGAAAAATGTGCTATTGTTATCCACTAATTCAATAAATTGTCATTATAACAATTATAATGATTAATATAAACTAAAATTTCATCTAATTTATTAACAAACTTTTTATTATTACATAATCTACATGTTGTAAATTTGTAACAAAAGTACACAAACTATTTATAAATAATCATTCACAAAATATTTGAACTCGAAGAACTTTGGCATCACTTAACTATTTGAATTTTTTGCTATTCAAGTTTGCCAACATGACCGCCCCGTACTTTAAACTTCTATTTCAAATTTCTAAGATTGGTAAATACCATAGACACTTGCGCAGAACTTCGTAAAGTGGTGTAAGTAAATAAACAAGCGTCGAAGCGGTTTCACCTTTTCGGAGCATTTTGTATTTTTTTTTTTACATAAAAGATTGTACTTAGTAAAGTGCATCTAACCTGCATCTACTATAAAATCTAATGAAATATAAATTACTTTTAAGGCATGTGAATTGCTTGAATAGGAATGTTAAATGCTTTGAGCAATAATACATCATTTATGGTAAAGAAGTAATCAATCATGAGTTCAAGCAGTATAAATAGTTTTGGCGATGTACAAATGGTAAAATGCGTTCCCACTTTTATGTGGACTATAAACAATTTTTGTGCTTGCCACAACAAAACCAGCAATCCCTTAAAATCGCCTATCTTTTCCATGGGAAACAGTGGCCAACTAAAATGGTCTATACATTTGTATCCTAAAGGTTTTGACAAAAGTTATGCCGATTATGTATCGTTATTTCTTCAGTTTGAATCGGATGATCAAGGTGAAGTCAAAGCAAAGTACAAATTTTATCTCTTGAATAGCAAAAAGTCAAAAACAAACGAGATTGAATCTGACAGCAATCGTTTGTTCACACCTGGTTGTGACTGGGGATTTAGAGAATTTATTTTAAGAGATGTTCTTTTCAATGAAAAAAATAATTTATTACCAGATAACAAGTTAACTATTTGTTGCGAAATTAACATTAACAAGTGCAGCAGTAATATCTACGATGGAAGTATTACTTCTGTCAAATTGTCTGACAATGAAAGTAGAGTACTTACTGATTTGGAAATGTTGTTAACAAGCAAAAAGTTTTGTGATGTTACTTTTGTTGTCAATGATAGTAAGTTTTATGCTCATCAGGCAATATTAGCAGCACGAAGTCCAGTATTTTCAGAATTATTTGAAAAGAACTTGCAAGAAAAGCGGCCAAATTTTATTGAAGTCCATGAGATTAGTCAAAGCGTTCTAAAAGAAATATTACTGTATATATATAGTGGAAAAGTTGAGGACTTAAATAATGCAATTGACATTTTGCCATCAGCTCAAAAATATCAACTTGAAGGACTAAAAGCTATGTGTGAAGATGCTGTTAGCAAAATGTTGAATGTTGATAATGCTGCTGAAATTTTGCTTTTAGCTGACACCAATTGTGCTTATAGATTAAAAAAAGAAGCTATGAATTTTATAATTTCAAAAGCAGATGAAGTGACCAATACAGAAGGATTTAAATTACTGGTCATTTCTCAACCTCATTTAATTGCTGAAGTATTTCAAACAATGGTTTGTATTGTTATTTATACTTGTTCTATTAAATTTTGTAGCAAATTATTAATATAAATATAAATTTTTGTTATAGGCTGCTAAGTATAAAAGTTCACCAGAGCCACCAACAAAAAGGAAGAAAAGTACATAAGGACGTCACATAGAAAAATTTTTTTTTCTAAAAGAAATAATAACGTATGAAAAATTTAAACATTGTTATATTGTATATTTTACACTTGAATTAATTAACATTAATTATTTTGATTGTAAGGAGATAAGCAACATGATAGATGTTTTCTATCTCCAGATAAAGAAATTAATTCAATTTTTTATTTTATATTTTATTTTTAAAAGTATAGGAGGATTATGCAAAGAAATTAATTTTTTCAAAACTTTTAATTATAACAACAAATGGTGATTACCACAATGACAATAGAAATTATTAATTTTTGTTTAGGTTAAATAAGAAATTTTAAAAATAAAATATGTAACATTTTCAAAGTAGATTATAAGTAATTAATGTATAGTTTTTCAGAGATTCCTGAAACCAAGATAATATACCAAAGATAATAGTTTATTGCTGTACAGAATATTGAGTATGTTACATATATCATTTTTAAAATTAAAAAAGTAAATTGACAAAAAATACTTAACAACCTGTATTATAAATTTTATACACTTAACATTAACTATGAGATGTTTACCATATGAATAAGCATTTGTAATTAAATTACACAATCATGTAAGATAAAGATACTATTATTAAGTTGTCAATATTTATAAAATGTAAGAATTTATTCTGGTAACAGAAGCTTATCTGCATTACTTAAATAGTTAAAAATTAAACCTAATTTTTTTGCTTTTAAAACAAAATTTAGATTCTAGATTCAGTTCACATTGAAACTTTTTTTAGTATTGTTATTTACACATTTATATCATATTTATAAATCTAAATTAACTGCAGGTGAAGTGATAATCACGAATTTATTACATTAACAGCATGCAAGTCTTAAAAAATGAACTATTTTTTTCTTTGAACACAATTGCATTTGCACTCATATTGTGTTGGTATTGTAATTGAACAAGATGTCGTTAATCTTATTTATAGCACACTAGATCTTTAATTGTTAAAGCTTCTAAATGCAGATTTATGATAATTTTAATACAAATTGTGCTCATCTTGTTCAAAGGAAAAACTGTTATTGCAGATATGCGTTTATATTTTTGTTAATAAATTAAGGAAAAATAAAATTTTTTTAAATTTATAATAATGTTTATAATAAACAAAGTGATGAAGGCCCCTTCAAATTCATATGCATATAACACTACACTGTTCACTTTATTTTTAACAGCAAATAAATTTTGTATGTAAAAGTTTCAAAATAATAATATCTGGATATTTAGATATCTTAAAAAAGCATGTTCAGCAAATTTAAAGTGGAATTAATAAAAAAATTAATTTGTAATTAATTTATAATCAATTTCGAAAAAAATTTATTTTATTACAATATTCTACTTGAAAATTCCAAAACCTTTTAGTTTTTGTATTATGTCTGAGAATTATTTGATTTACAAAAATACAAAACAATATTTTGTTCTCTTATGAAGTTTTTTATTTTTTAAAAAAATATAAAATGAAATTGAAAATATGTAAAACTGAATATTTACAATTTTTGTTTTGTATAAACTTCATAATTATTTACACAGTAATTTGTAACAATAAAAATACTGCAATAACATTCCTAATTACTAATAATAAGATAGGCCACTGTATTAAGTTTCGTATTTTTTATATGTAAATCAACTGAAAAGAAACATATTCTTATTAATAAAAATGTTAATATATTTTAAAAATAAGAAGAAATAATCTCACCATTTTCTGATGCATTACAAAAAATAATTGGATCGCCATGAACATTTTCGTCAAAATGACTAAGAATTGTAATAAGTTTCATGTTGAAAACATCTTTAAACCATAACACTTTTCTCATTAGTTGTTCTCTTGGTGTAGAGTCCAAGTGCTCTGTATGTGCAATGGCCAAGGCAAATGAAGCTTTTTTAAGTTTTATTGCATTCTTAAAATCTGATAGTCTTCTTTTGAAAGATTCTTCATTTAAATCGAGGTTTAATGCTACAGAAAAACTGTTGATTCCTATTATATTAAGAATGTGCCAATGAACAGATTCTATATTTAGATGAATATCTCTGTGAAATAAGACTGTACAAGTTCCTCCCCATATTGTCAATTTAAGTTTGTTATTACTATAGAATAAAATTTTATGAAAACAAAATTTTCTTTTATAAATAAATATTTAATTTATATTAGTAATGAATATTAAAGTATTCTTACACTTTTTTAAAATAATCTATAATTTTTGAAATAAATTCTTTTTCTTCATTTTCTGGTGTATCTGAATTATCGTATGAATTAGTTCCAAGAACAATTAAACAATTTTCTTTCTCCTTTGAGTCAAAATCAAATAATTCTGTGAATGCAGCAGGAGTATTAAGGTATTTATACATTGTGGTTTCAATCACTGTGCATGATCTGACTTCAATGACAGGTATTTTGGGGAAAAACACGGCAACCATTAAGTGTGCTGTGGTATCAAGATTTACATCATCATCATAAGTAAATTCATTTACAGCAGTACTTTCATGTGGTAAAATCTGTAAATAACTGTCTATATCTAAAAAATAAATATTTAATAAAAAACACTTACGAACAAAAGTAAAATAATAAAAATAATTTATTATAAAAAACTACAACATTACCTCTCTCTCTCATAATGTAGGGACAAATCAAAATTGCTACTTTTGGCGGTTCTGTTTTTACTAAATATTTAATTGTTGGATCATTTTCAAATACAGCATCGTAGTCTTCTCTGACGAATATATTTGGCAGATTCATGCAGAAAGGTGGCATATCTTTTAAAAGCTTTTCATGAGCTTTCATCTGCCACAATCTAAAAATAAATGTTATAGTACTAAAAGATTGCATAAAAAACATTGATATCATTTGATAATATTTTCATTAAAATTCAAATCACCTGCAAACATGTTGTGCTGCACATAAGGCTTCATAATTTAAAAATGAGAAAACGATTTCTACTACATCCTCTATCTGTAATGCATGAATATTAATTATTTCCTCCTTTTCTATTTTCGCGATTTTCTTCGGTGGACTTGATGTAGTAGACATGTCGAATTTCAATGATAGTACCGTCGAGCTGTACGTATACAGTAATTTCCACAAAAAATATTTAAAACGATAAACTTAGCAGTTCATTAACTAATTTAAAAGGAATATGACAACAGAAAGGCACCTGCTAAACTGTTGATAGCGAACTGTGACGATGAGTACTTGATTCGCGAACGCTTGAAGCTGGCGCGTCGGGAAATCGGAGAGCGCCTCTGTGTACGTAAATCGAACCTTGTCATTGTCAAAACAATTTGTGAGGTTAACTTTGTTTTGCTTCGACTTCACAAAAGTACCGTGACATGGATATCTGAAATGTAATGAATTTTTACAAAACAATATATCGAGTAAATGTAAACATCGTATTTAATATTAAAATTTTACCCGATAATTGATTTGAGTAGTAATCACTTTGCGATGTAAAATTCTAGCTTCAACCACCAAGAAATTTCGGCTGTTATAACGTCGTGGATGCGAAAGAAATAGAGAATATGCAATTGCTATCAGATAATATATACAGCGAGTGTATAGTAGCTCTGATTGTACATCATGTTTATGTACAGCGTGCAGTTTTAGATTCGTGAGTTTTTGTAGAAAATCGCTGATGCGCAGTGATGTCTTGAAATCATTAGAAATATAACGAAGGGAGTAAAATGTCGTTGGATCAAACCGTTTGTGAAGGTGAGTTGTTATAATACAGTTTGACAATGTAAACAATTCCGTCGCAGACGACTGTGGTTGTTGCCAAAGTTTTAGGTTACATTTATCGACGACTTGATAACTTTTATTTTCATTTCTTTCAGATCTCAAAGCTTTCGAAAGGCGATTGACTGAGGTTATTGCGAGCTTACAGCCGGCAACGTTACGATGGAGAAGTGAGTCTGCCGACATTTTTTCTGTGAAAAGTTAACTAGAATTGTATATCACTTGCAGCTCTCTGATTTTCGTTTTCTATTAGTTTAAATAACTGTAAATGTAAATAAATGAATGACTAAAGAATTTATTTACACATTTTACGTTCGTAAATAAATGAACGATTAAAGAATTGTTCCTATTATTTGTCAAATGTAATTTGAATTATTAATTAGCCAATATATAGCTTTTCGTTCTCCAAAGAAAAGCTTTCTATCTTTATGAAATATTGTTACGAACTATTTTACATTTTTTAGTTTTACTCGGTTTCATCTCAATCTGTACAGCAGTTGGAGCTTGGTACTGGCTGACAGACCCCAACACATCAGCAGTATCATTCACACAAAGCCTGTGGAATCATCCATTTTTCACGATAGCTAGCTTTATATTAGGTAAATACTTTTAAATTGCAAGATTTTTATACTCAATTTATGAAATTATTTTTTCAAACTGACCAATAGGTTTGGTTTATTACATTTTTTTTATTTATATCAGTTAATTTTGCAGTTATTCTCTTCATGTTGGGTGTTCATCGTAGAGTAATCGCTCCAAGTATAATTACTCAAAGAGCTAGGAGTGTTTTGGGAGATTTCAACATGAGCTGTGATGACACAGGCAAACTTATTTTGAAACCATCAAGGGCAGTAATAAACGCATTTGCACCGCGAGAAACATAAAAGAAATTATTAAATTCGATGAACAATATTGTATAAAATACAAGACAAGTGTCAGGAGTGTTAAAGTGCATACCTAGTGTACTTGTAGTTCTTCCAATGTCATGCTATAGTTTTCATAAATGTTACTACAAATATATTTTTAAGGAGATGCAAAATAAAGAATAAGACTTGGAGTTTTAATGATATCCTGATTTAACATTAGAGTAGATCAACAGTGCAGGTATAAATATGCAAAATATCAGTTTCATCTGAAAGCATTAAATTTACATCTCCTTATATATTCTATTTACAAAAAATATTGTGATAGAAATTACAATTTTTTGGTGCAGTATTTCAACATTCACAAACTCAGTTGCAGTAAATATCAAGTCAAAATACGATTAATGAGGGAACTTAAAATTTATTTCCTAATTATTTAAACTAGCTACTTTCAAGGAAGTTATTTTAAAAGAATTTTAGAAAGCTGAAAAAGACTAAATATTATATAAATAAGTAAATATAAAAGGAAGTTGGGAAAATCATGTGTATTACAATTATAATGATAATTTTAAATGAAATGTGAAATAATTCATAGAATTTTGTGAAATTGTATTTATTGATAAAAAAATCAAATTTTGTTTGAATTTGTATGTTCTTTTATGCAATAAAAGAAAAAGATTAACGTTTAAACCATTTATTAATAATAAATCTTGGTTCATTTTACTCATAATATTACAATTTTAGGCGATGTATAGTACTGCTTCTTTAAAAATAGCATATATGCATTATGCAGTGAACATTTCATCAGCCTACTTTATAGATGAAATAAAAATAAACAATAATTGTAATAAAGCATTCTTGGAGAAATGCCTCCCAATAGCTTCATAATCAAATCTGTTCAAGACGTATTTACAAGATAGAGGCAGAAAAAGAATTATGTCCAAAATGTAGAAATTGGAGTGTAAAATAGAATTTAACACAACAAAACTTTGATGGAGATCTTGTTGTATAATACATTTTAATTTTAAAAATACATAAAAATTGATACTTTCAACTAATATTAAATGACCTATATATTGCAGAAAATGTTTTTACAATTAATTGTAAAAAATAGATTGTTGAAAATATATTCCAAAGAATATTTTGAAGATCTAGAACAGGTCATTCGCATCAATTTTTATCCATTTTTGAAGATTTCCAATTTTTTAAGAAATTTTATTACACTTGTTTATCAAAGTCTTGTATTATTTAACAGTATGGAAGTCTTTGAATATTCAATGCCTTGCTTCTTTTTCAAACATTCTCCAATAATTAATGTTTTGTCAGTACAAGACTTTAGCATTTATTCTTCATCGCATTTAGTCATATCCATACTTAATTGTATGTAACTGTGGGACCAACCACAGTTGTGATAAAAAAAGTTTTATCCTTGCTGTAAAAATTTAATTATGTGCATAAGAAATATTCTTTCCCAACTCTAAAAACATTCGTCTAGTCATGCGCGTAGTTTAGGAAGGGCAACAACTTATTCCCGTTTTATCGACTAACATCACAAAACTAGCATATTTTCACACATGTGAAATTTAAAGTTCAATCGGTCATTTTTAACAACAACGAGCGTTTGATTAATGGTGCAGAGAGAATAAATCTCCAGCTGATGGCAACGGTGCTAGTCCTCCTGTGACATCAGGCAATTGTGTCAGATCCGGAAGATTAGAAATATGAGATTTGACTTCTGCTCTTACAGTGCAAATTTTCTTCAATTTTTCTTTATAATCCTGGAAAAAGAATTATGTATTAAAAATTATATTAATTGCTAATATTAAATATTAATATTTTGCTGTAGTTGTAAATTGTAAGTCGAAGTATTTTTCACTAACATTAAAACAAAAAGTTTACCTCTAATGTAGTTTGAGCTTGCTGAAGAAGTTGCCGTTGGGCTACTGTGTAATCCCTGAGCATTGTAAGTAGTCTTCTTCTGTCTTCCATTTCAGCTTGCAAACGACCATTATAATCTGCAAGTAAAGCTGCTGCTTCATTGACAGCAACACTGAGGTGATCTGCAGCTGTACGATCAGCCAGATTTGCAAGAAGAGATACTTCAGAAACTTCTGGAGGTAGTGATGCTATGCGCTCTCTTACTGCAGCATCAGATGATGCAGTATTTTCCAATTCCTGTAATATTATTTTATGTTTTAATTTTTTGTTTCTATAAAATTTAAATGTATATTGAAATACTAATTTATTTTGTAGAAGATTTTATACTTTAGTTCATAATTTCATTATCTCATACAATATTTAGTGTGAATTGTATAATCTAGTTGATTAGTGAGAAATTTATTAATTTAAGATAATTATCCTAAACATCGTTACATCCCATAACCATTTTCCATTGTTCAACTGTTTTAATTGAATATATTAAAACAGAAAATTTAATCTTGATAATTTGAATCCAAAAAAAGTAAATTTATTAAGCACCAAGAATGCATAGGAAAACCAAAACACACTTTTTTGCCAAGTAGATTCAATATATAATTTTCGATGATAGAAATATTTTATTAGTGGCTGTACAATATCTTTAATATTTTTCTGTATAAAAATTTTATTAACCATTAAAGCTTTGATGAGTTCCTCTGTTTCTGGTGGGTCTCCACCTGGTGTACGTGGACTTAATGTTACATGCAGCTCTTTGGTACCATCCACTTCAATTTCAGTCTCTGATTTCTTCCTCTCCTTTTTCTCTTTCTACAAAAATTTCTAAATAATATTACAAAAATAGCACATTTTTTAAAGTACAGTATATAATTTAACATTTGCATTGATTAAGATGTTTTCATAGCTTGTAGATAAAAAATTACAAAATATACCTTCTCATTATCGATTCTAATCTTCTTTTTTGGAGGAGGATGTGGAGGAGTCCCAGGTTCTCTAAGAGGTTCTGTAGCTGAATTAAACGCTGCCTTGAATTCGGATATTTGTAGTTTATCGTAAACACCTCTTTCTTCCCATATATTAATTAATCTACCGAGCTTTTCTCTAGTCTTTTCGTCAAAGCGTTTCATATGTTCAAATGCCTTTGGTAATACATTCTCAAATTCCTTGCCAAATTCTGGACCCTTCTTCTTACTGTTTTGTATGACATCATTCGCCAAGTACATGAACATCAGTTTACGATTATCCTTAGCTGTAAAAGCAACAAATTTAGATCAGACATTAAACACAAATTGCTTAAGATTACCAGATTTGCATTGGACCATTAGAATTTTTAATAAACAAACAGGTAAAAAGGTAACGGTAATAATCTTTTTATAAATCCGCAAAACAGTGTACTGCGCGCTTTCCTTCAAAATTGCCTGGGCCAAGTAAAAATCCAGCAAAAATTGTCAGCGCCGCGAAATCACTTGGAAAAAAGTACACGCGCGGGCGAAACAAAAACCCGAGAAAAATACGTGGCCCAACATAACCTCGCCGGGTCTCGACCATTGGATTTCGAAAAGTCACCGGACCCATGCCGCGGGCGTGCATCGGTTTTTCGGAGCCGCGAGCGAGGAGGCGGGCGCAGACGATGGCACAGACTTACACTTGCAGAGCTCCTTGAACCAGACTTTGACGATGGTCGAGTGGTGCTTTCTGTGGTGGATCAGCCAGAGCGAGAGGGTCTGGATGCTCTGCTGCGAGGGGTTCAGCTCCATGAGCTTCTTCACGAGCGCGTTCTCGGTGAAGCCGGCCATGGCTGTTGATCGCTTGGACGAGCGGCGCGCCGGGGGCGAGGGCGAGCGGAGTTGGTCCGCAGCAGTGTCAGGGCAACGGCGACGCTGCGAGCCCAACTTTCCCAACACACTCCGTTCACGACGACACGCAAAAGCCGACTGCAGAACGCAACGCCATGCCAGTACGCTGCGGCAAAGAAACGGCTTTTTCGCACACTAGGTCAGATTGTAGTCTGTTACTCTACAAATGCTTTGGTGTAGTACGGTAACTGTAATGAAAAGTGTGTGTATAGAAATGAGCGCCTCGTAGTATAACGTAAGTGTGTGAAACTGAGTAATTTGAGTGCATCACTGCATTTTGTATAGGTAGTCGTTAGTCACGTGACATTTGTGACGGTAAATTTCAAGCGAAAAGAGAAAATGTGAACAGTATAATCATTATTTATAAACATATAGATACATTGACTGTTAGTAAAGACTAATAATAAAACTTGTTAGGAGTAATTTGTTTGTACGAAAGAAATTTCGAGAATATATCGTAACAAATCATAAGGAGCGGCCATTCCTCCGTGGGCCGTTGAAAGGGTAACTTCGTCGCGGAGACTATATAGCTAGAGAAACTTGAAATACACTGGCTTCAAAAATTGTACCCTTTTACTTCAGTTGCTGAAAATTATTCATATTTTAAGACAATCAAGTAAGTTTAGAATATAACAGTTTATGAAACTTCGTGAAAAAACGTTGTTAAAAGCCTATCTAGGGCAGTCTTTCCGCGGCTACGTACATGTGCAGTATTGACGATTCTTTATTATTTCAAATTTAACAATTCAATAATAATATCTTTAAAAACAGCAATTATTGATTTATTGCTGATCATTAAACACTCGATAAATTACAAATAAAATTGTGGAAACAAAAAATATGTGCTTTATAATATCATTTCCAAGAAATTGCCATGCAACAAAGGCCGGGGATCTTCCAAGAACTGTTGAAGGGGTAAGATCGGTTGAAGGATTTTGTGATCTTAAAGTGGTTTCCTACTAGTAAAAATTAATTAAATTAAATAATCGTAAGGCTTGATGAATACTCCATTAGGTAGATATTATGTTATAAAATTTATTAAGTTTGTTTTTATGTGAATAAAGAAATAATGCATTTTCTGTAGTGCAGATTTGATGGCGGCCGCCATTCCGTACGTGGGACACTGTAATCTAATGACAATAACGTAGTAAAATCAAAACGTTAATTAAATATTTTTTGAAAGTTCTTAAATACATTACATATACTACTATAATAATATATAATTAAGATGTTTAAATATATATATTATTGTGGTGGTCGTAGTAGTAGCGCAACGTTGGTATCAATATCGGAACAATATTAGATCATTTTTTTTTAAATATTTAATCTTTTGTCTTAAATACAACGGTTTTAGGATATGTATATACAGTGCAATACACGAAGAAATTTTGAATTTTTACAGAAAGAAAATGGACCTTGTAGTGTACATAATCGGCAATTTATGTTATCTCGTGAAGAACTGATCGAGATAAGCATCCAAAAGGCATACTACCCAATAAAAAGCTGCAACCTGAGAGAATTCAACGAGCGAGAATTAATCTGCAATTATAATATTGTGAGTTCTTTTTCACGCATAATAAATGTTATATTTGTATGATTAATATTAATTTATATAGCATCATTCATAACACATAATCAAATATTGGGTAACATTTTATTACTATAAGTATAGTATTATAGTTTATAATTAAGTAGTGTATATATATATTAATTGCGTCTACAACATTTTTATTTTTTTATCTTCATACAAAACATCTTGTTTAAATAATAGTAAAACTCTCATAGTACAGTATAGGTACTATAAGGTACATAATATGTACTTGTTCGTTTATTGCGTACCTGTAGCGTACCTATAGCGTAAGTTGAGATGCACATGCGCTATACGTATAAACAAACAAAAAAGGGAACGGACCATATAGACATATATATGAGAGATCTCTTACATATGTCTATGGAGTAGACACATATATCGTTAGCGTTCTGGTTGTATTTACTTGTGCATTCAACTCTAAACTTCAACTTGACAATTGTGCTTGCTCTTTACATATACATTAACTATAAATTGCAGCTTGGTAAATTAGAGTTTACAGTTTACATAGTGTTTTAGTGCAGGTTATAACCTAACAAAATACAAACATTGTTGGGTCTTTACATTGATGTAATTAGGTAAGTATGTTTACAAATATTTTTTATAATTTCATTACATTTACTGTGCATATTCATAGTTAAAACAGTAATTGTCCTAATTATTTTAGAAAAATGATTTACTAATCTGCGATGTTATTTATTTTAGTTATCTTTTGCAAAAGAGAATAATAATTGTATATAAATTTTTCGTGATTTGAGAAAACAGAAGTTTAGAACTGCAAAAAAAAGTCCTACATTGACAATATAAATAATAATTGTGTACATTGCAGATCGACGATGTATGATTCTAGCGATGATACATCTAGTGAAGACATAACCAGCGATACAGATACATCTGATACATCATCTACAAGTGAATCTGATGATGAGGTAACATATAACATTAAAATTTAAGTTACATTAATATTGTAATTAGTAAAATATGTGACAGAATTTGTAATTTAAAGTTAATTCAATTTAAAATTCTTATTTAGGCACCACCAAAACCAAAAAGACAAAGAAAGAATCAAGGAAAATCTGTTGAAGCTGAGTCAACTTACAGTTGTAGTTTGAAATCCAATTTTAAATGGTTGATAAATGATTCAGGAGAGTTATATGTCACCCATAAGGTAGGAGAAAAAATAGTGTCTCCAGTTTTTGTTGTTGGATTTAATGATGAATTCAAGTGGCGTTTGGAATTTTATCC